>NW_011627850.1:1771204-1925914 GCF_000204515.1 Acromyrmex echinatior
AAAACGCTACGAATTAATTCCAACACCTAATATAAATCTTTTCCCAATGTTATAATGCATGACGTTTGTGCCATAATGTTTAATACAAAATTGATGTCCAAGATCATTCTATTCCAAATTTAAGAACCTCTTTTTTTAAGAGTAGGATATTCCATTGTTAACAATAAATATGATGTCCCTGTCAGTTTTATTTTATAATGGATTGAAGAGAAATATTGTATCCAGAAATCTTTTTCTGGTGCAACTACTCGATGAAAAGCGTAATAAATCCTCGAATGATCTAAACAATCCTAACATATAGATTATTCTAATATTATATGATAGAATAATGAAGTAGTTCTACTGTTTTTACACATCAGTGTGTGAGAACTTTAATGTATAATAATTTAATTTTAATTGATTTTAATTTAATTTTAATAATAATTTATAAATAATTTTTAATTTTTCTATACAAATAAAACTTTCTAATTTATGGCACATTTACCCTAGATTCCTATTGATCTCGAAATTATAAAAAAATTTTTGTTCCTGTAAAAAAATTAATACACAAAATAATATATGCGAAGTTACTATGTTTTATTGAAGAATAATTAGGGTGGGACAATAAAAAATATAATTATGTTATTAGCATAAGATTTTATTGAATGCGTACATTTATTGGTACATTTAAACAAACATCCGAAAGATTATTAGCAATAAAGTCGAGATGGATGTAGCAGTTCATTATCCTACCGTCTGCAATCGAACCGCGTAATTGATTGAGCTAATCACGCTCGGTTGAATTTCATACATGCATCAATGTGCATGTATGCGTGCAAACTCGTACATATGTGTACGCGCCTTGTCGCCGGACTCGAATAAGACGAAGTAATTCTCCGATGACCCGACCGTTTAATCGCGGGACATTTGCGAGAGGAAAATTTTCCAACGACTCGATCCGAACAGCAATTCGAAACACCCATGGCGTATTTCATGTATTTCTCAGAAATCATCGCGAGATTTACCGCCGCGTCGAGATATCTGAGTCACCGGCTACATCCGTCAAAATAAAAATACCGGCGAATAATCGGAAAAATTGCACCTAAGAAAGCGTTAAGATTTACTTGCGGGAAATACAACGAAGAATATTAATCGTCTAAAAAAATCGATTGTTCAATCATCGTCGTCAATAATTTTTAATTCAAATATAGCGCAATCTTTTAGGAATCACTGAATCCAGAGAAAGTAATGTTATAGCTATTATTTTTTCGGAAATCTTTTTTAATTTTATGCAATTGTTTGTAGTTAAGATAAATATTACTCTTTTTCCCTCGTAAAAATGTTATATTAGCGAGTGAATAATTGGAAAATTTATACTTGAAAGAGTATAATAAGATTCACTTGCGGGAAATACGAAAGTTGTAAAAAAAGAAACAACAGTCATCGAAAAAAATCCCTTTTTTAATTAATTCCCATCGTTAATAATTTTCGAAGTGTAGCGCAATCTTTTAGAAATCACTGAATTCGTGAGGAAGTAATATTATAGTTATCATTGTTACAGAATTCTTTTGTAATTTGACGTAATTGTCGTACAGTTGATATGAACGCCACTCTCTTCTTTCATTTAAAATAAAAAAATGTCAGGAAATGCACGCAGATCCATCGTGTCACATCGGATTTAACGTGTCATAATTAATATATGTTTTTACAGTCGACGGCCTTACGATAAAGACGTGAGTAACACTTAACGTATCAGACACGTGCATAAACGGGGCATTCACGCCGTAGCTACGTGTTGCGTGACATACTGCTATGTGAGTAGCTTCTACCTCGGATGCGTGCATTTCCTTTAAAAAAACACATCGTGTGAACGAATTGTGTGACAATTTTCACCTGATTCGACTGCTCGAGCTTCCCATAATCGAGGCACGTAGTAGCGCAGTACGTGTCTCGTGCGGTATCACGATCTCTATTATTAGCTTACTGTCGCGTCATATAAATTACATAATATTAATGTTAACATTGTTGTGAAATATTACGTTTAAGTTTATTTTGTGATATTTCAAACTGAACAATCGGGAAGGATAGATAAAAATAAAGATGGAAACGGTATTTATAGCCGATATTGCCTATTTCATCATTCGTTTATCATCACCATTATACGCCAACGAGTCGGTATCCAACGTTAACGTCACGTTTAATTGACTCTTCTGCGATAATAATTTGATCACGAAATACGAAGGTATTTCGAAATTCGGAAAATCGAACGGTGCACTCACACAGACTCGTCTAAATCTAGAATACACTGAAAGAAAAGATTGACTGAATATGGCATAGCATTTTTAATTGGTTGCAGCAGACAATTAAAAATGCTATGCTATTTTATCATTTAATTTGCTGCAGCCAATTTTCTTTTAGTGCACACGCATTAATTGCAGTAGTTATTTATCACCAATGAAACTTCGAGCTCGACTAATTTATTTCTTCTCATTAGACAAGTCGCGAGTGCGTTAACATACGTAACACGACACGTATACATAACACAGCAGCGTTAATAATGCGTGTTTTGCGATGGATCTACGTCGGCGGCAACTTCGATTGTCGAAGTGAGAAATATTTGCGGTCACGTGACAATTACCGACGAGTATGCCGGCGATTATAAAGCACTTATAAGGCGATTGACGTTCCCAATGGGTTAGTTCACGATCGAACGTCGACGCGCCGACATCTTTTTGTACTCACGCGTGTCATATTGTCATAATATCGTGCGCTATCTTCGAATTAAATTTCATACGTCTACGAGTTTCTTTGCATTTCTTCGCCATCTCGCTGACATGTCTTCGTTATCGTACACCAAAACCGTAGCTGATTTTCGGGAAATTGCATTTGTCACACTCGAGACAAAAAGAGAAATATCAAATCAAAAATAATTCAAGGCAGTGAAATTTTTATGTTGAAAATATAGAGCAACAATAGAAAATCACTCTTTCTTCCGAGTAACTTGTGGAACTATTGTTATTTATACTGGTGTGTCGTTAGCAGGCAGAAAATCTGCGAACGAAGTTTAACTCTTTCCGGTGCGCGAAGTTTCAAGGACTAGATGTTTTTGTGTAAAAGTTGAGTGCGTGGACTTTACATTGTAAATACGATTTTAAACTAGTCAAATTGAGTTATATTGTAAAGAAAGTTCATTTTCATTGCAGCTGCACATCGTTGCATCTGTTTTCTTGTGTGCGTCAAGGTTGGGGACAAAGCGGAAAGAAATCCAAGGTTACGGTACGTACAAGGTTTTCTCAAATAGTCGATCGATTGATTGATAGATAGCGATTTATTTAGGGAGTCTCTAGGCGACTTAATTGTATTTAGCGATATATTGCATTTCCGCTACTCGAATACTTCCGCTACACTTTATTGTTAGTTATTAGTACGCTTATCGTTTTTTAATTAGATAAATTATAGTTTTAATTCGATAGATTATAGTTTTTCTATTAGATAAATCCTTTAAAAATATGATTTCGTGACCATTATTAGCAAGCAGAGATATTTTTAAAACATTCCTTGCACAAATAGAATTAGGATGCAATTTTATGCGATCATAGCTGCCGCTACCATCTTCAATCGATTTTTTTTTCATTCGAACGAAAATTGAAACGTTGTTGAAGATCATTGTGATTTTCATTGACATAATTCAACGTAATTGATTTAAAATAACTACATACAAAATGTAAAAGCAAGAATCGTAGATAAATATAGTAAAAAAATGAGCAATATTACTGCTTTAAGATGAAAACTCCATTTCTTTAATAATTTATGTTAACAAAACTTGAAATATTGCATGAAATATGAGATGATTAATATGAAATCGTATATATTTGTATTTACTCTCGTATTTACTGCAATATTTTTTATATAAATCTGGAATTTATGATGATTGCAGTAGAGCGCACATAGCATATCTCTATGGTTAACCGCATTGCAATATGAAGATAGTTTTCTCGTGAATAGGGCTATCATATTGGAATCACAAGGAGAGAGTACATATATTTAAAAAAAAAAAGATGATTCAGGGACGGAAGGAGAGGGTATAATTTTTTATACATTAAATGTATGTATTTAATAAAATAAAATTTTAAAAATATAATTTTTATTAACAATTTTTATTAATATAATTTTATAAATATAAAATTTTAATTAATGATCAAAAGTTTTACGATCTTAAAAAGAACAAATGTATTCTTAAAATAATTGACTCTATTCGCGAAATTAATTTAAATAAGTAGGTACTATAAGTATGATGTCTCATTTAATAATGCAAATCGATAAGTTGGCTAATAATCGATCGTGATTCGAACCGCACAATAGCTCTTTAATGAGATATTTGAGTTCATGTAATCTTTTGCTAATATAAGAAACTGTCACCAGACGCATAAATAATACGAAGATCTCGAATCTGGCACGAAAATATAGCCAAAGGTTGAAAGTCCTCTCTGAATATTTCTTCAGATGCAAAAGTGAATGAGCACGTGCTCAATAATTTCGCGTTTCTCCGTCAAACTTCGTTCGGCTTCGCGATAACCACACACTTGACAGCAGTCGACTACGCTACTCACACCTTGATACATAAAAACCAGTTCATTCCGGGTCGCCGACGTCGCCATTCAATATAGATCATGGACGATACCAGAATACGTGAAGTTTTGCTCATCCAGGACAGAATTAGAGCCAGGAAATTCTCTTTGTCTTCTTGTCGATCTTCGCCACGAGATGATTATCGATTTCACCTTTTTCTGTTTCCTGAAATAGCGTATATCTTGAAATAATCAAAGCGCTATCTTTTTGTTATCAGTTCGTTGAATTTGCAATAATTTTTTATTCTTTTTTATTCTTTTGTCTGATTAAATGCGAAAAGTTTTTTGTATATCACAATTTTGCTGTTTTTCTTCTTTCTTCATTGATTTTTTTCTTGTGAGGTATAATATTCCTCTTTTTTTCTTCCAACAATGAAAATTTTACGGAGCGATTTTGCCATCAGTTTATGAGTTTTGCGCCTTTAGTCTCTCCTTGAGAACGTGACGCCTATTAATCAATCCCTCACTGTTAACTGGGATCTTTAAAGACATCATCGATATTTTGATTGTGAATTTCAGTAGATAAATTTAAATTTGTAAAAAATAAGTGAAGTTACACAATCCGACTTCTATGATGGTAAAAATTCATTGTTAAAGCTTTGATAATTATACCAAAATTGTTTCACTTAAATGAAATAAGCGTTTGTAAATACTCTCAATATATCAGTTAAAAAATTCATTGAGACTGATTACTGATTCTACATTTACAAAAGTTCAAGACATCAAAGACATGACCTTGTATCTTAATTAGATTTCAAAAGAGCACAGACACTTTTGTTTGATCCCAAACTCGAGTTCAATTAACGCCTTTTCCTGCAGACCGTGACGAATATATCTATCCTCCGAGAAAATAAAGAGAGTAGTTAAACTACGTCTGGCCGGGAATGAAAGAGACACAGAACAAGGCTGACAGTGAGCGGGTCAGTGCAGTGCCGGAGTTAACCGCGTTTGTTAACTGGAGTTGCTGACCTTAAAAACTATTATAGAGTCTCTTTTCCTCATCAAGAGATGTACAGTCACAAATTGAGAATATTTCGATTCAAAGGAGTGCGCCAGGCTATCCTTTTCGAGGTAATGCGAGGTCGCTCGTAACGCGAGTGCGAGTCCGTGCCGTGCCTTGCTGTGTCTCGCGACTCGCTTGGATTGTACGCGAGTTCGGCCCTGATTCTGTGATCAGGAGAGGGAAACAGAGACCCCCGACTCGTGCGAATACTACTCGCGCGAGCAGTCAGCCAGTCACGTACGTAACGCGGCACCATCGTGAGGTCCACGTTTTTCGTATCTTCTTTCATGAGGAGACAAGTTGATTTCGTCAGCGACGCGTGATTGACCTGATCGACTCTCTCATCTGTAATCTCGTACCCTGCGACACGCTTCTTCTCATGGCAAACGTGACAAACGTCGTGAATAGTACGCTGATAGTGTGACCGCGCGCGAATTTCAGTGAATATCCTGCTCTTCCTCTCTCTCTCTCTCACACACATATATTCTGCTGCTCCGGCCTGCGTTAAAGCAGATGCGAAGGTACGTTCAGTTTTCAGACGATAGAAGAATCGCGTTACAACTCCCTAACTGTCGTGCGTTGTCTGAGAGAGCACGTGTCTGAGAGAATCGAAAGCCTTCATGATGAGCATCTCTTGGCTTCATTGTATTCGCGTATCTATATGCGTATTTGCGGAGATTTATTTCTTTGTGTTACATAATACTAAATAAAATGCATGACAATTAGAGAGTGGAAAGTTAGGACCTATGTGATGAAATTAAATTTTGGATTAATTAAAGATAATATAGTTCTAGAAGAATAAAATCACAATGGTAAAATAGAAGGACTACGAGCCTATTTTATTTAAAAAATTTATTAAAAAATTTATTAAAAAAACGTTTGATATTTATTGGTACCGAAATGTTTGTTGGTTTGTTTATAATTTTATATTTATAATGATCATTTTTATATTCAAATGTTAAACGTTGTTTTTAACAAATGTTTTTAACAAAATAAACTCGTAGCCATTCTATTTTATCATTGTAAATTTTGAATATTAATTTAGAAAAAAATATTTTGGATTTATACTATAAAAAATTAAAATGCAGAATGTTAGAAAGCATAATTTTGCGCGTGATATATTCACTGAAATATTTAAAAATTTAGTTAAATACAAATCTGAAAATAATTTTGTTTAAAGCATTACAATAATTAGTAGGAAGTTTAAACTGATTGATATATTAAAACTTTTTGCATTGTCATCAACGCATTGTCATTAAGCATTCTACATAATTATTTTGATGGCTTAGCAAAATTATTTTTGAATTTGTATCTACCTAAATTTTTAGAGACTTCAATAAAATTGTTCTTTCCATGTAAACTTACTAGAGATAGAAATAGTAACAAAAAATAGACAAAAAAAAGATTCTTACAAAAATTGTAAGTTTCGTATCTAAAAAATAATCTTTATTCACTTGTAAAAGTTTTTCTATTCTATAATATTGTGAAACTGTGATTGAAAACTGATATCCTCAATATTATGTCACACAAATGGAGAGAAAATATCTTTTGTGTATATTCGTATGAATGAACGATTAAATATTAATGCCTATGATCTTTTTCAAAATGTAATGATATTCTTAGAATTACTATAAGGATGCGCGTATTTTTAGATGCAAATGTCTGCTCTGTGCTTCACTATTAACGTACTTTGCTATAAGAAGTGAAAATCAGAACATATCGTTGCTAAGAGAGATAAAATTTGCATTTTTCGCGACATCATTCTCATCTGTCATTCACATCTGTCGAATTCAATTCGCATTTCGCTCGCGTGTCGCGTCGAAGGACATTACTTAGTCTTTGTCCTTTTGAATACCATTGATGATGCTTCTCGGAAATGATAATTCGAAGGTTCTAATTTGCATTCGTCGCGACAGTGTAGAAAACGGTGAATTATTTTAATTAAACTTAGAGCATTCCCAACGCGGCATCGTAAAACACTCGATCTTACCTTATCAGCAGATCACCTTACATTTATCATCAGATCACAATCTTAAATTGAATTTTTTGTTATCATCTTATTAGATAAATTATCTATTAGATAAATTGATATTAAATTACGACTACACAAGCGGAATATTACCTATTCTTCATAGCGTAAATCCAGTGATATAACAATAATAGTTTGAATTAGGCGTAAATTAATTTGCGACATATTCAAACAATGCTAATGATACCACTGGCCGTGAAACGCTATACGAATTAAATAATTGTTTGTACAATTGGAGTTAGCGAAGTAATTTTACGCGTTATTTCTTTAATATATTCTTTTTAATTCATGTAACTAAAAGAAATTTGTGAGCCGCAGCCATTCGAACAATTATTTTTAATTCGAAATATTCGAATACTTATTACTTGGATTTTAGCTAATCATAATCCAACTTATCACTTTCAGTTTATTTCAAAATAATTAAGAGATACTAGGATTTTATCTATAAAAAATAGTATATAACATTTCATGTGGAATTGTCATAAGATGTAATACTGCCGTTCGAATTTTTTTCTATAGAATTTTTTTCGTAGAAGAGTTTTCACGTAGACCTTAATTCTTCGTCTGTAATCTAGATCTTTTTGGCACAAGCGAAATTTCACTCTCAATTTTCCGAAATAAAGAAGGATTAAATCATTAAATCCGATCCGCATTCTTAAAATATCTTGTTAAAAAATTTGTAAATATTTGTAACAGAGATGTTGAAAAGTAAATGAATTTTTTAAAAACTTAGAGATAAACAACTTGGACTGGACGAAAGGAGTGATACGCATGGAAAATTAATATTATAATTTCAGATAATAAATAAATATTTGGATGATATTTATAAATTCGGATTATAGAATATTCGCTTCACATTGACGACATGAGACACTTCCAGTCTCATTACTCCAATTCTTTGCATCGTGACATGGTATCTTTTATTCTCTTCATTGCTTATACTTATCTCTGCCGTTATTCGTTGATCTCTTTCTCCAAGGGTCAAAATAATATTAGAACATCAGAGCAGTGATTGAAGCGTAGCGAATGTGAATAAGTTAGCTACACAGCTGAAATTAACATGGGTCTTCGTGAACGAAGAACACGCATTTTGTGTGTCACATTGACATCGTGCCAGGATTGATGTCGACCAGCCTAAGTAAGTTACAGGGCCACGCAGATATTATTAGATAGGTTAGCGCGAAATACCACGTATTTCCTAACATATCATCAACGAGAATCGCGTATAGTAATATCATTTCATGGTCAGAAAGAGGGAGAAAGAGATCATTTCTCGCTTATATCTCGCATGCTTGAATTTCGTTCAGCAGTAGTAAATAAACACCCTAGAGTTTTTTAAATATCCGGACGATCCTTTTTCACGTGACATGTCGACGTTTTCTTATTTTTAGTTTTTGTTTAGATCGCGGATATAAAGTAGCGGCAGCCGCACAAGCGCTGCGTCAGCGAGAATGGATGTTACTTCGTCTGCAGCGAATGCAAAAAGCGCAGTCGCCAATTACGGTTGGGTAATTCTTAAATAACTTCTACTTATGTCAGTTACGAATAAATTCCATTCCGCAAGACGCTCTCGATGTATTTTTCATTAATTATCACGGTTTTCTTCTGGGGGAGTGAGAAGTAAATTAATACGTGGAATTTCCGTTTTATGCGATGATTTGATTTTTTTTTTTTTAGGAAAGAAGAGAAGAGGATTTCGGTAAAATTAAATCTTCGTAAATTGAACAATTCTCAGAACGAGCGTCTGAAATAGAACAATTAAACAATATTTAGCGAATTTAATAATGCGAAAAAAATTATAAACTTCTAAAATATTTTGAATTGAAAATGAGAAAATTTACAAAAATTTGACTACAAAAATGTACAAATTAAATTAGGCACAATTTGTTTGTGATATATATTTTATTATGTGATAGCGATAGTTACATTACTTGGAAAGTATTTATTGATAGCATAGAAGATCAAACTTCCGGCCTTTCTAGATTGGTAACAATCTCATTTCGAGGTATAGCCTCCCATTTTCAGTTTCAAAGAACTCGTTCCCGAACGACAATGCAATTTTGCGAGGAAGTTCCATCATCCGATAGTAATACGCACCTCCGATTGTAAAACGTTGCGTCATGACGTGACGTACTTCTAGTCATCACACCAATATTGATGGGGCGTACATGTGCCGTCATGGCTCGTCTTGATAAACACACGTGATTTATTGTCGTCGCGCGTCTTGCGCAAAGTTTGTTCGAAAAGCATAATTATCAGTATAACGTGGAATCTCTCGTGGTTGGTCGCGACAGCGCTGGAGAGAAAGCCAATGACGCAAGGTGCAAGGTGCAAGACGAGCCTTCGCTTTAGGTAGCTGCGATTCGTCGGTTCGGTAGGCGTTGGTAGCGAGACTGCTCGCGATTGGCAACCTAGCTGGTTGGACGAGAGGCTCGTCTCGAGCGGTTCTCATCCTGAGATTTGTGACAAGTCCGACTGGACTGCTTAGTCCGATGTTCAAAGTGAGGATATGACAAACTCTAATTACTAGAAATATTTTTTATTTTCACAACTGCTCTGTGTTGTAATAAAAGAAAAGAGTTTTAAAATAATTTTGACAATTTTACTGGATATAATTTGGATCCAAAGATGAAATTTATTAGGTGTTGGAATTAATTCGTAGCGTTTTACAAGTGATGGGAAGTACTTTCATTAATGTATTTTTTAATGCTCATGTGAAATAAATAACATTCTTTCATTAAAAACGCTACGAATTAATTCCAACACCTAATATTTTGAAATATTTTAAGAATTTTATTATTATTATAATTTTATTGTTATTATAATTTTAATCTCTATAGATTAATTTATTTAATATATTCTTGTTTAATAATTGCTACATTTTTTTGCCTTAGTAAAAGGCAAAAATATGTCGATGGATTGAAGGCCGCCAAGTATGAATTAATATGAGAGAATGTAAAAATTATTGAATTTAAAATAGACGATAGCAGAGGGCCAAAATGATTTTTAAAATCAACCGGTGTGCAACGGCCTTTAGCGCGTCCAACGCAATTACTATCGGAGATCGCCCTCACTAACATCAACTCGCTCGATTACCTCGCGTCATTGGAGACAATGATATTCTCGGTACGACGATTGTCGTGCGGGAAGAGAATCCCCGTTGAAATTGCGACGGTTATCCAATTGTTTGCGGAAATTTCGAACCGCGTCACGGAAGACATGTATTTTCATTTGATACAAATGAATTTATCGACGTTTATCGACATGACAATTAATTATTCGCAAACGATTCGCAATAATCTCCAGATCACAAAGAGCTTACTTTTTTTTTAGACTAAATAAATTCTGATTTTCCTAATTTATTATTAGGTTTATTTAAGATTATATATCAAAATAACTGGAATTGGAAATTTATATCTTCCGCATAAAAATATAAATTATATATATATTGAGAGATAGAGGAGGGGGAGGGAGGAAGGGAGAGAGAGAGATCAATACTTATATTTAATAATACAATTTTATAATTTAAATGAAAATTTTCTAACTTTATTTTAATTATTTTTATATGTCTACTTATTAAAATAATTTTTTATTCTGGTTCTAAATCGCTACTAAATTTTTTGTATTACTTTCAAATATAATATAGGAAAATTTGTAATTTTTTTCATTTTTTGTTAAAAAATACATCCTCAAATAATGATTAATAAATATCTTGGAAATTCATATTAGGTGTTCATTCGTAGCGTTTTACAAGTGATGGGAAGTACTTTCATTAATGTATTTTTTAATGCTCATGTGAAATAAATAACATTCTTTCATTAAAAAACGCTACGAATTAATTCCAACACCTAATAGTTTTCCGACAATTTTTACTTCTCTTAATTTTTTTAGTTGTCAAGCACTGAAAATATCTCGATCTGTTTCCAAAATTGATTTCAGTTTAAAGAATCTATTAGTAGACGATTGCGGAAAGAGATTGCCGTTGACGGCTAATTTAACAGTTACATTTTTGATGACATTGCTTAACGAACGAGGTAAGTCTCGATTGCCGTAACAATTGGAACAATATACGTGACTTTGACCGATTTATCAATAAAGCGTCCCATAATGAGTAACACGCGAACTGACGAATCAACCTGCTTGATGACTTGATGACTCGCAACGTCACAGCAAGAAAGTCGCTGATTGGATAGATTGACTGTCGGTCGAGGGGCTCGTCCAAGTAAACTGGTTCTCAACCAAAGTTTGTTCAGAACTTGTAACTTTCAATCCGCAATTTGTAGAGATTTTAACGTTATCTTAAAAATTCAGAATGAGCAAAAGTATTCGTGATTCCTAAATGTTGATTACTTGCGTCATCGATTTTTACGAACACGTCGCACTATATATGCGTAGATGATATAATAGTCGGATGTACACATCTCGTGGACTTTGGCCTCGTATTAATGAGATTAGCAAAAGATTAAGACATTCACAACTATTTGTCACCTGATCAACATTATTATTATTTTAACCTTTGTCAGTTTACTTATTTTCACGCAAGTTGTTACAAAACAAGTCGTCCATGCAAGAAAAATAAGCTTGGTGATATGGCTAATAAAACAGTCAAAGGTGTTTAAAGAGATAGAAGATTATGATAACGTGAGGATTTCGAAAGCGTAATGTGAAGTATCACGAAGATTTACGATCAATCAGACGGAAAGTAGTGCTACTTTTACCTTTGTTAGCGACCTGTATATCAACATTCGCTCTGGTATTATAGCGTCCTTATCGCTGCAATTTCATCGGCTAGAGTCTCGTGGGAGGATTTTGTGGCACCTACAAATTAGCGTGTAGTTATTAACAGTGTACCTACATCAAGTTTCGTAATTATTTCGTCGGAAAATATCGAGAGCACAAGTGATTATAGAAGCTACAAAGGCTTTCAGGAATAACAAAGTTGCTATGATTGTATGGAGCTCCGCACAATAAAAGGAACAGAAAACAGAGAATAAGAATTTCAACCTATCAGAAACTGTGTATTCCACAATACATGATTTCTGATAGGTTGAAATTCTTATTCTCTGTTATTTGTTCCCTGTTCCTTTTATTGTACGGAGTCCCTAAGAATTATATCTTATCTTTCGAGAGAGAGATATACTAACAAAACGTAAAATGTATTTATTCATTCTATTCCGTAGCTTATTAGAGAGAATTGCTCGCAACAAGATTAGACATTTATTTATTAATTATGTTACGCGAACAATCGCGATTATTTAATATTCTATGAAACAGCACAGTGCAGCTTGCAACTAATTAATTTTGCTGCTTTGCAATTATAATTCTTCGTTCGAGTTGACTTGCAATCCTCGTCAAACATATAAACAACGTATGCACTTGCTATTTGTGAATAATTAATCCGGATGATTTTAAGTCGTTAAAAATGATTCGCTCGAACTTTATTTTCAAAAAATATCGCATACGAAAATATATTATAACATATGTTACATATGTTATAAATTTTTCTAAGCAATATAAATTGGTATTTATAATCGACTCTTATTTCAAGTTTTAAATAATGTCTTAAGATCTTAAGACGCCTCTGTAATTAGTTTATGACATTTTAAGACTGTATTTAAAATGATCTTAAATATAAAAATATAAAACCCACTACATGATTACTGGCCATATATTCAAGAAGCCCAGATGCTTCTAATCAGCCAGATTTTTAGAGTGACTCACATCTTCGCAGAATCATTACGCGGGCGTTTCTTCATCCGGAATCTGAGAATGATTATATGCAAAAATCCGAATATCTACGATCGATAGTGTGATCTATCGATTCACTGCGAATTGCCTACAAAATATTTTTATTTTTACAAATTTTATAAATTATAATATAATTATACAAAATATATGTTATATGTAATGAGAATGATAAAGAAGATTTTTTAAAGATATTTTAATTTTTGTACGCTTTAAATTACAAGAAGAAGGATTGCATCTCTCGATTTTTAAATCTCTAAATTCGATCAGAATTTTTTTCATATGATGTCTGACGTTCGCAATTAATCGTCATTGTCGGAGGTGAAGGGTCAGTATCGTCTGTCGTCTACGATCGCGAAATCAATGTTAATTGAGCTTGCGCTGATATACCGATTCGCTCGTCAATTTCGCCTTGAGGATCGCTCGCGTCTCTCATGCGATTGGCGAACATATTCGTTGACGTCACGCGGCACAATGAAATAATTGCAGACCGGCGTATTCTCTCTATTGCGTTCTTTATTATTTTATCTCTCCCCTGCAAATTGGTCGATGCTGATTGGTTCATCGTGCTTGCGGACAGAGATAAAAATTTTCCATAGCATACATTTCGCAAATATTTGCGAATGTCGAAAAGTCCTTTTTTGCAATTTAAAAAAATAGCTTCGTACATGTAATTCTTTGAGATATTTAACTTGCAAAAATTACGACTACAAAGTTTTCAATATAAGTAAAGCTCATTCTATAATTGTGTAAATGTAGTTGTAAGTGGTGTAGTTATAAAAATTGACCAATTTCAGTTGAATATTCTTCTTATTTTCGGCTGTAATTGGTAAATTCTTAAAACTACACTACTTATAAGTACACAATTGTAGAATAAGCTTAATACGATTATGTGACGTACTAACACAGAGCGTCGACAAGACTGTGTTATCGCATATTTTGCTAAATGTACTTTAGTAATTTTTTTAGACATTAAATAAACTTTTGCGTTTTTTTTTTAGACGCGTGAAGCAAATTCTAAACGGATAAGATAAAAATACTAAAAACACGATTGCTATTTTTGCGCTGTTGTACAGACCATCCGAAGTTGCACTAAATGCATTGAAATAAGTTTTACGTAAAATATGACGTAAAACCTACCGTGATACCTACAGTATACATTATTCGCTAAAAATTTGTGCGTGGGAGTTTAACGCAGCAACGATTTATTTTCGTCAGGATTGTGACAAGTGGACTGCCTACACGTGACTGTCGACCATTCACTTTCGAATGACACGCTCGTTCGCGAATTTTGCGTTGGCCAGAATTCGGAGAATCTCTATTTTCGCACGAAGGAATATTCTCAGAGGTGCGTTTACGATTAGTCGAAATGTGACCGATCATAATAGAGCTGCATTTTTGTATAACTTATTAATGATTAATAATACTCCATACTTATGAAAATTTATCAACGGTTTTTTTATTTCATCGAGTTAAATTATAGATAATATTTTTCTTTTTCTCTTTAATGTTCTTTTGTTTTATTTCTTTTTGATGATTTTATAATCTATGTATACGAGCAAAATACTGTATAATTTTTTGCAATTTGTTGACCTCTCTATGCATTGCGCAAAGATAAAAATTTGTATGTTGCAACAGATAATAATTCATGCATTTATCTTTTTTTTTACCGACTGACAAACCGTCGTCTGCTTTATCGACAGCATCTTTATCGATGGTTTCTTATCCATCGATGTGCAAATCCTTTTATCGTAAGCTCATATCAGAAGATGGCAGTACCGTTTCTTCTCATGAATGAAAAATTTGCATCCTGTAGGATTGATTTACATAATTATTTCTATCTAATAAATCTACACCGAGCTCGATGCACTGCGGATTCACACGCACTTATATCTTTATTAAGGGTCTTATTCTTTAAAAAAATTGACATACTGAAAAAAATCTATAATATACCTAATATCTGAGAATAAAGCAATTTTCATTTTCTCGCTTTTAAAGAAATAACTAAAAAAATTATGTTTCATTAATTTTTCTTTAAAAAATTGAACATCTTTTTATTCTATAAATGAAGAGATGTAAATTGAAAAAGTATAGTGATTTTTAAAACAAAGGCAATTGATGTAACATAAATTTTATTTAAAAATCTTTCATTTATACGTAATCCTTTCTGTATATTAAATTAAATAAAATATATAGAATCAGTGTTATGTAAAATATTAAATCTTTCGTTAATTGCGTGGCAACAATTTAATTGCATTAAAAAGAAACTGTGTCTTTAATTCAATTTCTCGATTGTAAGTTTTTATCAAGCCTTTCATCTGAATGTGACTTATGATACATATTCATTATTCTCAACATTGTGGAATGCATTATTATCACTCTGTGAAATTATGTCAATCTTGTTTCCAAAGTTCAACAGAAAACACAATCACATATTACATAATAAATCTCGCATACGACATTTGTTGCAAGACAAGAAAAACTGCAAATCCAGTCGATGAAATCGATTGAGCAATAAATTAAGATCGTTGCCAACAATCACACAGAACGTATTTTTCCTATGAGAGAATTTAATTACTATAAACCGGATTCAGTCTAGTCTCGATATCACGAAACATTCATCTTATTCGTTTTCGTGCGCTTTTTCTTGTCGATCGATAAAACAATTCGCATAATTGAAAATCGTGCATTGCGTAATCGCAACTCCTCCCTCTTTTTTTTTTATATTTTCCTCTGACAGTCCGACGATGTTGCACTGTATGCACAAAATGAATTCTCACGCTTCCAGTCAACTAGGAATGATTAACTCGACGACGAGCATCCTTCGGACTTCTCCTCGAAGGCGGATACGTTCGTAACTCGCCGTTGTTTTTCATTGAATCGTTCCTGAATAGTCTATAGTATATTATTTCTACATGATTTAAATGTATTAGCGATCTTTAATCGACGCCCATTGCGTCATCGATGAGTACTGGGGAATGCATATGTAGGCTCAAATCGATGACGTTACGCTTACCTGCGTGTGATGACATCTTCCTCTATCGAAACTCGTCCTATATTCGCGTGAGAAAAGAAAAGTCATTTCCATAAATTAATCGCTTATATTTTTCTAGTTTCCTTACTATATACTTGTCGACACATTTTTATACGACACGCTTTGATCCACGCAAAGACGAGGAATAGCTGCATTTAGCAGAAAAAACAGCTTTACAAAATTGTTGTAAAATTCTCTAATATTATTTAGTCTTGTCCTTAGTTTCTTATTAAATCTACCTAAGTATATGAATTAATCTTATCACAGAATCAGGTGCAAAGCTATTTATATTGCACGCAGTCAATCTATCGCTGTATCAGAGAGGTTCAACCGACGCGTGCCGTTCATTGACGTCATTTTATCGATCGATTTTCTGATTAGTTTTCCGACTGTCTGAGAAATTGATATCGTGTAGGAGCACGCAATACGCACTCCGACGAAGTACACATGTATTGAGTGATGGATTGACTGCATTTACGCAGATGCGTACTAGTGGTATTGAATAAATGATGACGAGTTCCTGAATTGCTTAATAACAGTACCGCTACGGATTGTGATAATTAAATCTATGACGCCTCATAGCCGTCGCCTACTGCTATTAATAATTATCCGCTGATCAACTCGACCTTTCTTATTACGAATTAAGTTTGTTTGCAGCAATCTCGTTCCAATCGAATCAAGTGTGAATCAGCCGAAGTCATGAAACATAATATAAACTCAATTTTCGTGAATATATAAGAAAAGTATGCTCAGATGTTAATTTATTAATAAACCTGTATAAAAAAATATTTTCTTCTCGAAAATAGGTTTTTATACACGGAAAGAAAAAATTTGCTATTAATCCTATGTCATGCCGGCCAATTTTATTTGCAAATATAAGGATTGTAAATTATTTATAGGTATAATAAATATTTATTCTTTTTTATACTCACTACAAAAATTATTTGCAACAAATATAAAATATTTGTTAAATATGCAAATTTGCTACAAACAACAAAATCAAAAAAATTTAACATTTAAATGTCTCTTTGTATTCATAGCAAAATCATTTTTCTTTGTGCATTTTTAAATTAAGCTTACATAAAACGAGTGCAGGCCATACATATTTAACGATATTTTAATTATTCTCGTAATAATCTATGACTAGGGATGATTGATCACTTTGGGAAAAATAGAAAGACAAAACGTAGTTCGCTCCATACAATTCTGCATAGAAACATCCTTTGGATGTGCGATGAAAATAAATAGGAGTTTTACGTAATCCTAGATGTGTGTATGTGTTAATTGATGAGCGTGATAGATGTTATTCATTCTTGTACTTAGTGACACAAGCTTAAATTGTTGCATCGCACACCTGCGATTCTTTGTCAATTTTTTGCAATGGAAATACACTCTATTTGAGCATATTAATTTCAATACATTGAATGTAAAAATTAAAGACACGCAATAATAAGTTAATATATATACTTAAAAAAAATTAATAATTTTAATTATTATTGCATCTGATTATAATTATAATTAATATGTAGTATAGCCAACTATTTATTTGGTTATTGATGATTATTAATTTTAAGTAAAAAGAAAGATTAAAATTTTTTATTTTAAAATGTAGAATATTTTTTTAAGGATTTTGAACTATAATATAATTTTTTGCATATGAAATTTATATATAAAAAGAAATAGATATGATAGAAATAATAGAATAGATATAATAGAAATTTATTAATGCTGATTATTCCAAAAAAAAAACTTGGTATAATATTTGGCACATCAGTTTTATGTGTAATAGATATGATAGAAATTTATCAATGCTGATTCTGTCAGAAGTTAGTGGATGAAGAGTCTCGACGAAAAAAAAGAAGAGAGGGTTTCCCGGAAAGAGATAAGTACGGGATGCACAACTCGTCACATAAGCATAAACACCGACGATTCTAGCTCATCACATTCAAATATATTTATCATACGCGAGAACATCCATTAATCGTCATCGTTAATCGGTCCATATTAATCGGCGAACTTAAACATACCTATCTCTATATCTCGTGGATATATCTTTATTAGATTTTTTATAAACTTTATCGTTCTGATATTGAAGAGCTAAGTGTTTCATTTACTTCTTCAGCTTCTTTGATCATAATGGCAAATCTTTCCGCTTGTCTTATTTTCTCTGTACTCTATGTAAGATATTAGATAGATCTAACAAAGAACAAGGCATTTAACATTCCCATGATCCTACACTTCCAATAAATTACAAGGTCGTAACTAATTGATGGAAGCTGGTGTATTGCGAGCGAGATTTTGTAATTCATTGGAGCGAAACAATCATAAGATTGTTGATATTATAGGACGGATATGGAAACATTAACGAACCGATCGAGATTCGAATTTAGGATCCTTTGAATTATCTAGCTGTATTTAGCATACTATTCTATATGATTGCTCCATTATAATTCTCGTAATTATTCTGATCTTCTATTAATATTTAATCGCCTTAAAATCGTAATCGCATTAGGAATTGCCGATTGGATTACGATTGTAATTGATAATTACTTTTCGACCACTCACAATTCGATCGGCAACTTCGCTACACTGGAAAAAAATTTATTAGATCTTAATACATATTTCTTTAAATAATACTGTAACTGTAAGTAAACATTTACTTACAGTAAATAAATATTTACTTAAAAAAATTTATTTAATATTTACTTAATAAAAAAAAAAGATAAATCAAATGGTTTAATGGTTTTTGTATCAAATAAATATATGTTTATATTTAGTAAATATTTACTGAAAATTATTCACACAAATATTTCTTAAAAATGTTTTTTTTTTAGTGTAATGTGATTACAGTTTTACTTACCGATTCTCTCCGAGATATCACATTGGATATAAATTTAGTATATAATTATGAATATTTAATAATTATATGTATTTTAATCCTTTTCTGTACGACAAGCATATCTGGAACAATCTTTATATCAAAACTTATCGTGACATCTAAATTAGCAGTTTCTTCGCATATCCAGCGATACTTTATATTCTGTCAGCGACGTTTTTCAGTCATGAATCACTGAAAAAACATCGTTTGCAGTAATTGCTGCGACAGATTGATGCGATTCGGAAACTGCAGAGTCCCATCAACTCGCCGTTGCAGCAATTTTGCGCGGTATTTTCTTCATATTTTTTTTTGTAAGACATAAAGAGATATGTCATTAACGCTGCGTGGGCTAAAGATTCTAATCGCGAAATATAAAGACTAGATTACAAAAAGGCATCCATGAGGATGATTGATTCGAGCCTCGTGGCGACGATACCCGCCAGCAGAAACTATTGAGCATGGCCTCTTATTGCCATCCAACCCTCCGCGCACCGACCTATTTCCGGCTAAAAATAGCCAATAGAATGATTGTCGCTAAAACGATGTCCACTCGACCGCGGCGTGTCGCGATTAATTGTAAGTGCGAAGGCGCCGTAACTCAATATCTCGTGCCACCTTTGGCTGCCTCCGTGTTCGAATCTTGCGCCTCCTACCGTTTGAGTCGCCTTCAAACAAGAGGAAAAAGATTTCAACGATTGGAATTTAATAACCCTCGTAAACGAGAACGATTGAATTGCAATGGAAGTTACAGTGATTTCACCGTTGGTATCTTTTATGTTACGTTCATACATTTCGCTCAGCTGCTTGAAATCCCTATTTTTTTCTGCATTACTCATTCAAGGTGTTGAGGTATAATTTATTATATGACGGCTCGTAAGGTTTGCACCTTGCATTCATAAATAGGAAGTTGCTCTCGACAGAGCGATCGCGGATTTCTTTTGTTTTCAAACCGTAAATTATCTTCAATGTGAATCTAATTTCGCAAATGAATTCGCTTTCGATGCTTAATGTATTTTCTTAATGATAAGATTAAGACCAACGTTATCAACCCGATATCTCACATAGAATGTTAGTTCCGACACTTTCAAGTCCGAATATTACCTCTTAATATTTACGTATATTTAATTTCACATTGTGGAACTAATAAGGATTTCTAATTTTTTGGATATTTTAATTCTTATTAAATTGCAAAAATATACTTAATGCGTATGCAGCTACCATTTAGATTTCCTATTTCTAGTTATGTATAATTATTATTGAGATACTCATTTTTTGTGATATTTTAAAAATACGATCGCCAACTTTTTATAATTGGTTTTGCCATGGACTGAATTGGAAGTTTTGCGTGCGGCGTCTGTGAAATTCTCCTCTTACTTAGCCCGCAAAAATGACTCTAATTTGCGACGATAAGTAAGAGGAAAGTATACCAGGAATCGATTTTGCAATTTTTACGTTTGCGCAATTCGATTAAAACGGAATGTTACACGTGTAAGAAACGTCACGATCGCGCTCGACAAGGTTCGCCGAGGGAAAGTATTAAAAGAAAGTTCATACCCACGGCAATTAATCTCCTCTACGCTTCGCCGAACAGTAGTTAAGACGAGGTTAAGTCGGTTAATTGTTTAAGAGTATCGCGTGTTCGGTTTTTCCTCGAAAAGCAGATTCAGCTCGTCGAGTAGCGAATACCGTTAATAAGGGTTAACCTCGTTAATAAGGAATAAGTTCTTTCACAAGCACAAATTCGTTATGGGAAGACGCGTGACAATGCGTTAATTACTTCTAAAGACTTGCAAATACGAGCAGAAATAATTGTACCTATAAACCGTAGATAATAAAGTGCTTTTAAACGCTTTAATATAAAGAATACATACATTAAGACAGCAACAGATTAATTGTCAAACAGATTAATTATCATAATTGTTCTTGTTATGCCAATCGCACTCGATAAAAGAATTAAATATTAATTACATTCATTACGCTGGGTATTCTTCTTATTATACGTGGAAGTAACAAATTATAAAAGTTGCAAATTAAAAAGAATGATAGTTGCGATTTAATCGCAATATCGTTGTAAGTAAAGTTTTAATTGCATGAAAATAATCAGACTCATCGCATCAAGGAGATAAGTAACTGCAATTATATTTTAGTTGTCATGTTAGTTCGCAGTCCAAATGCATGATGCAACGAAAAGTAATGTTACATGTTGCAACTGGGACCAAGTCATTGCACCGCGTAATGATCTGTAACTTATTAAATTATGATCGGTCAATGGAAAATTTGAATGTGTAAAATCAAGCCGAACTGAATCTGACTACATTCTATAAAGCGTACGATACGCATGATGTATCATTTTATTTTTGCTTAATTCGCTAAAGAACAAAGTTAAAATGATACATCATGAAATTTGCAAGTCGGATATCTGAATTGTCTTGAAGGTGCAGAAAAGGAAGACCGCGATTACATAAAGCGGCGCGATTCTTGATCCAAAATTGTTTCGACATTGCGAGAATATATGGTGGTAGTAAAAAGAACGTGCCAATTTTCTGTCATAGAAATTGTACACACGCATAAGATAAGATATCGAGATTAAAGCGGATGATCGAACCGAAAATAGGTGAAGTGCAAGTCTAATCACAGTATGTCCTATTTTGTTAACGAGGGCGCAATTATCCGCCAATGAGTAATATTCACACAGTTGCTTCATCCTTTGTCCCTCAGACAATTTATATTTTACGGTGAACAATTAAACAAATGTCAAGCAAATGTGTATACGTATTCATCATCGTTTAAAATACTGTAACTAGCGACCTATTTATCTACAAGAAACGTGAGAGGAAAGCTCATGTGATGATTCAAAGTATTATAAAAAGGATTATATAACATTGATTGCGCAATAATAGGTGAGTTATGTACATTTCTTCCATTTGACTGTCACGATTTACGTCGATACGATTATTATCGCGTCGCGCGAATAAATAATACGGTGGCGAAAAGATTAACATACAATATTATCGACTACGGCGAATGATGATGTATTCATGACAATTCAATAGTTTATGTCGCGATTGTATGTTTTACTGTTATAATTAATTATCTTTCTTTCGGTATATAGTCGATGTAACCTTGAAGTATATTTTCGCTTACTGTCAATGAACCGTGGCAAACGGCCTACTTTTTACCTGCACGAAACGAATGATCGTTTTGGCCGTGTTCCGATATACATTGCCAATATTGAATCTATAGTATACGTAACGTGAATTATATTTTCAGTACTGGCAGTACAGTCTTTGTCCATAGCCTTTCGCGAATTTATACTTTGTTCCGTATCGAGCGAATTTATGGACTCCGAGAGAAAGGAAAAAGATTCTCCGATTGCTGTAATTTTTTTCTACA
Source organism: Acromyrmex echinatior (assembly GCF_000204515.1). The sequence goes on from NW_011627850.1 coordinate 1,793,894, forward strand.
GCTAAGTAGAACAGTTCCTTAAACACATATACTGTATTTAAACGTCACTTCCGTCAATTATACAGTTCTCAACAATTTCGTACGATTCTGCGATACTTTCACCATTTGCGCCAGCGATCGACGTCATAGATACCAATAGAGAAATTACAAATTTAGACGTCAGAGCTCGGTTAACGTTTACGTATGTGTTTTTTTCATATCTTGACATTTTCCTAAGAAAGTTCTAATAATATCCTTCATACAATTTTACTTGGGGTATCAAAAATAATTTGAACTTATGAATGTCAACGGGGACGATTGCGAGAGATGCTGCAATTTTAATTCTTAGGTCGGTATTCGTCCGTTCTTATTACAAGATCATCTAAAGTAAAATCTTGAGATGCCAATACGATTCTGTGGCTCCGGTATTTATAACCGGATCTTATATTTAAGACTATCTTAAAACAATATTGAAACAAGGACCGACTGTAAATACCGGCTTGTAATGGGATTATGAAATTTTATTACTGTACTTAGGACGGTTAATCTTAAATATAAGAACTGACTATATATGAATACTAGCCTTAAATTTATCGCGAAACGTGATACATGTCAAAAATGATATCTAAGATTTCACGCTCGGATATCTAAACTTAAATCCCTTCTATCTTCTTCCCAGCAAGTCCCAGACGCTCATCTCTCATGACCGTCGAAAATGCGCATCCGAAAAATTTCGCTTACACGTCTACGATAGTCGCGATTCAGTCCTCGGTCATTGTCATCCGAGCGTCCGTCTGCACGCAACGGATCTGTTTTCGTTCTCCGAAACGCGCGTCAGCAACAGCAGCAACAGCAGCAGCAGCCACAGCAGCGCAGCAGTCTCTCCTGGATCCGGATCTCTCTCGGCTCCGTGTTTCGCGAACGCATTTGAAATTTGAATCCGGCGCGGGGTGTGTGTCTCACGTCGACCAATCGACAAGGCTGTCACGGCGCTGCGGTCCAATCGATGATTGCGCTGTCGGAGGCTCGACTTGTACACGGCGTGACGTAATGCCGTTTAAAAGGCGAGCCGCGTGGGACGCGCGAATCAGTCGCACGACGCACGTTGCACTGTGTGCATTGCTGGAGCTGAGGCATCGTCGGATTCCCATCGGCAAGAAAGAGAAAGAGAGAGAGAGAGAGAAAGAGGCTAGTGTGCATTGTCGGCGTGTCCCTTCCCTTCCTTCCTCTTTCGCTCTTCCTCTTCTTCTTCTTCTTCTTCTGTCGTTTCTTCTCTGCTTCCCGGTTCCTCTTCCCTCAGTTCCATCCTACGTATGTCGGAGGTTTCATCGTCCAGCATCGGTGGCTACAATTAGACCAGGCACGAGATCCCGTTGCCATTACGCTCTTGAGGGATAATTTTATGCGCGACGAGCTGGCGCGCGATCAGGAGCGGAGCGATCACGCGGGCTGAAGGAAAACCTTTTAACTCAACGGTGCCTATGTTACGACTGTCTCGTCTCGCTGGGAGATTGGAAAGACACGCGAAGGTTGACTTGCGTGCTTCCCGTAAGTAGTTACGCGCGCATCGCGCGTCGTGACAGGAGATATACTCTAATTACAGCAATAATCGTAATTATTGATTCATTGTATTTTTATCATTTTTGTTCTGAGAACCACGAATACATGAGGTTAAAGCGGGGATTGAACATACGCAATTACTATAATTGTATTATGCTCTTGTTTATTGTAATCTTGTAGAATTTTCCTGTGAGATTGTGATGGATTACGGCACGGGAGGATGCTGTATAAAACGTGCAGTGATGAAACGTATTGCTGTTAATTTGCGATTCCATACCGTTGAATCATCAATCAAATAATTGACTACGATACTTTATTGCGCTTCGTATATTCGGAAACGCAGTTGTCTTTTCTATCTTTGTAACATACTTATTAACCTTCTAAAGCACATGTTATCAACTCAAAAATATATGTTTTATATTTATTAACCTTTTAGAAGAAAGAGCATGTATAGTAACAGTAAATATCGCAGAAAGATATGATTATGTTTCTGCGATATACGTGTCGCATAAATTGCAAGGTAGAATTTTATGATAAGACTTTGATTGTATTTGCATCTTCACTTCTACATTTTTAAATTGGACATTTGATCGCAAGATAAGAAAGAGAGAGAGAGAGAGAGAGAGAGAGAGAGAGAGAGAGAGAGAGAGAGATTTTAAATTGCAATGACGTGATATCAATCATTCGATAATAATTGTTGGCCGTTATTTAATATCAACTTTATCTGCCTTCTTGATTTGTACCGAGAACAAGCAGGTGACACGTATAGCACTCGTATGTTACTCCGTGGCTAAATGTAGCCAGTGCCATTTAGGGACGGAAATAAGCGCGAGTGATGTCAATTTGGTGACCGGTATTGATAAACTTAACGACCATGTCGCTGTACACACGTTTCAATGGCGAGTGATCATGCAGAAAATAAAACGCGTCTTGAGACTTTCGGTCAGAATTTCGCAACTTCATATAATTTCAAATTTCACAGCCTTATCTTATAGTTTTTATCTTACTTATTTAACATTTTAACGTTTGTTATCTATTTAAATTAAATGAATATATTATGATAAATTTTTTTAGAACTAAATTATTAAATTTTAACAACACATATAACATATATTATAACATAAATAAATTATTACTAATTAATAAATTGAATATACATTATTATTAAATTTTATTAATATATAATAATTAGATAATTCAAATTCCAGATTAATTTTCTCAAAGTAGTTAGATCTTTATCGTACATTTAATTAATTACAATTAATTAATTACGTGATATATTAATTTGTAGAACCCAAGTATATTTTTATTTTTAATTAATACTCCGAGAAATGTTTCGAGATATTCAAGGTTTCTCGTCGAGGTCAACTTCGTTCGCGAAAAATGACGGAAACCTTATCGCAGTAAAATTGACGGCTGTAAAGATATATAAAAGCCTCATTTTCTTTCTTTTTATTTTATTTGTTAAATTGCAGGGTAATCAACTTCTCACGAATTCATCGAATTATTCGCGAGTTATTCATTGCAGTAGATTCTCAGAATCGTTGTGGACGGCATATTTATCGATAATGCATATCCAATTGTTTTAACATGACTGATAAATCACAACTCGGCACATAATTCATATCGCGCTGAGTGCAATTAGCTAATGAGAGTAGGGCGATCGATTTACTGGTTCTGATATTAAACCTATTACATATCGCTATATCGAACGACTTTATATTTCCTTGATGTGAAAACGCAGCAAGAACCGAGCAGTTATCTATGCGCGTATTGCAAGGAACGTACTACGTTTCTCTCTAATTTCTGAGAACATCGTTTATTATTCCAGTATTTTGATTCATTTTCACGAATGTATATATGAAACACACGATGCACATCGTAAAACTTCTTTATCGATCGTCTTATCGTACATCGCCGCAAGAAATCTCTTCTACGAAGAAAGATATTAGAATGTTAATGACATAAGTATGTGATTGCGATATTATCTGGTAGCGAAAATTCCTCTCGCGCGTAACTTCTACGTCTAATATCTGTTTTTGCATTTCATGTTGCAGAGGAGATGCGGCCTCGCTGTTGGAGCTGAGACCGTCCCGTCGGCTGCGAAAATTCGTGGGCCCGCATCCGAAATCGATCACGAAAAAGTAAGGATCACTCGCGTCAGGATCATCATCCGCGCACTCCATCACCCTCGTATCCCTCGTTCGAAAGAGTGAAGCACGAGAGACACTGTCGAATCTAGCCGGGTCTAAGCAAAAAAAAAAAACGAAAAAAATTAAAGAAACGGAAAAAATCGAACAACAAAGGAACAAAACGGGGGAGAAACGTTTAGCGAAGAAAGCAGAATCACTAGATCAAGAGTGAAAGAGGAGGAGAGAGAAGGAAAAGCGAGAGAAAAGTTTAAAAAAAAAAGTAAATGCGCATATCGTCGTAACGTCGAGGAGACGGCTTTTCGGTTCTTTCGATAGAAAGCAAGGAGGGAAAGTCGGAGAGAGAGACCGTTAAAATCTGGCTTTCGGTACACGCGTTGTTGGTTTTTTTTTTCTCGTTTTCATTCGCGTCATTTTCCCGTAAAACCTCAAGAGAAAGAGTGATGCGCTCGTGCTTCTCCGCGCGTGCTTGTGTAACGTAAAACCGGATCGCGATATATTCGGCCGAACATACACGACAGTAACAAACAGAAAGGAAAAAAAGAAAGAAAGAAAGAAAAGGTAGATCGTACACGCACGCACGTATAGTAGTACGAAACCGAGAGAGCGAAAAAAATGGCCATGGTCCCGACATGCTCCGTTTTGATGTTTCGTCCTCTGGTGCATGCTGCGCTCTTCATGTTCCTCGTCGTTCTTCCGAGCACTTCTATCGCGGATAACACGGGCACGACGAAACCGCCCCCGTGCTCAAGGTAAGTGTCTCAGAGAACCAACCAAATGAAATTCATTCTACACTCGATCCATCCTAAGAACTCGATTCGAACTCGCACTCTTTTTTTTTTTTGCCCACGTGTCATTGTGATGAAATGACACCTTAACAGATAATTGCTTAAATGACGTTAGAAACCGATACTGCTGCCACTGGCCTTCGAAACTGCGATAAACTGCGGTCAAGTCACATTTTCTTATTGCTTATATAATTTAAAGCTATCGGCGATTGAGAATATTTTTTAAATTCTTCATTACTTGTCTTCATAAATATGTCACGTTAATTTAATCCATAAATATTCTTAATTAAAGTGGGTGAAGACATTTCGAAGAAAAAAAAAATCTTGAATAAAACATTTGAAATTTTTCTAAAACTGCTTTGTCATTCAGTGTGAATTTACGTAGATTCTATCATAGTTAAACACTTGAATTCGAGTGCTTTACGCCACTGACTTATACGTAACTGATATGTTAGAGATATAATAGTATAAAATTTTATATTCTAATTATCGTACACGTATCTTACTAATCATTATTGATCATCGTTTGCGAAGATAGAATTACAAAATGACGTCGGACTAAATTAGTTAGGACTTAGATATTATCGCATTTTCTATAAGTGCATTTAAAACTACAGACTATTACGTAAAAAAAAAACAAGAATTGCTTATCATTTAGCTAATTGTTTTTACCATCAACAATACTTACTTAAATATATTTTTTAAATTTAAAACAACATAAAATGTGTTACTACGTATTAGAATTGTTTGCCGCGTATAAAAATATTTGTAGCTGTCGCACCTTATTTTTAACGGGACGACCTGCATTTGATTTAAAATTATTTTATTGTAATTAGAAGTAGAGATTATAACGAAAATTTATGTAATTGCCGAAGTTTATTATGTATAGAAAGATACAAAGTAGAATATTAGTAGATTGCCAGCAACAATATCATCACAACTCTCAATTTTCTCAAAAAAAAAATTTAATAAGTTCAAAAATGGATTTTTTCGAAAATAGAATATATTTGTACGAGTGTTTTTTTAACAAATAGATTGTATAAATTACAGAATCCTAAAATTCAAAATTTTAAATTCATTTAAATATATTCGCTAGTTATCAGAAAACTACGACATTAAACGAATAAATTCCGACAGCTGACCAATCTTAGGTATCAGACATCTCGAGGAAATGTCACTTCATATGATATCATGTCGACAACAAGATACGTTGTATATGCGATAAAAAATAGTCGTGTCATATGTAAAATTTCTCGATGGATTTGCAAACACAATTTTGTTTGCAATAAAATCGCTCATTTGCAATAAAATTCTCAATTTTCATTTTATATAATATTATTTATATTTGAAATTTTTAAGATCATTTTTGTTGTACAACTTCTTTGTAAGATGTATTTTTTTCGGCGATGTTATTAACTTATTTAAATTATGTCATTTTTCTAACACTTCATGACTTACAAATGAAGTTCGTAGCATCGTGTTTTTGTTATTTGGGACTTTGCCCAAGTGATTCCTATTTTATTTTTACATAGACGCGAATCACATGCTGAAAATACGTAGAAAAATAGTCCGTTTTTCTAAAATTAGATCAATGTGCTGTTTTTTTCTTTTGCATGTATCTCTTCTTTATCGTTATTTCATTTCAATGTTAAATAAAATATAAAAGTTTTTTAATTATTATAATTGGGAAATAAATTATTAAATTGAGAAAATCAACCTTTTGACATCAATATTAGATTTTTTGATTTTGAAGGTACAATCGATTTTTTGGTTGTGAATTCTGATAGATAAATTTAAATTTGTAAAAAATAAATAAAATACAATCCAGTTTCTATATATAATAAAAATTCGTCATTTGTATTAAAATTTTCAGAAGTACGTAAGAACTTTTTCAGATTTTTACACATATTTTGGAACAATACAAAAATTTGCATTAAATTCAAAAAAATTGTGGACGAAAATAATAATTTCATGCATCACGGAAAATTAACGAAATCTATAAACATTAATGTTATGAAATCTATAAACAACGACTTTGGAGGGAGCAATATTTTCCTTATTAGATTCGAGTACGTGTGCCGCTTCTCAAATTTTATACTTTCCTCTTCCTTGTAAAGTGTCATTATACAGTATAATCGTACCTCTGACGCACTAAGGAATCTGTGTCGCTTTAAACCGATGGGATTACATATGCGATATTGCATTAGTAGGCACGCGTGGCGCGAGCATTTAGGGAAATGACCTTAGCAATGAACCTCGTCCCGGAATCAGACGCGTGACAAGTTGGGCTCTAAATTATCGTGTTCCGCAAGCACAATGAGCGTGACCTTTACAGTGTCTGCATGTGTGTGTGTGCACATGCTAATGGTGTGCGTCGAATTGCAACGGAAACTTTTCACTCGTATGATCGATGACGCGCCGTCAGCATCTCTATCTAAAGATTTGGCGTTCGTTCTCTGCCCGCCGAGATCCCGCGAGAAATGCGGCTGATGCACATCGAGGATTATTGTTATGCTTGTTTAAATGGAAAAACATTGTTGAAGTCACACACACACACACACACACACACACACACACACACGGCACATACTCTAAAAATATTTTACACACGATATATAAGGTATTTTTAACCAGACGATTACTCGGAATTGATATGATACAGAATCAGGTTGTCGTAATTGCGAAACTGTTTTGCTTTTTGCAGATACGTCACGGTTCTTAAACAAAGCGAGCAATGAAGGGTATCGACTTGTTAACATAATGTTAGATAAAGCAGTGATTGTGTATCGTGTTCCTCATAATTCTGCATACTCAAACAGAGGAAATTTACTATATCCTTCGATATTCGTACTCGACATTGAACATCTATTATAAAAATTTCGAATTTTATTGTGTGTGTGTGTTACGTAACATGAAGTTTATAATAACCGATTCAACTGGCACAAATTTAGAAGGTATTCTGGGCAAAATGTCAATTAAGTCATGAGCATTTATCTCATATCGAGATTTCTAGAGATATTAAACATTTTCGTATGCAATCTCGTAAATTTTGGCGGTGCGCCATTTCGACAAGTTCTACGTACTATTTTCCGCAATGCAGAGAAAAATCGTCCAATGAAAAAAATATATATGTAATACTTATTTCTTGGTAAAATTGCTTTAAAAAGACGTAATGACTTTTTCCTTAAAGTGCTCAAGGATCACGATAGCACAATTTGCCGATAATGACAGGATATGGAATTATCTGCTAATTTACGGACGCAAAATTCGGTAATGTTTTTCAAAAAGACAAGCACTTCTCGTATAATATCTTACGCATCACACGATGAAAACATGTTTATCGAATATAAGTGTGTCGCGACATAGGCAGATCCGAATCACGTCTCCGAGATAACGTACATCGGGTATATCCGATAATGGGCGCACATTTGATCGCGACAACGATTAACTGATCTCCGTCGAGACACATTCCTGTCTTTTTCACCGAGACGCGCATATCTCGATTTGAGCTATCCTTGATTATGATGACGACGTGTAGGATAACGTGACGATGTAAAGGATATGAGAGGCGGCACACCGAACACGCTTAGAGTTTAGTAAATTGAATCTTCCGGAGATCTTTCGAATGACGTCTTAATAAAGTGGCGCGATCACTTCTTGGCCGAGACTACAATGACATTTCAGTTCTAATGCCCGTTTCTACCAATGTATATTAATCTCAGTTCAACTTACTCTTCATCTTTTCGTAATATTCTTAGAATTAGAAAAAGATGAAAAGTTAGTTGAACTGAGGTTGAATTAATCTACATTGGTAGAAACGAGCTTAAGAGCACCGGATTTTTGTAGAAAGATCTAATTCGACTTTGTTTTTTTTTTTATACGTAAATATTATGCGTGAAGATTTATATTCGGGAGATTAACGAAATGTGTACAATATATCAAATGCAGATCTTCTAATGCAATAGCATGTAGCATTAATTGAATCAATGTGTAATTAAAACGGTTTATCGCTGGCATCTCATGACCCGCTGCATTTGACACGACTGTTCGAATCTGTTCGCGATAATTATTGCCATTTTCCATGATAATTTTTTACGCCCAGTTTATGTAAAAAATAATGCTTGTCTGCATTGCGATCGATATATTATTTGAGAATAATAAATATAGAAGAGCTAACAATTTAAATTAGATTAATTATTATGTGAAATCAGCAATATTTATTAATTAGCAATATATCACGCATAATTGTGGATATATAAGGTTTAGTAACCAGCTTGACAATGATGAAAACTGAATGATTACGGTTATCGCATGCATGAACGTGTATTCAAACGAAATTATCATGGATACTGCTAAATTACGCAAACGCTAAAATCGCACTATCATTCCCACGCCATCGTTTCCATCTATTTGAAAATGTATTAACATAGATAATCTGACAACAGAACAAATAAACTTGACATGAAAAAACTCCTTTAAATAATATTTTTTTAGGAACAACAATAACTTGACGATCACATATCCGATCTTTGCAAAGATAGACATCCTTCCTTTTAAAAATACTCCCATATTATGCGACGTGTCTCGATTAAAAGATGCGTCCGTGCGTGCAGTATTCCACGTGGATAATTATATTTGTGTTAAAAGGATCGTACCAGCACGTAATCACGGATTAATAATCAGATGTTCACAAATCGGAGACCCCACGAAAATTTTCACACATCTTTTGTGGTAAAAAAAAAAGTCTGATAATAGCAAATGTTGAATGAAGTTTTAATCAAATGCTCTGTTAATATAATAAAAAATAATTTTACTTTTCTAAATATTTGATAATTATTACCAAATAATTGATTATATTGTTATGTTTGGTAATCCTTATTAAATATTTAGATAAGTAAAATCATTTAGAAAAGTAAAATCGTTTTTTGGTTATCAAGTAAAATTAATAACGCCAATTGAAACGAAAAAATAATTAAAAAAGGAATAATGAGAGTAATTATTCTCACAGCCTTGACTTTTCATTTTTGTATTAACCAAACATTTGATTGAAATTATTTTACTCAACATTTGATGGCTACTACCAGTCTTTTTTTTCAGTAATCAGATTTTTGCGGTAATCGCGTTAATACATAAAGAGGCGACTCGCTGGAAATCAGTTCGGTTCCACGAATGGGAAAACCATTATCCCTCGTAACGTATCCCTCATAACGTTCGCGAGACGCGACTGCAGTGCGCGTATTATTAATGATAATGAGGCGGCACATTTCGCGAGCCGATCGCCAGCCGCCTCGCGCATTCCGTCACGCGAACAACGCTCGGGATCTCCTCCATTCCACGCACAGATACCACGATCGATTTCATTTCTAGCCGCGAAACGAACGAGCACGCAGGGATCGCGTTCATCAAGGCCATCCAGGAAAGCGGGAGTCGCACGATTTCGTCTGGTAGCCGGACTGATCTAGATGTTCACGAATCCGCGCGATATCGCGCAACCCGGCGTGTCCGAGATCGCTGAAAAATAATCCACGCGAGAGAGAGAGAGGAACGGAAGCGAAAAGAATGCAAGCAGAAAAATAACAGTCCAAACAAGAACAGTATTATATTCTCGCTTGCGTTGCTCTCACGACAGTAGAATCTTTTTTTAAAATTCGAATTGATTCTAAGAAATATATCGCGAAACTTTTGAGCGTTTTTCATTTAATTTATTGTACACCTTTGATATTTATACTCGCTACGCTTCGTAATTTTTAATAATCGTGACAGAATTTTCATATTTACGACCGTTGCCGCATGAATACGTGCTCGTTTGAATGAATACGTTCTTTTTATGAGCTCTGATCTAATCCCGGCCTACTGAAGATATTCCCGGAAATAATCAAGATACTTGCAACGCCTAGTTCATAGGAAAAAATAAAAAACGATATAATTGGATTGGAATTGTATTACTATTAAGCAGACAAAATTTCTTTACATATATTGCTTGCACCTTCATTGACGTGTCATCATTGTTTATGAGGATAAACAATAATAGATAATCCTATTTTGCAATTCGAAGCTACAGCTCTTTTTTTTTTTCTTACAATCAGTGGCTATAACTTCCTTTATTCTCGTTGGAAATTGCGCGTTTTAAAATATTTCCGGCTCAAGTGGAGGTCGAGACATTGGTCCAGATATCGACCCAACCGCGAAAACCGCGAATAGTTGAAAAGCGTGTCTCGTAAAGTCATTATAGGATTGCACTACAGTTCGAAACCTTAACATAGCTTCCTTTAATGCAGGATTGACTTTGCACAGCGGTGAAAGGAGATTTGGAAGCCGTCTAATTGATACCATACTTATGAAATTAATTAATAACAGGAACTCTTATGTCAACGATGTTCCTCATTAAAGCTATTCATAATTATTATCTTATTGTTACCATAAGTCTACTATAAATCACCGCATAAATTAACAGTCCCGTTCGTTATTTCTTCATACGTTTGTCCTTTCTTTTTACTCCGGTGCAAAGTTCGTTCTATCGATTTCATTCACGTAACACTCCCGCCCTGGCGAGAGAGACCACCGTCGTGATCAATTGTACGCGATCGAGAGGGTCTCGTGCTCGTCGAGCAGTCAAGTAGCCATGTACCGTGCCTTTCCAGTGAGATATACTGCCACGGCGATCTGCTGCACACGGTACAAATGGCCGGCATATACAAGGACTCCAAGTACTTCGTTGATATGAAGATGAAACGGCCGGCAAACGAGACGTTGGCGTCGTTCTGGGCCTTCATGAAAAGCGTGAACAACGCGCCGAACAAGCACCAGGTGGAGAAGTTCATCAATGACACATTCGAGCAGCCAGGTTACGAGTTCGAGGACTGGGACCCGGCCGACTGGACGGCCACTCCCAAGTTCCTGCAGAACATCGAGGACGACGAACTGCGGAAGTTCGGCTCCGATCTCAATCACATCTGGAAACTGTTGGGCAGAAAGATGCGGGACGACGTGCGGATTAACGAGCAGCTCTACTCGATCATCTACGTACCGCATCCGGTGATCGTGCCCGGTGGACGATTCCGCGAGTTTTATTATTGGGATTCGTACTGGATCATCAAAGGCCTATTGTTGTCGGAAATGCACAACACCGTCAAGGGCATGCTGAACAATTTCGTTAAGATAGTGGATAAGATCGGTTTCATACCAAATGGCGGTAGAATCTACTATGCGATGCGCTCGCATCCGCCACTGTTGATACCTATGGTAGACGAATATCTGAAGATCACCCATGACGACGTCTGGTTGAAGGAGAATCTCTGGTTGCTGGAGAAAGAGTTCAACTTCTGGATGACCAACCGTACCGTGGATATTGAGAAAAATGGGATCAATTATACGCTCGCTAGGTATTACGAAGAGTCATCAGGTCCCCGACCGGAGTCTTACAAGTAAGTACCGCGATTTCGTAATAGCGTGAATGACGTTGCGGATTTTGAGAAGAACTAAATGATCTAGAGTTGAAGCAAATGAGTTAAAGTATATATACGCGGATATAATATATATTATTTTTGACGATACTTATGTTTATTATCTTTACGTCAGTTTGTAAGTTGCGTTAATGCGTTGCGCAATGCTTTGTATTTTTTTTGTGTTTGTTGAATTATTTACAAGAGATTCTGACTCTCTTACGAGATGCACGAAATCAGCATTAATTTTGGAAATTCCATTAATAATTAGTAATGCTACTCTCACTTTCGATGTCAATTCTGACATTTCCATCCTTTTTTTAATCTCGCGATTTGGTGATCAGGGAGGACTATCTGACGAGCCAAAGTTTTCGAACCGCCGAAGAGAAGGACAATTATTATTCGGAATTGAAAACGGCGGCCGAGTCCGGATGGGATTTTTCCAGTCGATGGTTCGTACACGAGGGTACCAACAAGGGTAATTATCATTCCTATAATTGCTTCCCGCGCGAGGAAAATAAAGGTCTTTATGGGTGAGCGACGTTGGGTGCAGCAGTATTACACGCGAGTTTACGAGTACAGTTTAAAATAACTTTGATGGCTAAATAAAGCGTTATTGTCACAGAGGCGACAGAATTATAAGCTCAATAATGATAATATTTGTTATTTAATAAGGAAGAAACAGATATTTATATATAAAATAGACATATATATGTTTATGTATAAAATAATATGTATAAAACAATATATATAAAATAATATGTATAAATATAGGAAATCCCGCATTAAATAATTCTTTTGCGTGTAGATTCTTTGATTATCCACGATGCCCATTAGAAACTACTATCGTACACTAAAAAAAGCTAAGAGCGCAATCCTGTTTGTTCGTCATAAATTTTTTTAATAGATTGAACCGAAGCTATAATGACGTATTACACATACATGAGCAGCATTACCCACAATTATCGTGCTATTCCACATTAAACACCGTATCTTCAATGAGATCTGCGCGCACTTCAAGGCCCTCCAGCTCGTTTCTTAAGTGAAAGCAATGTTCGAGGCATCGGTACTCTAAAATTGATTTTCGCAAAAACTGCACGTATTGCAACTGAAATCGTTAGATCGTGTCGTTTTTTTCTGCACAGCGTTTAAACTGCCCCTACCTCACTCAATTCCATCATAATGAAATTGAAAACTCGATTTAACTTATTTTATAAAGTGATCGTAACGAATTGCGCTTCGATATAACGGCTTCTCGTAAGAGCAACTTAGCTTGTAAAAGAGAACTAGAGGCTGATAGCCAGATGGATTTCAGGTAATCTAACAAATCTCAAGACCAGATCTATAATTCCGGTCGATCTGAACACCTTCTTACATCGAAACGCTATACTGCTGGCGCAGTACAATCGTCAGATGGGTAATGAGACAAAGGCCGCATATTACGATGACTTGGCTGAGAAATGGAAAGAGGCGATCAAGATGGTATTGTGGCACGAGGAGGTGGGTGTTTGGTTGGACTACGATATATTGAATGACATCAAGCGAGACTACTTCTATCCGACTAATATTTTGCCACTCTGGACGGACTGCTATGACACTTCTAAGAGAAGTGAATACGTGTCGAAGGTGCTTAAGTACCTCGAAAAGAATCAGATCATGTTAAATCAGGGCGGCATACCGACGACATTAGAACATTCCGGTGAACAATGGGACTATCCCAATGCCTGGCCGCCTCTCCAGTATTTCTTCATCATGTCGTTGAATAACACAGGCGATCCATGGGCGCAGAGACTAGCCTACGAGATTAGCCAGAGATGGGTCCGTAGCAATTATAAGGCTTTCAATGAGACTCACAGCATGTACGAAAAGGTAAAGTAAGGTTCTGATGAAAAAAAACGAAAACAAGAAAGAATATAAATGAAATGAAAGAATATAAATTTGTGTACATTGCGATTTTGAAAAAAAAAACTCATGTCGCATTAAAAAATAAAATTATTATGTCGAAAATGTTAAATCGTTCGATAAAAAAAAATGTTTTCTAAATTGTTTATGCAATTGTCTTCTGAATAAATTTCTAAAATAAGAGTAAATAGAATTTTGTTTGCAGTACGACGCGACCGTCTCGGGTGGCCACGGTAGTGGAGGTGAGTACGAAGTACAACTTGGTTTCGGCTGGTCAAATGGACTCGTTATGACATTGTTGGATAAGTATGGTGACAGGTTGACCGCGGAGGATTACTTTTCGGCAGACGCCGTGGTTGAGAGTGCGGCGTCTGCACCGCCAGTCATTTCACCAGCTGGTCAAATGCTAACCGGGCTTCTAGGTATCATCATAACATTAGCAGCGGGATTTATAGGGTGAGGTGAGTGTCGAACTGATAGATTTGTCTTTACAAAAAAAAAAGAACAATGGGAAAGACTTACTCACATTAAAAGAATATTTTTTGCTCTCTGTTTCAGACATCCATGTGACCTAAATCAGCTAGCATAAAATTCGCGAAAAGATACATTAGAAAAATCGATACGTATCGATCGATGATAGTAGATACTTCCAGTCTTGAAGAAACGGAAATTGATCTAAATAATATTTTCACTCTTTTTTCTCGCTCGTTTGATTTGTATGATTTAATAATTGAACGATCGATGAAGAGAGCGTAAAACGGGTATAAAAGGACCAAATAGAAGCAAGTGCGGGCACTGTTCTTCTTATATTATTGTAAGACACTCCAAGTGTGCGAGAGGGCCTCGAAAACAGCGTCATTTTTATTCTTTTGCCACACATGCTTCCAAAGAATATTCTATAAGCCACAGGATATATTATATATTAATGATATTATTTGCATTTAAGTAACATTTTAGAAGGGACATGCATCTTTGTTGCCTTACTTGCGATATGTCATTGATATCGTACTGTTGTTTAAATTTATTATCATATGATATTGTATCTACCATTCCGCACTTTTTACATTCCTCATAATTTATGATTATTTTACTAAAAATATCTGTAGTACATATTTTCTCTGAGATTGTCTCTAAGAGTATATCGCCAGTATGCCTAAACATATTTGCAAATATGTGCCTTTTTAGTTATGGAATTATGTCGTTATATTATTTATAGGAATGTCTTGGTCCTTCTCACTGACGGCTAACGTAGACAGGATCTATTATCGCTAGACAATCTTACTTAATCGCTCCATCAGACGTGCGCTGTTATGAGGTATATTCTGTGATCATTTAATGAACTACTTCGCTGGTCGAATTATGTTCTATTATCCTTCCATTGCAGGAATTTATTCTTTATCTTTAGATCTAAAACTTTAAAAATACCGCAGGCGATATCTCGAATTTAGTTTCTACGACGTATACTATAAATCGCTGTATATTATATTTTATTTTGAGATTAGCCATTGATACACTACTGTACTAGTATTATTAGGATAGATAAATTATTATATCGCGCATATCTATGTAACAAACAAAAATATCAATGTCTCCAAGATTTTCCGGAGACCGATTCCTCAGAATAAGGTTCCTTGACAGGAAAAAGGAAAGGTACAAAAGTGAGAAAATGAAAAAATTAAGGGAACAGTTTGCAGCAAGACTAGTTACAAAATAAAAGATACAACGGGAAAGATTCCACTCTCTCTCTCTCTCTCTCTCTCTCTCTCTCTCTCTCTCTCTCTCTCTCTCTTTCTTCTGAGAGACGAGTGGACTCATCTAGTCAGTTATGCGTACGGCGCCTAGCTATCTTATTTTTATGAGTCGCAATAACAACATCGTGAAGGCTCGGCGTCGCCAAAATTACTCCTCTAATCTTCGTCGTTACTCGAAGAGTGCCTTATATATAACTTGAATCTAAAACGGGCGGATAACACGAAGTATTAAACGAGTTGAGGAAAGCGCGAGAGGATGGACAATGAACGAACGACCGTTGACGGTTGACAGTCCATAACGATGACTGATAGTTTGCTTTCAATTCGCGAATTACCGCCTCTATATTTTATAATCCTCTCTTGCCCATTCGCGACAATCATTCCCCTTGTAGTAATTTTGTGAGCTCGACATATACGCAATATACTTATAAATATTGGAGCAAAATATTAGAACTATGATCTCGAAAATTACTATGTCTGCATTCGTCGAATCTATTGAATAAATTCTAAAGAAAAATAAAGAATATAGGAAATTTAAGAAACATATTTAAAAAAAAAGTTTATCATAACTGCTTTAAGATAGTTTATTTGTAAAATATGAAGATCTCTAATACAATTACATATACATTTAAATATTGGCACAACTTGACAATTTATTTGATTGTAAAATTATTAATTAGCGCACAAACAGCATTAATGAATTATCCGCCGATTATTTTATGTTTTTAATCTAGAAGAAATACCGCCATTTTTTAGAATTTTATTATAGCTGAGCGACATTTAATAACGCATGAGTGTATACAAAACTCGCGTTTGTCTTGCCCCAAATAATATTGCACGGTTTCTTTTTCAGTCGTAATTATATAACAATACTCGAGGTAATTGTTTTTATTAATCGGATACCATTTTTCCTTTTCCCACAGCTGTTTGTGCGAAGCAATGTGTTATGCATGCTCCCTGCATCCAAATCCAGCTCCCTGAACAATAACTTCAATAAAATAAATAAATCGAATGTCTATGTGTAAACCCATCCTGCGATGTACCGAGTATTGCATGCAACCGTTTACGTTATTCTGTAACATATCCGTAAAGTAATTACTTAAAAATAATAATTACTTAAAAAAAAGAAACATTCCAGATACATTCGTCAAAACTAGATCGAATAAATACGCTCCTTCGTTCTGTTTGGTAAGTCTACGCCTAATGAGCAACCGGATTTGTCAAGGATCAGTTATGAAGGAATTGCATTTACGAGATGAATTCGTTAAACCAGTATTTTCCGGTATTAACACGATACCAGAAATTAAACGTAATTATGTATGAGTAATTTGTATTTGTTTTTTTATGTGTAATTAAATACAGATGTGTGTATATTTTTAAATGTTTGCATAAGAATGCATTGTCAATTTGCACACAAGGATATTCCTTTCGATGGATAGCATTCGAAGAATCTTTTGTTACAGCAATAATTATCATTCCACCGCGAGTGGAAGTTTTCGCGCACCTTCGGTGGAACTTAGTGTACCATTAATAGTAATTATGTAGATAACATTCGAGTCGTGATGATCATACAGGATGACCCAAAATATATCTGAAGGCAGAGAAGTATTCGAAGACGTTTTCTTTAAAAAAAATTTAATTTAAAGAAGAAATTCAATATAATAAAGATATAAATTTTTGCAGAATCAAGTTTTTTTCTTGAATTAAAGGATTTAATAGGAATTTAATAGGGATTTTACAACCGGCAAAAAATTTGAAAATTATACGCAGTTTAAAATATGGCTAAATTTCCAAGCCGTTGATTTTTTAATTACTTATATGAATATCTAGTAAATATCTTAATTACGATTTAAATGAAGTATTTAGACTTTAGGCTCCTCAAAATTAAATACACCTCGGATGAAATTTTTCTTTAGAGGGAGGAACTATAATACTCACAAAATAAACAAGAAATACTACACAAGAAATAATAAAGCCTTACTTCTTTATTCGCGTTAATTACAATATTTCTGCCATTAGAATAACGCGAATTTTTAGACACTCCGATATATGTCACTATTACATGAAGAACACCGTGGTTTCGACGTTATTGCAACAGATGTGATGAAGCTACTAATTGCATGTAGCTATCAGTATCTCCCGTGAATGTATCGATACAATTGCTAGCACCAGCACACGTGCTGGTGCAGAGAAAAAGAAGGAAACGAATGGCCGTCAGTGAACAATACACGTGATGTAGGCGTGACTGCATTTGCCATTCAAACTTTTTGCGCAAATTCCTGCCAGCGTTAGATCGTGCTCAAGGACCTGCGATTGAACTGATAAAATGCGGTAATCCCATGTTCACCGAGTCGTTTGTGTTTATAAAGATGCGAAGACGAACAAACATTGCGCAGTACCGCGTAGGCGAAGGAATTATTTTCGAGAGCGGAAGATTACTTAGTTTATTGATATAATAAATTAAGAAGAAACAGAAATTGTGATAAATTTTTTCGATCGCGATAAAAATGTGAAAGTGAGATTGCTCCTGTGAAAAATGAGGCTTTTTAAATTTATGAGAACTTGATGACATTTCAAAAAGGATCTGTATTTGGAATTGAATTAACATTTTAAAATAAGAGAAAAATAAAATTTGTTTTGTGTTTTTAATAAATTGTATTTTTTTTTTAATCGAAAGAAAGATAGATGTTTCACAGGAAAATACCATCTTGATGTTTGAAAAAATTAACTGCGCACAGCACTTTTATAAAGAAATTTTGTATATTTTGGTATATTTCCAATATAATTATAGTATCATTAATCATTAATTACAATAATTGTAATAGAAATCTGATCACAGAATTACAAAAAAAAAACAGTGCACGGAGATGGACGATAATCAAAGATTGTTATTTAATATCGTATTACTTCTTTATAATGATAAATGATTGACATTATTGTTAATTATAATAAGTCATAATTTACAAAATGAAAGCAACACTCGTTCAATGTGCGCGCGCGCGTGTGTGTGTGTGTGTGTGTGTGTGTATATACACATTAAACGAGTGTTGCTTTCATTTCGTAAATTATATATATATATATATATATATATAATTTGATATCTTAACTAGTTTTTTCTTTCACAGGCTGGTTATGTACAAGAGACGACATTATTACACGCCCGGTCCGTCGACAAACAAGAGGAACGTGCTATCGAGTGGTAGCAATCTGTACCGAAAGCGAATCGCATATACCGAATTGAAGGATATGAACAACGATTGATGACCGCTCGTTGTCTAGACCGAATATCGACTTGTTACATGACTAGTGAAAGCAAAAG
The DNA here is from genome assembly GCF_000204515.1 of Acromyrmex echinatior. Next base: position 1,812,785 of record NW_011627850.1, read on the forward strand.
TACGTGCACACTTGTAGGAGAAAAAAAGAAGAAGATAAACAGTTGGCAGAATATATCAGGATGGAGTTATATTAGGAATGATGTCAGGATGAAGAGAAGTTCCGAAACGCTAATACAGAAGAATACACTCGCAAGAGAAGAAGAATCAGCGCAGAATATTAAATGGAGATGGAAGACCTACTAGCGAGAGAATGCGTTCGAAGATGGAACGTAGCGTGAAGCTTCGACAAGGTCTTTCAGCTTGTGAAATCGAATAACGACAGGATCGACGATCGTGCAGGATCTCGGAGATATGAGCTGAGGTTTATTTAATTCTAGTTCCGTTTAGCTTAATGCAGAGTTGAAATAAGGAAGAAGCAGGAGTAGATTTATATGTTTAATATATATTTAAAAATCAGGATAAAGAGAATGCGTGTGCATGTGTGTATGCCTGTGTGTGCGTTGTGTAGGTACACGAAATGGCCTACTCTTGTGATTGGATTTAATTTTAATTTAGTGGAATATTAGATAAAAGAGTGTAATGGAGTTTCATAAATTATTTATTGAATTTGCTGAAAGATACTATATATCGTGCGGGAGCTCCACAGTGCCCTTTTGAGCAGGATTCGTTTAAAGGAAGGAAAACGTTGTTTGCTTCGATATTACATTTGATATGCTGTTTACCGGGCTAATATTATTATCTTTAAAGATAATTTTCACGAGCGTGAAACCGATACGCTAAACGACTATTTAAGCGTAAAGTCAGAATCTACAGTGCCATCCAAAAAGATAACTGTATGTATGAAAATCAATTCTGTATAATGTTATGTATACCGAAGTAAGACTTTCTTTCGCGGCGATGAGAAAGTTTGAGCGGCGTTTTTATGAGTATATCGCGCTATAATGACTCACGGAAAGTAATTTTATAATGAGATATGTTATAATGACGAATTGATTGATAAAAAGAAAAACTGTAGCAAAAACGAAGATCGAACGCTATTTGCGGACTAAATAATGCGTACGTATAAACCTGCGAGATTGACGAGTATACGATTTATAGAGTGCTATGTCATGTGTGGCAGAAAATCACAAAATTAAATAAATATGTATATGTGTGCATATATATATATAAATAAATTTTATATATTATACATATATAATCATATATATGTATAATTTAGATAAATGTAGATAATTGACAAATAAATTATTGAGGATGTTGTATTTTTGCTGATATTTTTATATGTAAGGGAGCACATTTATCTCGCGTTACTAGCGATCAATTCATGGGTGTCCATTCGATTAAAAATCGGTGCGTCGTGTGCGACAATTGATCTGCATCTTTAGTTATCTGTATTAGAAGACTTGGCGATGTGTAGGAGGTTGAAAGTTTCTTTGCCAATCTTACAACAGAGCTTTCACGCGCTCAATTAGTTTTATCTGTTAACTCTAGCAACTCCATGATTTTATGGTATTTATATTTTATTTAGCATAAAACAAGGCTGCTAAGTAGAATTATTCTAGAACTATTGAAAAACCTATAGAATGTACATTTTGTTGCGTCTGCGTATTTAACTTTGCTCTCTCGTTACGTATTACTAAGCGACCGTAATGACTCAAAACGATCATTTTTTGTAGGTCGTTTTTCGATGGCGTCGCAGATATTGTGATTTTTGAATGTATAGAGACGAGCATTAAATGATATATATATGAGAATATATATATATTTTTTTGGCCAGTGTGCGATACGAAAATATCTAATGTTTCTTTTGCGACGTGTTCGAGAAAGTCTATAACGAGATTGTACGGAACTTCTCATTTACGCACGTTCCACAGATTATGACCTAAGTTAATTGTAAATAATTATTCATATATAGGAGAGAAATACGTGAGAAGATATCTAATTAGTATATCATGATGTAACATATGATCTTACATCATAGTGTCATATATAACAAAAAATTCGATCTATTAAGAGAATACCTTTTTCTTCTTTTTATGTATTCTTTTTATGATATAGACATCTAGAAATTACATAAAAAAATAATTTCTGTTACTTATATATTAATAGAGTTCGTTAAATTCTTGAGTTTGTTAAGTTGTCGTACACGACACATTTAATCGAATGCCCGAGACAAATAAAACAGATAATTAAACGAAGATGCAGTCAGATTTAACTGCCACTGATAGAGCGATTTTTCGAAAAAAGATATCACCGATCTCAATATTATGATGAAATAGAGCGTTTGGTGTCGTGCTTACTGTGATCCTTACTCTCGTTGTCGTCTGCTTATTTTTAGATTATTACGGCCGCGTATACATGGATCATGCAGCGCGTAGTGCCAAGAGATGTGACAGATCGGCAAATCTAGGATGAATAATATTACGTAAGAATCAATCGGCCAAAAATATTTGAAATTGTTTAGCAAATTGTTAGCCGCAAAATCTAGGTTTTAATTAATATTATTAGTATACATTTCTGTAAATAGTCTTTCGAATGTATTGATATCGCCGGCGTCTTGATCTCGAATGGATCTTCGTTTAAGTAACAACGACAATGAAAAAAAAAAGATAATTAGGAAAAGATGATAGGAAGACGTCTGCATCATGTAACATTAGCGTATATCATTTTGATCATAAATACGCTCTGTAAATAGTTCCTTTCTATCTGCCTCTTTCAGATATATGTATAATTAAAGCTCTTAGTATTCTAATTACGCAGCCTTTTGCATCAAATTTTAATTGACTTGATTTTAATTCGCATTTGTGTATATAATTATACAATATTAAAAGAGGCCGACATGAGATGTCATCGAATTATAATCATTTAAAAAAATCTATTATAATGTAATGTAATTTACATTACCAGTAGCAAAATTATTTGATGCAATGGAATGCAAGTTTTAAATTGCCAATTTGTAATTATGACGAATTTATCTTGCGTTCCCGCGCGGAATTTCGGCCTACGGCTTCATTAAAGCGAGAATGCCTGAGGAATTCTCAATTAGACCAATTCGACGATACTTTATGCTGCGTTATTATTCCTTCCTACAATCGTTTGTATGGAAGCTAAAACGCGATGCCATAGGGACGTGATTGCATGTAGTAAAGTTTTACACAGGTATCGATTAGATATAATCATATAAGTGAAGAGATCGAATTGTTAAACTTTGTATGACGGTAGTTTTTTGAATCGCGCGCGTCCGAAGTTCGTTGTAACGAGGATCGATTGCAAATAAACGATGTCTCGTATTGGAGATATGCTACCTCAAAGGAAGCGTTTTCTTATATTTCAATGCATATGTACACGCGGCGAAATTCGCATCACAAAAAAAATGCAATCGGCAAATTGGATTTTCTTCCCATTATGATAAAATTCTTTAAGATTTTCTCATATAAATCTACTCTTACATAATCCGGCATTAAGCAGTAATGCAAATGTTCTATTTTAATTAGCGAATAATGTTATTCATGACGATAGCAATATTAACAGAAAACGTGCGAGAGTGAGTTAAGTTTCTGCTGATATGACATTAATTATGTGGAAAAAGCAAGTGATACTGTTATTTTTCACAAATTTGCGCAAATAAATGTCAGTTTTCAAGAGAATTATCAGAGAATATTGATCTCTCTCGCAGCATAAAAAAATTAAATTTTATAAATATATTACATATATATATTAAGGATTGATGATTTTTAATTGCTCGTCAATATTTTAAAGGACAGAACAAGGTTAATGCACGTACATATATATTACTTGGTAATATTTCTGTACTGAAAAAAATAATTCTTCCTCTTATTTCGTATTTTTTTAATCTTTCGCTCTTTATAAAAAAGAATTATTGAAATAAAAATTTAATTATTATATATGTAATTACATGAAAAGAATGCGAATTTCAGCCGCGCGATAAATACAAGCGAGCAACAAATCTCAAAATTAAAGAGGATTGTAGAATATATGTATTATATATATGTACACTTGAATAATTGTGATACTTGGAAATAAGTAGGACATTTTTGCTGTACATTGCATTTGGTTTCTCTCTATCTGTATTACATCGAAAACAAAACCCTCAGTCGCATCTAGAAAAATTCTAATGATATATACCTATAAATAGAAAATATTTATTGAGCACTATGATCAAAGATAATTTTGTCTGCAATTCTTTACAGTCATCTCGATAAAAATGTATGTATGAATAAGTTTATATATGTGTATATACATTTATTCGGTGCCTTCATTAGTGTTAACTTTTTTAGTAAAATTATAGTTAATACTGAAATAAGTTTATGCATTCTTCTCTTCTTCCATTAACTTAAGGATAATTTGTTATAAGGTAAGTGATGTTAAAAAGCTTTAATATTGTGGATAAATAACGTACGAGATATATTGTAGATGATTATTTGTATTTGTACACAATACTATATAACAAGGAAAATACTGAATGAGAAACAGATGCCTTATTTGGTGTATCACACGGGCGCAAGCCTAAAAATCATGTCGCAATAGAGCATCTCTCTCTCTCTTTCTCTCTGTTGACTATATAATTTAATACTCATAAGGAGAAAACAACTCTACACAGACTATATTAATGAAACATACATGTACCTTCTTTTTCCTCCCCGTCTTATTCGAAAACTGCTCTCACATATCATTTAAACATATACATTACGAGTTACACAAATAATTGGAATATTACAGACTATTTTTAATTTATACAATACTTGAATTTTACTTGTAATGAGCACGTTATACTCTGCGCATATAAGACACTTGCGTAAATAAGGAGTAATAATTCATGGAAGGAATCACGCGAGTTTACGGTTAATTAAGTAGTAAAAGTAGTACTGGCTCTTCGTCTTGTGCGAATTTCATATGATTCTTTAAATTCTCTTTTTGCAATATAAGTGATAGAAAAATATATAGATTATATACATTACGAAAGTTTTCTCTCAATAATATCCATTTGATGCAGTAAAGGCATTCGTTGAAATTTTTACTTTCATAATAATCACTTGCGCGTTATCGCGTTTGAATCTTTTTATTAAACAATATCCTCGCTCTCTTTCTCCTACTGTTTCTTTCTTCTAAAGAGCATCTTCAAAAGTTCTTTTACTTATACATATAAAATGTACATATCGAATGAATCGAAATATTCATAAGCAAAAACTGTCACAAGTACACGATGAAAAAGCTATTAATATTATTAAAAGTACACAATTTTATCCCATAACGACATAATATCAATATATTCAAATATTTTAGACTGAGTATGAAATAAAATGAGATACTGCAATCAACAAAAAAATGTTTTTACATTGTTACGTAATAGAAACTTCGGTCTAAATATCTCGCAATCATACAGATTTCAATATGCAAATACAAAAATCACAGAGGAAAACAAAAATAAATTTTTATATCTTTCATAATTATTAATATGTAATAATGAAGAACCTCGAGATCCCCAACACAAACACTACTCAAACCCTGAAAACAACTATAAACTATACGTAATAGTACGTGGAAGATTATCCGTAAAGTCTCATGTCGTATGCGTTTCAACTTAATCGATATAATACTAACGAAAATGCCTACGAAAGCTAAAGATCCTACATATCTGGAACACAATGTATCTATTAGTAATGAGCAACATTTTGATCAGTAAACGAATTAAATTAATTCAGAATACAGCGGTTTGATGTCGCGCACGACTGCGAAATAAAAGAGAAAACAAAGTATCTAAATTCAACGCTTTGGTGCATAAATATACATCCACCCACGTTAACAACGTTTGCGTTTTTCCAGAATGAAATATTTCTGTTCTCATATTTTCTTCTCATTCATAAATAGCCGCCTACGCAATAACTCTAGAATAAATATCTATCACAAAAGGCTGATCTAATATAGTGGCTTTTATAGTTTATATAGCAATGTCCTCGCGCGCGTCGCAATGGCTATATTCAGGAAAAGTGCAACACTTGTGCAATCGAGTAAATGTTTACAGAATACATGCTACAAGGAATGCGTTTAAATGTTAACGCCATAATTTGTTAAGCAATTTTCTGGTATGTTTAACAAGCGCCACAATTAAGCGGAACTTTAACAGCAGAACATTAACTTGACATTTCAAATTTTAAAATAGATAATATTTATACATTATTATAGTAAAAAAAAAATGGAATCTTGAGTTTCGTTCTCGCTTGAATACTGTATGTCCGAAAAATTGTCCGCAAGATAGACCTAGATTCGTACAAGCATTGCATTTCCAAGAGATGCCAAATGAGCGATGCGCGCTATAATACTAATTTTATGGGGCCTTAATCTAACTATTTACATTTATATCGCTCGATGTTTCTACGTCGAACGAGAGTCGCGTCAATAATAAATACAATGACGATGTAAGTGTTTCGCTATCGTTTCTTATGTTGTACTTATGCCGTGACTCGCTGATCCTTATGTCCAATAGTAATGAATACTCTGTTGTGCATTGGACTGTTGGGCGGATCAACGTCCACTATAGGTCACTTTTTTGACAATGGGACTGATAAGTCCTTGCTCCTCATAATACTATGGCTCGTTAATGTACACGACTTGCAGAATATTTATATCCTTTAAAAAGCCGTGTTCACAAATACTCACTGCAGAAACGCTATAAGCGTTAACTCTGCTTGCTCAACTCGCATCTTCGTTTCAGATCGCGCTATCGACGTTTTCACTCGCATGTCGCTCGTGATTCGTGTAACGCAAGAGAGGATCGTTTATAGTTCCCATTTCTTCATCGTTATTGGCAGAGCTTATCACGACCTCTTCTGATAGAAATAAGAACATAACGTTATTTGCGATAATCAATAAAATACATTAATGTTAAACATAAAACCACATTGTAACAAACTGCGGTTTTATGATGGAAATATTAATGTTTTTACAGTCTTTAATAATTATTTACAATCTTTAAAAATTATTTACCGGGCAAGCATAATTGTAGTTGATCGTTGCTGGGATTAGTGCTGTCTCCGGTCCCACTGTCTTTACTGTGCTGTGAACTCGTGTCCAGGTATAACTGCGTTTGTACCTCTGGTACGCTGGTTAGTATAACAGTCGTCGTTGGTTGCGTGACGACGTCTTGCGTGGAATTCAATTGCCGTCTGGTTTTGTAAATCACGAGCACCCAGACCACAGAAGTAATGACCGCGCAAATAACCACGGTTATTATTATTATGCCTAGTATCTCGGATTCGTTCAGCGTGGAAACCGGAGCTACATATCAAATAAATAATCTTTTCTCATTATTGGAACTTACGTGAGATTTTTTCTTGTGTGTGCATGTGTAATTCTTTTTAATAATAAGATAGCTTATTGTATTTATTAAGTGTGCATCAACTACAATGTTTTGTTTCTACTTGCTCTTATTATTTTATTATTTGACATTTTCAAGAATTCTTTAATTATCTATTAATTTTTAAAAAATCATAAAATGTTTAGACAAGGAGAAACGTAGTGTTAAAATCCTTCAATCGTAATATTAATAATTAAAATTACCTGGCTTGACTGTGAGGTGCGATTCGCCGACGACGCTACCCAGTGAATTACTCATTTCGCACTCGTAGGTACCCTCGTCACTGGCGATTGTACTAACGATGATCAAAAGTTGATTTTCCGCAGTGAAGAAATGACGTTCCGTTGTTTGCAGCGGACTACCGTTCTTGCGCCACAATAACTTCGGACGTGGCGAACCGCTGGCCATGCATTCGAGCACGATCGAGCTACCTATCATTACTTCTTTATTCTCCATCGGTTTTACGAAGGATGGTGTTTCTAAAAAAAAAAAAAAAAATTCTTATAAGTATTATATAAAAGAATAATTTATATATTTTCGAAAAATGCTTTCGACTAGTTAAAAAAAAATAGCATTACTTTTTAAAATAGTATCATTACTTAATATTGTAAGAGTAGCGTTTGCAACAATAACACCAGCCAGATTTTGCGCAGTGCACGAATAAACTCCACTATCGGCCATTTTCACGTTTATTATGAATAGTACGTCGTCTGTCGGCATCATATGCATTCGTCTTTCCCTCGCAGCTGGAAAATCATTCCCACCGTCCTTCTGCCAGGCTATTTGCGGGGATGGTTGTCCCTCGGCAGAGCACTCTAGACGAGCGGTGCTTCCAGCAATTACTCGTATATCACGCGGAATTTTGGAGAACGATGGGAAAACTACGAAGAAAAATGTGTAAAGATTAAAATTTTTATATATATTCTATTACATATATTCTAAAAAAATGAGCCGTTAATTAATAAAATGTATAATATGTATATAGCTATATATATATATATAGCTTCAGTAGCATAGTTAAAAACAGTATACAATATATTTAATTTACCCAACACGCTTAGTTTAGCTTTGGCAGAATATGTAGTTCCATACGTATTCGACACCATGCATTGATATTTTCCCGCTTTAGCATGGGTAATGTTAGTAAGAAATAAAATGGACGTTGCCTCGGTTACTCCGCTCTCAGAGGAACTGAGCTGGGTCTGTAAATTCACGTCACTTAACTCCACATTGTCATGTTTCCAAGTGAAATGCAGCGGTTTATCAGCGGTACTAGTTGCACGACAAATCAGTTTCACATCGTCTCCTTTGATACTCATTTGACTCGCAGGTTCTTCAATAATCCGCGGTTTTGGATATTTATCTATAAATAAACATAACAAAAAAATTTAATTAAAGATGTAAAATTATACACAAATAATATGCAAAATATAAATTATTCACAATTTTATTCAAATGTATAAAATTATTTATAATGATACTGACCACAAGTAAAATTTGCATAATGTAATTGAGTTAACGACATGCCCTGTAACCAATGTGGATAATCACAGTGCAGCTGAGCTTCACTGTATGGATGTTCTCGCAACCACATACTTAGCCATTGAAGTGTACAATCGCAAAGCAAGGCGCCTAGGTAAATAAAGATAATTTATATATATATATATTATAAAAGTAGCAAAAATAAATCACAATTATGCTCTTATATATTTGGTATGTAAGATTTAAACTTACTGGTATTCATTTTAAGTTTGCTCAGACTAGACATTGAAAGGAACGCGTTTTCTTGAATCGACGTAATATTGTTTCCGAGTAAATCAAGCTCGTCAACATGATTCAGACCAGTAAAAGCATTTTGATTTATGGATTTTATTCCATTGTGCGATAAGCGTAGTTTTATCAATTGACCGAGTGCAGAAAATGCGCCATTGATATCTTCTACTATGTACGACATCTGATTCGAATTGAGTTCCCTTTAAAACAAAGTAGCGTTTATATTAACAGTAATACATAGCAAACATTAAAACATATAAATATTAATAACATACAAGATACGAAGATTTGTCGTATAATTGAATGCTCCATCCGATACATATGCGATTTGATTATGATCCAGCTTAAGTCTCTCAAGCTTCATGAGAGATTCGAACGAACCTCGTTCTATAGAAGTCAATTCATTATGTGACAAGTCTCTGGAAATAGATGAGTATCCAAAAGTCAATGAAAGATAAGGGTAAAAATTTATAATCATTCGTATCACATCATTTAATTGTAGTATTTGCAACAAAAAATAATTTATTTCATGCAATTATGAAAACATTACTAACAGCTCTACTATCTTTTGGCTCATTTCCCATGCTTGAGGTTCAATCATTGAGATCTGATTGTGTGATAAAGTCAATTTTTTCAAATTCTCTAATCCGAACAAGCCTCCCTTCTCTATAGTAGTCAATATATTAAAGTCGAGGTGTAGTAATTCTAAATTTTTAAGCGGCCAGAAAGCTCCATCATCTAACTTATTAAGTTTGTTTCTTTTTAGATATAATTCCTTTAGACTCAATAAACTTTTCAGGCTTAATCCATGTATTTGTTGTAGATTATTTCTATTCACTTCCCTGTAATATTATCATAGACATTATAGATAATAAATTGAAGACACTGCTTTCTTACTATATATAATATTTCATATGTATAAATATTATAAAGATATTAAAAAAATATATATTAGGTGTTGGAATTAATTCGTAGCGTTTTACAAGTGATGGGAAGTACTTTCATTAATGTATTTTTTAATGCTCATGTGAAATAAATAACATTCTTTCATTAAAAAACGCTACGAATTAATTCCAACACCTAATAAATTCTTACAATATTCGCAATTTTCCCAGATTCGTGAAAATATCTTTCAGCTGTGTCAAATTGTTTTTGTTCAAGCGAAGTTCCTCCAGTGAAATAAGATTATCTAAACTTCCATTTTCGATAACTCTTATGTGATTTGCATTTAAATTCCTTCAAATTGAAAAATATTAGACAATGGAATTAACATATAATGTAATAAATTTGTAAGATTAAAATACATACAAATGCGTAAGTCGATTAGGAGCGAGAAAAGAACCCCTTTGAAGGACACTTATTTTATTCCCACTGAGATCCAGATATTGAAGATGTTGTAGATTAAACAACGCCGTCCCATTTATACTAGTAATTAAGTTGTGGGCTCTATAAAAAAATTACAATATTAATAATTATTGATCTACTGCATAAATTTTATTAATGATTTAAAAATAACTGCTGAAATTATATTTAAAAAACCTTTCCGATTTATACATGCCGAGTACTTACAATGTAAGATGAGTAATATTCTTAACAAATACAAGATCTGGCACTTGTGTTAAGCGATTTTTATTCACTCTGAGTTCCCGCAATTGTGTTGCGTCTGACAAGGCAATAGTAAAATTATCTCCGAGGAAGTTAGCACTTACATCTCTGAAATTATAGACAAATATGTATATAAACATTTTTGTCTTTAAATATTAAATGTTAAAAAACGGATGTTATAATGCTTACAATTTTTTGAGTTCCGTTAAATGAAGCAATGAATCAAATTCCAAATTAGGAATATTATTACCCTTTAATTCTCTAAAAAATAAGAAAACATAATATAAATAAATAAATATATATATATATTACAAAGATGTATAAAAAAATTTATATAATAAGTGTTAACATGGAGTGCACAGTCCAATAGGTGAAAGAAGTTCATATAAGTTTATGTCCAAAAATTCTTTATTGAAAAGTGTAAACGTTCAAAAATTCAACAAGATTCTGATAACCCATAGACAGAACTGTTGACTCAGAAAAAATGACGCTCAGTTATTGTTTGTGTATCTTGACTTTCAACTGTATCTTTAAACAATACCTTTATAAAAAACTGATAATAAAAGACTAATTTTGAGTATATGATATTGAGTTCGATATTGAATTCATTCTTTTAAAAGGAAAAAATTTCGAACTCTTGCAACTATTGTAATAATTTATAAAATTCGTTTGTACAAATCAAGATATATAATCCATAACTGAAAGTCATTTATTTCTGAGTCAGACTATAACACACAAAAAATATAAAGTAGTAAAACATAAGCAGTAAGCTGAGTAAGCGAATCGACCAGTCATAAGAAATGTAAGATAATAACGTAAGCAACAGCAAAATCAAGATGTCGATTTGCTTACTTCTGACATTTTACTGCTTAAATTTTTTTGTATTTTAATTTTGCCTAACAAATTATAAAAATAATTCTGCTTATAAATCTTTGCAAATTAATGATTCTTTAATGAAGCATTTTTAGATTTAAATTCATATGAACTTTTTTAATCTATTCATTAACACCGTATAAATTTCGTTTCAATCTTAATGAATATCCTGTACATTATCTTAAAATAATAGGTCTCTGCTTTTAGATTTCTTATAAGATATTATATAATAATATTTACGAACATTAATGTATAATCTTATAAACTTAAGCTATTTCAACATTATATAATGATACTGATAAATTATGCACAACATAAATATAAATATATAAGAATTATTTTACAATTATTTCTGTACAAAGAATATATTCTGCTTAAGACTTTTCTTCTTATTTAGATACACCTTTCAGAAAGCAGAAATGTTGTAGTTATATAATTATATATCTTAATACCTTAAATAGCATAGACATAAATTCTTAGACATGAATTCTTCTCCCCTACTTAGATCTTGCTATCCTTGATTCTGAGCATTAAAGGACTTAACAGTCAATCATCACACATAGCACCCTATATGGCTATAGAAACCTGGCCATGTATTTCTATAGAGCCAATTTCATCAATCTAACCATTTAGTAAAGGGACCAAACAAAATAGTATAATAACAGTTATCATCCAATAAATAATAAATTGCTGCATAATAGTCATTGCTTGTGAACTTTTATTTGAGACATAAACACATAGATTGTTAATCGACATTTTTAATAAATTATCATATTTTATTATAAAATTATAACTTTATTAGAAATTATTAAAATAAAAATGTTTGAAAAATTATTTTAAAATAAAAATTACATTCATACTTTAGTTTCTCTTTTAATATTATTTCAATAATTCAATAATTAAATTAATTTTTAATTAATATATAATATGTATATTGTGATTTAACAAATTACAGGTAAGACAAGAAATAGATTTCTTTAAACATTAAATTGTCAATTTATATTATAATATTTATCATTAAGTATTATTTCCCCATCCTTCAACTATCTTAAAAGCACAAAAATAAATTATAAAAATCACTGATAGCCGTAAAGTATCTATATCAGTGATTATTTTATTTTTGTTATAATTCTTCTATCTTATCTGTGTTAACTCATATAACACAAGCCAGGCCTTATAATCAGTAAGACGGTCCTCTAATTCTTTCAACGTGTATAACAAAGCATTATCACATCTTTATCCTGAAAATGATGAATGAAAGATACTCCACATACAGATTCATCCCCTGTGAAACCTGACTGACATCGCAAGAAAAACCTAGATGCCGATTGTCATATACAAAGCCAAAGTCGTTATCCTATCAACGCCATCCTGCCACCGACAGGTCACAGCGTTTACTCACAGGATCTCAGTCCACGGGGGCAGTCCGCTGGGCGCCTGGATCAGCTGCAGCTCGTTGCAGGCGACCAAATTGCCAAGGCAGGAGCATTCGACTGGGCAGCGATCTGTATTGTCGTTTGGCTCGGCGAAGGTCGACGATACGTTCAGCGTGAGCCAACATGCGACCAGCAGGAACACGACGTTCCATTTCTGCTCGAGTCGTCGCGCAAGGCGATGGTACTTCTCCGAGCACCACATCGCGCACAATACGCACGCACACATACACGCACGCACACTACCGTGTACCCAGAGTTCGACTCTAGACGGTTGTACGACAATGCTCACCGCTGTCGTGCCGCATCATCGCCGTGGCATTGAAGGACAAATTCGACGAGCCCAGTGACCGAGCGAATTACCATAACACCACCGAGGAGCTGATGTATCCGCGTCGTTGTCAATTCAAAACAAACTCCTCGGCTTCACCCTCAGAAACGCTGTGACCTACGCACCATGATGACGCCTACGGAGTATGGAACAACCAGAAACAACTCCAATTGACGCGCTAACGCCGCGCCATCTCGCGAATTGCCTGAAATGGTGGCCGACGCGATCTTTACGGTTTTCGCACGTAAAACGAGGAAACTTGTCGTGAGATAAAAAAAATATACGTGGCATAGCCAATCAATTTACTGTTCTTACGGAAAACGAATAAGTTGATTCTCTAAGATTTCGAAACCGAGAAAATCAAGGATCTCGAAAATCGACAAAATATAAGAAGATTATAGTTGAGACATTATTGAAAATTTTTCAAGAATTTCTTTAATTTTTAAGAATTGCAATTCGGATTTCGCACTGCGGAAATCTAAATTCTTCAAAATCGACGAAATATTCTTTGACACTTGTCTGTGCACTAGCTTTACTTATAGCTCCACTCTATGATCGAAGCCTAAGGAAACATAACGTTGAAAACAGGTTGTATTGGTCTCCGAGCTTTCTTTGATTTCTTCTTATTGTGCAATTTGATCTATGTCAGTGCCATAACCGGTACCCGGTTCTGTGCATTGAATACATCGACGTCGAGGAACTGGGGGAGTTCAAGGCAGTGAAACGTTTCAAGCGTAGCTTGTATCTGCATTAATTTCCAGATAATACGTACACGGTATATGCTTATTGCATATCTTACTCCGTAATATTCGAATAATCCTTCCCAAAAGACGGTTGAAATGGAGGACAAGCTGTTACAGATGCTCCAAGATGTTGGGTGAGTAATTGGATTACTTTATGAAGGATTTATTCGGAGTTGAAAAGAATTGAAAACTTAGATATTTTGGTTAAAGTTTTTATTATTATAATGTAGTCGCACCTTTTATATTTTTTACCGAAAGAATAAATTTTCAATGATTTTATAGATACACTGGATCGATGCTTGATGCTAATAAGCTGTTGAATGCCTTAAAACTTGGCGCAAAATCGCCGGATTATACTAGTCTCGTAAGCTGGTTTACCGAGCAACTGGCGACATTTATAGATATAGATGAAACTGTTCATGCTACAACAAGCTCGGACGATGCTAGTTCCTTCCTCTTAGAGTTAAGCTTCTTTCTTAAAGAAATAGGATGTATAAATGAGAAACTGATGACTGGACATATGAATCAAAGACTAGCTAATGAATCTGAAAGAGCTATTCTTATAGAATTTTTAACAACAGAGCTTATGGCTTGTAAATTATTGGAGGTGAAATGTCCTAAAGAAGAGAAGCAAATAGAAGTCACCATTGTAAGTAATTTTAAATGTAGTATTTTAATTGTGTTTTTTTATACTGACATTGCAAAAGATTTTAATAAAATATACTGATTTAATGATATACTTTATGTTTTGTACAGGATGAAAGTGACACTGCGAGAACTTTGAAAAATATGCTGGTTATACTGAAGTTTCAAAAGCCACCAGACAATATTTCGCCTGACTTATTGTTTTCACGGCTAGAAACTAAATTATCAGAAGTTCTAAAGACTGTACCACCTAATCATTTAGATAAACCACTTATAGATGTCGAGCTTTCTGCTAAACAGTGGGAGAAACTAGGTCAGCTACAAGAAGAAATGCACAAAGAATATATAGTTCGACGTGAGATGTTGCTCAAACGTCTTGACGTTACAGTTCAATCATTTTTGGTAAGAACAAATGCTTTAAAAATATTTGTTTATATATATACAGATCAATATATTCGATGATCACTTCATTAAAAATTATACAATTTCGCTTATAGTGGTCTGATAGAATAAAGTCACAGGAGACTGAAGTAAACAATAGATACGACGAGAAAAGAAAGACTCTGAAAAATGAACCAAAAGTAACATTAGCCGATTTACTAGCAGCTAGAGACGATCTAGCAATAATTGAGAAAACAAGTAACGCGAGTGTTCGCAAGAATACACGAAGTAAAATCAACAGCGTTATTATTGGAGCAGTTCCGGACAGAGGTGGTAGACCATACGAACAAGAGCCACCTCCACCAGAGATGCCACCATGGCAGAAGGATAGAGTTCAAGGACCGCCATCATTCCAGTAAGTTAATAAAATAATATATTCTCTAAGATTTTTAGAGTATATCTCACTCTGAAGAGTAAAATCTCTCATTCTTAAAAATTGAAAATTTTTTCAAGATTGGCTCAATTTTTCACTCCTTATAGTCAGATTTCGCTCCAAACAAATTAGAGAGTAAAAGGATTGGGATTATAATCAAGAGATAATGAAATGATAGTATATGTGCATGTATATACATATTTCTTTTTTTCAGGGGCGGAAGAGGAGGAGGTGGAGGTGGAGGTGGACGCGGCGGCGGCGGTGGAGATAGAGGACGCGGAGGTAGTAGAGGTGGCAGAGGTGGAGGTGGAGGAGGTGGTGGTGGTGGCGGCTATCGAGATCATAAAGATGCTAGTAGTAACTTTGGCCAGAACTTGAATTATCAGCAGCAATCTCAATATTCCGGACATGGACATAGAGAATGTTATCCGGATCATAGAGATGCAGGAGGATATCAGAGAGGCGGTGGAGGTGGATCTTATCGTGGAGATTCTGGCATGAACTACAATCAAAATTATGGTCAAAGTTACGGTCAGAATCAGAATTATCAACAGCCACAATATTCCGGCCAGAGAGACTCGTATGGAGGTGACAATCGAGGTGGGAACTACTATCAGGACAGGAGAGAAAGCGGAGGAGGAAGAGGTAGAGTTCAAGGTGGATGGAATCAAGGTGCCAATAACTCGAATAGTTATCAACGTGGCGGCTACAGTAGGGGCAGAGACCAATACTGAAGATGTCACTTTGCGTACATTTTTAACGATAGCAGATTTCTCATGAAAAGATAAAGTTATGATATTAAAATAATTATAGTAATTATTTTAATTAGCTCATCACTTACGCTTATAATATACTCACGCACATAAATTTGATCTTAAAATAATGTTTGAGTTCCAAATATTTATAATAATGTTGTTGAATCATGTTATTTTTAAATTTCAGCTAGCTAACGAAATTATAATATTGTATTAAGATAGAATTATTATTTATCTCTTTCGTATATAGAACGCTACTTTTGTATTGACAGTTTTTAATTTCATTATTCGATTTATGTAAATATAATTACTGTTTTCTACGCAAATCGAAAGTATAGTAACTATGTAAATACATACTATAGTTGTTCATTTATCAAAAGTAGCGGATTGAAATTAATTTATAACATGAAGTATAAAGACTGTAAATTAAATCATTTGAATTTTGTATTGAATCGCACATCATATGTATCAAAATGTATGAAATGAATAATATTATGTATGTACTTGCAAGCATAATATACAAAATTCCCAATATATGAAAAATATTTCTGTACATGAATTATACATAATAATATCCCTTTTAATATTTTTTTATTTCTTAAAATAAATCTTTATTTCGAATTACATAAATTGAATGAAAAGTAATTTTGCATCCTCATATTTGAAAACATAGTTACACTTGTCCTAGTAATTTTTGAAATCTTACCTTCAAAATCTGGTAATTTTAGAAATACCGTTTGAAGAAATGATTCTTTCACGATGGCGCTAAGTTATGGAGTCTGTTCTTTAACCTAAAATTCTTGCACGGTTTACCTTTTCTCTTTTTCTCTCCAATGTGGAGAGAAAAGGAAGAAAGATGAACTGTGCAAAAAGTTCTGCTAAAAAGAACAGGTATGATAATAAGCATAATATTATTGGTTAGTTTGTATGTATACATACAGAATAAAGGTTCATCAAAACTTTTCGGAGTTAAACAATTATTACTTCGCATAGTATTAAATTAACATGGTCACACGATTACACATTAATGAGAAAGATTTAGTTAATCGAGACGAGTCCGAGTTACATTTTATGCCATGTAAAATTCATGGAGACGAAGCTGCGAATGTTTCGTCCTTTTTCAAGCCTTACATTCGTAAGCTAGATGAAGAATGTGAGTGAATGAAAGTTGAAAAGAATTTCCTCAGTATCGCATATTTGTACAAACAATATTAAAAGTATAGACAATGTTAAAAGCAAATAAATCTGTAAAATTAAACGTAAAATTTTATTACATTTTTTTTATTTATTATTCTGTGTTTAATTTTCATAATTTACATGACACGTTAAATGAATATAATAATTGAAGTAACAAACGAATAAAAAAGTTAAAGAGAATTTAAAGTTAATTTATGATATTAATTTATCTTTTGATTATTTAAAGATTATGATTGTTCTTTTCGTGGCTATCCACTTCAAGGGAAAAAAATAACTGTACCTGCTGGATTCAGAGGCATGATGTTTATGGAAAATAAAAAGACAGAAACAGAAAATAAGGACAGGAATTTGTATTGCACAGGGACTTTTTCACAGTTAATGTATTGGAATTATGATAAAATACCATCTAAGAATGATGCTTTTGTGGCAGCATTAGATTGGGTCGACATAGCTAAAGTGGTTAGTTTTTTTACATTTGTAAGTTATAACGTGTTAGTTTTTATATTGTTATAATAAATATATTGTTCTAATAAATTTTTCTAATAATTTTTAGTTACATTCACCAGAAACATAGATGATATCAGAAGCAGATTATTTTAATAAGATATAAAATAAATATATGTTCTTGTCGAATGTTACATTTTATACTTTGATAGGAAAAAAAAATAATAAAAGCATGTTTTGTATAACAGATTTATTTTTATGGCATCATACTCAAGTGGTTATGCCATAAATAATGACCTGCATATGTTCTATGATTAAGATGTGTAAAGAGATAGTGACAGATATAATGGTAGTATTGTTATAGCCTAATTAGCAGTGACATTTGAAGAATTTCCTATTTAAATATTTGTGGACTTCATTATTTCGTTTAATGTAATAATACAATTATATAAATGCATTCTGCTGATTTTTCTTGAATGTGTAAATCTGTTTTATGGAAGATTATATATATATATATATATTTTTTTTATATAGCTTTATATTTAATTTTATATTAAATGCATTTATATAGTGTCGTCAAAATAGCTTATGACATCTATAATAAGTTTAGGATGTATCTGAGCATCCATACATGCTATCTTAGTTATACAAATGTGAGATTTACAAAATACATTTTTCAGTACGCAATATGTGCATTGAATTATTTAGGCCAAAGAATCAGATCGATTTGCGATAGCGTGTATTGTGTGCACGATATAATCGATATTTAAACATACGTTAAAATGGAAAACATTTTTATTTTTGTGTTATGTAGAGTTAGTGATAATGAATGAAAGTATCCTACATTCGTTTACAATCTTACGTTAATAGATATATGAAATAAATAATTTATTACAGTCTCAATTTGAATTATCTTTGGCGTTATTTATACTGAGGTACGAGACTTACAATTAAAAAAAATCCTAGATGTATACATATAGAATTATAAAAATTTTTACACATTCGTTCGTTTCCTATATCCTAAATTATTAAAGCCTCGATAACGAAATAATAAATATAATAAAATATTTCTGACTTTTCCCGACGCTTTACTATAGACATCACTAGTAAAATAACTTTTCATAGGTTCTAGAGGACCTATTTACAGTAACATTACAGATTTCTAAGGAACTACACTAAAAAATAGGTACGTTGCATGTCACTTTGTTTCATTCATGCAAAAGCTCTCTAATTTATTCGTAAAGTTGAGGAAGTATGTTGTCCTATAGAGGGACGTTAGTCTTGTTATCGTTTTTTATATATTTAGTTAAACATACACTTTATATAATTACTTCTTACATATATATATATATATATATAAATCAGACGGGTGAGTACCTGCCTATCTTCGATTTTTAAATCTGTGAGGCCAGGAAAACGAAGCCTTAGGCGAACTAGGAAGGTTCCCGCCCAAATGGCAGATGTAGGCAAATTCGATCTGCCTGTTTTTGTTTATTTCCATCAATGTAGATTAACTTTAATCTTGGTTCGACTTACTCTTTATCTTTTTCTAGTTCTAAAAATTAGGAAAAGATGAAGAGTAAGTTGAACCAAGATTAAGGTTAATCTATGTTAGTGAAAACGGATATTAATGTCTTTAAGCTAGACATATATATATGATATATATCACATTAGCTATAATATATTATATAACTGCAATATATTATTTCTGAAGAAGATTATGTTTTAAAGTAGATTTTCTTTAATCTTATGTGCGTGAGGTTCTATACTTGTTTACGATTCATAGATATCGTGAAATTATACAGAATTAATAAATATTTAAATAATTCACGATTTTTCTTACTATTGCACAATACTTGTAGAATAGCATTTTCTCTCTTTTTTTTTTGTACCCTGATTTCAGATGTGCATTTTCATACAAATAAGATTGAATTTCCTAAAATATGAGATATGTCCCGTTTGAAAGTTCTCGAAATTGATCTAAAGAGACTAAACGGAAACTAACATTTGTGGCAGTGATTGCGACTGTAATATAAATCTTGAAAAACATCAGTTTATATAAAATGCAAGACACTGCAATAGGCAGTATATAAGTAAATTACATGTTAATCTTTTTGGTATTGTCCGCGCTCATTGTTGTCTGTATAACTTTTATCCCAATTCGGTAGAATATCAAAAAACTGTTATATAAGTGCCACTCGTGAATAATATAATGAAGACAAAGTCGACAGTCTTACGTTTCATAAGGAAAATCTATAAAAAGTAAAACCTATAAAAATCTCAAATAAAACAATGCATTCGAACCAATCGGTTAGCGTGATCGGTTACACTAAAAATGTTTTCACTAAATTTGTACATTTATAAAAATAAAGAAATCAAGTTCCTATTTATACATGTTGAAACGTGCCCAACTCATTAACCTGCTCCTGGTGAAACTTGTTCTGATCCTGTTGTTGCTTAATGAAAGCGCTGAGTCTGTTCAATAAGAATTGTTTATCATGACCTTCCAGTACTAATTGGTTTTTCAATACTGTCACCATGTGTTTGTTTGCCAACCACATCACATAATAGTAATAGAGAAGCAAAGAGAGAATGACAAACGCCGGTATGCCGAAGGCAGCCGTACCTAAAAAGGATAGAGTTGACTGCAGCCAGTTAGGGAACTGCGAAAACGTCATGCTCAAGAATGACCAGACGGTCTCCAATCCTCGGAACGGCCCGCACGATTTCGATGGCATGATCTTCGCGATGGAGTAGCCAACTGGTATCATCGCCAGGATAAAGGAGATCAACAGATTGAACATGAACAGGCAATTCGATCTACTGGCACGGTAAATTTTATTCGATGGTGTACTGTTCACTAGACAAGTAAATTTCTTGATGTAAAACAACAAGAATGTTCCGATGACGGCGACCATGGGTAGTAACGGAGCAAAGAAGCAGCCGAGCCAGCAGACTGTCTGTGAATAGAAGATATCCAGTACGTGCTTGGGCAAGTCAAATTCCTGCTCGCCTACGAAGCGCAAAACCTTGTTCTCAGTATGACGTGCAATCAGCGACCGTGGAAAATTGATGAAGAACGTCATGAAAAATTGAATGAAAATGTCGGTGCTGTAAAGCTTGATGAATTGCTGTCCCACGAACGTTTCCCAGCACAGTGGCTGTTCGGTTTTTTTATTGGAGCATTCGTTGTCTGGAATTTTGCCCGCGACAAGCGCATGCAAAGACGTTAATAGAACTGCGAGGGAAGCGAATCTAAAGAACATAGTTCTATACAGCGTCACTTCAACGACATACGATGGATTATAATGCTCCAGAGCGACCAAATAGCGAAAGAGAAATGGCACCGCTACGTTAAGTATGACAATACATATATATGGAAGAAATTCGAAGAACAGATTCAATATTTCGTGATCCTTTGCCAAATGCGCCGACATCTGAGTGAATGAGAAGTCGATTATGTAATAAACGAACAAGCCGCAGCCGCCCAATACTGTGAGAATTATTAAATTAACAAACAGACGCGTGAAGAACAGTTTCGTTTCCTCTTCCGGTGTACGATTTCGTCGCTCCTCCTCCAGCCTTTCCGACTCCAGAAGCGCTTTCATCTCATTGTACAATGCCTTGTGTTTTATGGAAGCAGATCTTTCATTGTTAATACAGTAATCCCAGCCGCCGAATACCAAATTGCAGTACCGATAAAACTGGCCTTCACCTTCCACGATTCTCTCCCTGAAACTTTTGGCGGCCGATCGTACGATCGCTACCAGACTAATAATGAAAACAGTAAGGATAGTGCAGATGTACGACAGTGGTGAGTTGTAATAGAAATTGGTACCTACACTCTCATAAATCTTTTGCGTATATGAACCGTAGAATAGAAGAGAGAGGACCTTAGATACACTGCTATTTTCATCGGTCTTATTTCTATACAACTCGGAGCAACAGACTACGCTAGCGACGTTATTGGACGAGCACGTTTCGTTCTCCGGTACCTCCAACACTATCACTGGCAGTACTATCAGCAAGTATATAATGGCGAATAAAAGCAGATTCAGATACATGAGCCACTTGATAAATAAAAAATATGCTACTATGCCCATCCCGAAATTTCCACCTATCTTCTTGAGACTGTCATTCCACAGCTCCATCTTGGAATAAGCTTCTTTCATTCTGATGCGGAATTGCTGCCAAGCTTTCCTGCGCTGCCATTTTAGCTGCTCGAAACCCTGAAGTCTTAACTTCGTAGCACTCTGAAAAATATGAACAATTATTGCTTCAAGTCACATCAATTTATCATTAAAATGTACATTTTTCAAAGTACTTGTAACTGGTTCTTCAATTGTATTTTCTGAGACATGCAAACGGGCATGGCCTTGATCTGCATAATCTCCTCCCAAGTGCGCTCCTCGTTGGATAAGTTTTCTGATAAATCTGGCAACATTGACACAGCCGCTGGTACCGCGAGATCTAGTGCTTGTACGCCTCCTCAATGTGGTCTTCGTGTCATTACGAATTCGTTTTGCTGTGGCTGTATCAAACACAGATGTAAGGGAGGTATTTATTTGGTTCTTATATTTTAGACAGTTTTAAATATAGTCTTATGATGTCATCAATCAATCATAGAGTCATATTAACATTTTAAGATACTACTTATAGAAATAAGAATGAACTATAAACCTACCAACACGAGATTTCTTGCTAGGAAGTAAAGTTGCTATATGCGAGGGATCTCTTTGCAGCGCCTGTTGCAGATCCGCCTCCATGGCTGCTGGATAACTTTCTTGATAGAATTCAGCACCAGCCTCCTCCCATCCATGCCCTCGATCACATCCTCTTTTCTTTCTCTCTCCACCCGACATTGTTAGGATATAATTTTTATCTTATTCCAAGAGTTCAGTCACGTACGAAAATCACGATCTTAATCTAATTCACGCAAACAATTCGTATAGTTTGATGCATAACTTTAATAATTAATTTATCAGCTCTCTTTGATCCAAAATCTCTCATTAAGCTTTCATATACTGTTTGAAAACAGCATATTATTCATCAGATAATTATTATAGCGCGATAACTGTGGAAAAAAATTAATTATTGATGAATCCCCTAAAGGTACTATAAGACAAATCATAAAATAATAGAGAATATATATATATATATATATATATATATATATATATATATATGTATAATATACGTATATATACATACACCATTCAAAATGATCAGGTCAGACAAGATATTTCTTGCAATCGTGGATATGGAATTTCCGTCGATCGATACTGACTGATAGAAACCCGAATAACAATTTATCTCTGGCCGTGACCCAGCTGGTAGCACACCGCGTTTCTCGACGTCGCGAAATATATGTATGTATGTAAATGTCACACGCCGTCGAGACCTCGCGAAGCAGCTCCTGATCAACGTGGCCGACGGCACCGCGTCCGACGCTTCGGTTCTGTCAAAATCGCGACGGATGAAAATAGATCGCGAGGGCTCATCGATGCGAGCTCGCACGTTGGCATCCTGCTGTTTGTCCCATACGTCAAACCATCAGCCAAGCAGACGGCTATAATAACGAAGTCGTCGCGAGCACAGAGAGAGAGGAGTCACGAGAGTAGACATGCCCGCTGTCCGCACTTTTAGATGGTCCTCGTCCATTAGCGCCTCTATACGCACAAAATATGAACGTGAAAGGACATCAACTAGCCATGTCCACGAATATTTCTGATGGCTAGTTTACGATGTTTTGGTTCTGTTCTGTACTATATCTAGAATTCTAGAGTTGATATTATATGACGCCTGTAAACGCAGCCATGTATACACATATTTTTTTCGGAGGTAGAAATTACATTCTTTCGAAGGAATTAAAAACGAATCAATTACAATAATTAGAGACTAATTAGATCTCTAAAAAAAAACCTCTTTAAAAAAGAAAAAATATATGCTAAGTGCATGAAAGTATCGAATATTATAAATTCTTTTTAATAGAAAACAAATACGAAATAAATGCAGCTAGCCAAATATTTCAACGCAATTAAGACACATAAGATAGATTGAAAGTGCCCAGCAAACAAGAATGGATTAAAATGAATTGAAATTTTTTTCTATCCGAAGGCGTATTTTATATATAAAGAGCGAATACTTTTTTTTTATTTAACTGGATTCAATTGGATTCAATTAGATTCAATTGGATGCAATTGGATTGAAAAACTATATTTCCTATTCAAAATTTTGAATTGAACAGTATTCACAATGCACAAAAAAAGCTAATATTATTTTTAAATTGTTATTTTTAAATTGAAAGACATACAGATATGTTCCATGCAATTCCTATAAATGAATAAAAATACATTCAGGATTGAAAAGTATTCATTTTAACATTTGAATCAATATTTCTGAAAATCTGAATCCATTTTAATTCATTTCAATCCATTCTCATTTGCTGGGTGACTAAAATGGTCACTAT
Organism: Acromyrmex echinatior; assembly: GCF_000204515.1. The sequence continues at coordinate 1,837,183 of NW_011627850.1, forward strand.
ATTGCAACTGGTTTCTATATGCACGCTTTGTGCATGTAGAGACACCAATAAACAAGTTTCATTTAAAATATAGACACGTCCACTCTCAAATAAAAGAAAGAGAGCGAAAATTTAAAAATATTTTTAAAATCTTATCATAGACGTTTTTTGAGATTTTTAAAAAAATTTTGAAAATTATCTTTTATAATTAAGATCTTTTTGATGCATAGCATATTTTGTGACTGTAATATTTATTTCTTAAATACCTTAATTCATATTATATGAGATTATCAATTTTCAACACGCTTGATCTTTGCAATTGAAAATATCGAATTCTCAGAATCACAATTCTTGAAACTTCAAAATAATTTTTAAAATTCTAAATAGTATCTTTTTTGCTAGTTCTTCTTACCTTGGGATTTTGCTGTACAATGAAAGAGTAATAAAAGGTTTTTTTACTTCTTTTTGGATGTATGTTTAATCTATTTGTCATAACAATACATAATTCGAAAATATACTCTTTGAGAAGCATGTACGTATATTGTGCTAGAAAATGGTAGCTCTACCATGAATAAAAATATGTATCTGTAAACCGTCGTCCTGATAGGACAACGACAAAACAATTATTTTCACCGGATAATAACCGATGCCGATTTAAAAAATATATATTTATATATATCTATATAGCGCATACATCGCCGTTTGATTTGCTTTCTCTTCTTATAGCATGACTGCAATTATATTTCGTGCGAAAAGCAGACATTTGCATAAACGATAGCGAACAGTACATCTCCGGCTTATCGATCAGTTCTACAGTATCTTTCAGAATTATCGACTTACTATGTAATTAGACTAGTTTGCACACTTGAGATTCCTTATTCATAAATTTCGTAACACATATTTCGCTCAGATAAGATGAAAAAACAAACAAAATATTGATAAAAATCTGACAAACCAGAAACGAGATTTAGACAAATATTACTAAATTTATGACATTTAAAGATTTCGTTCAATTTTTCGAAAACTTTTTTAACGCAACGATAGTTCCGTACAATATTATTGTTGAAATTGTCGTTTAAAGTTCTAAGCTTTGCTGTCCTGTTCGCAGAACTGCCAATAAGTCGGTGACGAATCTTATCGTAGATTTATTTTTTCAACCGCAGGATCTCTCGAGGCGATTATTGTCCGACCATGATCTCATATTCAGAGGAGGCAATCTCGGAACCGGCATAAGGGATGTAACACACGTTGTGCGATGGTTGCACCTTGCCGATGGTCACGGTACCCTCATGGTGTACACGGCCAACGAATAGCGGCTCGCCATCTTCGGTCTCGCCTCCCGGAATCGCATTCGGCGGGATGGTGCCACCACTTACTGGCACCCAAGTGGGTTTGCAGCCGCAAAGGACCTGCGGAAGTGCAATGGGAATGTTTTTTAAACTGGGAATAATCGTACTTTGTCTATTCGATGGGTTCTTTTATACGTTTTCGAGACTATCTCTATCTGTTATTCACCTGGTAATCGGTTTTTCCATGTTCCGCGCCGCCCCAGGCGACGTAGCAGACGGAGTGACCGGGCTTTACCTTACCGGGGATGAGGGCACCTTCGTGATGGGCCCTACCGACGAATAGAGGCTCCTCGTCTTGTCCACCCTCGACCGCGTCGGGTGGTATCATCCCTCCGGACGCGTCACACCAGGACACACTTCCCGCGTCGAGTCCACGGACTTCCGCCGGCGCGGACGGCGTCGTGCTAGGATCTATAATTACGTCCTTATACTTAGTAACATGAAACATTATGGAATCATAACATTGCGTTGGCACGACGTAAAAAAAGAAAAATATAAAAAAGTGATATAATCGAAAAATAATAAAGTGCAGGTCCCATTCATCCTCATTCCAGTCAAGTCATATAAAATTTACCAATGTGCGTGCAAAAGTGATATTTTATTCCATGCGGTTAATAGAGCGTGTGCTACCAGAAAATGCTTAAATAAAATGACACCAGAGTTAATAAAAATAACGAAAAAAAATTGAGCGTTTCAAGCAATTTGATTCTGCAGGAAAAAATGTCTAAAAGCCAGGTTTCAACATATATATGCGTGTACGTGAAGGTGTAATACAGATTTAACGTCGAAATCAAGCGTAATAGAACATAACGCTCGGTGGTCCCGAGATCGCGTCGATCCGAATTTCGGAGTTTTCTCGATCGCGATCAGAGAGGACGCCGATCTCGGAACCGCCAGAGACGTTCAGAGAGATCATTACATTTCTTTTGAGCAGTAGCAACTGCGGGATAATGTTCGAAACGGAGCTTCCAGTTTCCGGTCGCGCCCCAACCGGTGCGCACCCCCACATAGCTCACGCCAATGGGGTTCGGGTCTCGCCATTCCATGAGGACGGCGCCGCTTGGACCGCCTGATCTGACCGTGATGAGGCCCTCGAGCCACGTGATCGAGAACCTCTTGTGCTCGCGATCGGTGAGAAGATTCGGCGTGTCCACGCGAACCTAACGGGCCGTAAAATTTCCCACGTGAAAGCATATCGTACGTTGAATGCGCCGTTCCGTTTAACGCTTAAATTAATCTGACACGAATTAACGAAATCGTTTCGAACCTTATCGGGCTGTTTGCGATCGTATCTAATAACCGACGTCTTGTTTTCCCACCCGCCAAGCATGATCTCGTACATGGGACTCGACTCGCCCTTCCGGTCTGTCAGCGCGATGTGCCCATTGCTCATAGCTTTCACGTCGATCAGCACCGAGCCGCTTCGCACGGCATGAAACTTGTACTGTAGCTTGTTAGGGGTGTTCAAAGGTTTGCGACCTTATCGAATGTAAAAAAGATTAAAAAACAATTATCAATTTTAAACTCTAAAAATTATCTAGACAAAAAAAATGCGAAGATAAATATTTATAATAAAGGAAAATATATCTTATCGTATTTTAATAAAATAATTACGTTCATAGAAACACCGAAATTGCTTTCGATACGCTGCTCTCTGAATCGAAGGAATTTCCATTTCAAATTTAATTTTGCGTGCTTTTCATTAAGTCAATACAATTGATTGACTTTTCAATGGCTAGAAAGTAATTAAATAAATAAATCTAAAGTGTCAATCGATGTGTACGTGAGCGTGTTGAAAGGAAATCAATCACTACCTACGATGCCCCTGATTTATCATAGCCCAACGTGCTGTGCATATCGACGCAATGAATTAATAAACATCCTGCGTTTTTTCTTGGATCCATTAAGAGTCACGTAGGGACGAGTCTCCGCGAAAAAGAAATGTTCTTAATTCAGCGTCGATCACACGTGATGGGGACAGGTAACGTGCTAGGAAAGCATCAAACGTACACTCGGGCAGAACTAATGAGCAGAAAAGCAGAATCTATTGGGACGTCACGTGCGACTACGTCACGCTCTTGCAAGGATCTCGTGAATTTTCTTTGCTCAATACATTACGTACGCCCACCGTAACCGCCGCCGCAGCATATGGCTGTGCGAGTGCCGCGATGCCACAATCCGAAAGGATACCAAAAAGAGAATCATCAGAGAAAATCAGAAAGTGATCAATCTTATCTACGGAAATATAGGAAATACAGGCACTGATCAATTATAGAGACAGCCTAATTACGAGAGTCTCGTTCTCTTTATTATTTTTCTACCTGTTGTAACTACGGATGTCTACTGTTATAATCTGTAAAATATAAGATGGAGATTACGAGGGGAAAGCTATTGACGATTACGAAAGGGAAATCTGTCAAGAAGAAGTGTATCGTTAGATCGCGGGTACAGGAAAGAGTTCTGACTTCCTACCTTCGATGAGCCATTCACCGGTTGCACCCCAGCCGGTGCAAACGCCGAAGTAACCTATCCCGAATGGTTCTGGATCGGCGTAGCTCAGGAAAGGATTTGACTCGCCTTCTTTGCCCACCGTAAGAACTCCGTTGTCCCACCTGCGGGTTTTGTAAAGCGAATTAAAGAATAATAAGTATATAAAATATCCCACTAATTATGTAGGATTTTCCTTTGGATTCGTACGACATAGACTTGTAGCGAGTTAAAGCACAATAATAATGTACCATTAAGCTTAACGACTTTTTAATTATAATCATAAATCTGGCAATTCTAAGCGCCTACCTGATCCAGAAGCCGCGATAGTCATCCGCGCTCAGAATACCGGGCGTTTCCGTTTCCGCTACTTCCGGCTTAGCTCTATTCTTGCGCACGACGGACTTGCTGTTGTTCCAACCTCCGATGAAGATCTGAAGAGAGAAACACAGTCTTCAAATTCAACGCTTCGTTGCAATACGGATTTAATTATTACGACGCGCGACGGCGCCGTAATGGAGCCGAGGTTCATCGTACAAGCCAGATAGGATCTACGGCTCGAAAGGATATCCGTCACTACTCAAGCATCCTGGGCAATAAAATGCGAAAAAGTGTAAAACGAAATCTTACCTCATACATGGGATCTCCTTCCTGGGGTCCCGTGGTGAGGGCGACGTGGGCATCGTTCGGCGCTTTTATCCGAAATTGAATTTGCCCGGCTGTCACGGGGTAGAAATGATACTCCAATTTGTCCTCGGTGTTAAGCGCTAAAAAAGAAAATCGCGTTAAGCTTCAAGAAGCTGCAATATAAATCAGATCGAATTGCTGCTCGTGACAAATCAGCCAGGGTCACAGTCGACTGGCGAGATGATTACTTAATATTATTACATGTTTTCCACATCGCGGAGACATCTCGACGCCAGACTGACCTGTAACAGTTCGGCAAGTGGTTGAGAAAGTAGGGCAATGCAGGATTCGATCAATATCGCATGTTGGTGGTGATAATCATTGCACGTGGCTTATGTTACATCTCACAATTCGATTTAATGATAGGCTCCGGAAAAGTCATTCAGTGTAATCGGGTCACATAACGCGCACGCAAAAAATACACTTTTAAAAGGCTAAAAAATGTTATGAATCGTCATAAGGATGAGCCACTGTCATTTACAAATGTGTAGATGCAAAAAAAAGAAATACGTTTGCATAAAGCTAATCGGTCGTAAAAATAGACATACCGATAATTTCGATACTGCACGCAAGGTTTTAGAATTACCTTGCGCATTTCCGAGTCGCTTGAATTACGAGGTCATAAATACTCATCTATGATGTGTTAAATAAGCGACGTAATTTTCTGTTAAGATCCATTCGCCGTAAAATAACATCTATAATGAGATTTTAAGGCGTAAAATTTAAACTTAAATTTAAACGGCGTAAGAATCTGATCAATCATAGTCGATTATTCTCCTTATTCGATTATGATTGGTCAATTTCTTATGACGTGGGCTTAAACTTCAATATTACACATTAAAACCTGATTGTAGACATTTAAGAACTGAACAAATCGCTATTCTTAGTCCAGTGATATTTTTTTTTAATAATTCTATACTACAAATCCCGATAATGTTTTAGAAAGCAATCGATGTTACTAAAGTCCGAATCGAAACTTTTATCGAAACTGAAAACGAACACTTATTACGTGTTAATTTCGACTGAAACCATATAACTTTTTTTCATAAATATTAATTTTAATGTGCGTAATTATTGGTTCAATAATTAAATTATGACGTTTATGAAGAAAAAGTATTTATATTCTTTGGCCAAAATTGACACACAACTGTTTCAGTTTTTGATTTTGATCGAAATTTAATTATGAAAAAAAAGTATATGATATATAGGCATTGTCTATACATATGGCCTTCATAGGATTTCTATTTTTTAATTTTGATTTCGGTTTCGGTTGAAATTGACATTTAGCCGAGTGTTTCGGTTCAGTTTCGGCAAAAGCTTCGGTCGAACTCTAGTGACTACCTATGACTCTTCCGCTTCTGAATTCTTCGTTTCTCGATTTTGATTCGACGAGAAATTAGAATCGGGCAACCTTTGAATGTTATTACTATTATCACCGTTATAGTTTTTCCGCAGTGTTGACTGCCCATTAATTCCGAGATCGTAAAAAAATTAATTGGGTGATTTAACAAATCGCTAATGTTATTCAACAGTCAACTTTGCTATTTTAACATAGAAAATTGACTGTCTGTATATTACGACTATAGATTTGCTGAATCAGTGAAGTTTTCAGCTGTGTTTTTATTTCCGTGTACGAAATACGAGATAGTCCGACGTTGAGCTTTTTTTCTATATATTTCCCATTTATTCTCCCTATTTCGTTGGCTTTGAAAATCGAATACTGCGCGAGCGACGCGGCACCAACTACAACGCAACGATTATAAATAGTTAGGCAAGTATGTGTCGCGGTCAGTTCGCTACGCTGACATCATACACATCGTAAATGAGGAAGGGGATCGCACGAGGTGGCTTGGACATCGCCACGAGAAATTCAGATCCCTCTTAAGGCACTCGTTGCGGCGAATATATATATACATACGTCGCCGATACTAAAATCGAGGCCGCCGCCGCGCGTACCAGGTCTAATGCCGCCGTGCTGATGTCATTCTTATTTCGATGTCAATTACTTCACATTACGCGACGTCCACGATCCAGAACAATCGCGCGCAACGGTCTTTTAATATGTCCAGCCACGACATCTGAGAAAGAAAAGAAGAAAGGAGATCGAGCGCTCGCAGCGTCCGACAGAACGCCGAATCAAATCTCCACTAATTATCTGCCTTTCTATTGACAATTAGCTTATTATAAAATTACGCAGTGTCTTGCTTCCGTAATTACGTTAAATTAAATTTTAGAGAATTCTTGAATGCAAACAAGAACAGAGAGAGAGAGAGAGAGAGAGAAGGAGAGAGTTTAAGCGTTCCGTGTTGAACTTGAGAATCCTCCTATCGTTGAAGAGATCTCATCGAGTCCTGTAATCGCGATGGCTTAAATCGCGTTAATTTAATGCGTGGCAAATTGATTAGCTTCTGTAATGTGGGTCGTGCTTCTTTCCCAATTAACATAACAACGCGAGAATTAGAACCATTGAGTCAATTCGCATTGCGCAACTACGAATGCCGCTGTTACAGTTACACTCATCCGAGCGTTGCGCGTGCGAGCGAGTTTCCATTTGGCAAAGTCCTCTTAAGATTTATCTCCGCTGAAATCGATCAGCATACCGGTTTCTTCTTCTTTTTCTTTATAAAAGAAGAAAAAGAAGCAGTGTGCCACTAAGGAAATGAAAAATTGCAAACCAATCGCTCCGAGTTTCCAAGAATTGAAATTAGATACGCAATTTATTGCTGTATAGATTCATTTCAACGAGCCTTATGGCTTTTCTACAATAAGCTTTTACTACAAATACCTAAACTTTAAGTCTCAAGCCGTAAGAAATTGACCAATCAGACTCAAATATGAGAAGAATAAGTGACTACGATTGGTCAATTTCTTACAATTTAAGATTTAAGCTTATCATTGTAAAAATTAATTTCAATTCAAACCCGGAGTGATCGGTTTACAATTTTCCTTTTTCTTCCAATCAAGACGAAGCGACGAAGCGGACAGAATCTAGCTGGCGCGCGAAAAAAGATAATCTTCGTAATGACCTGGTGGTTTCGTGCTAAATAGTCGCGCGCTGGTTAATCCTGTGCAGTAAATCGCCGTCGATAGCTCGACGTAACGGTATGTAGAACTATTCGTAAAAGCCATTCGCCGTCGTGCTGCCATTGACCTCGCATGGCAACTGCGGTGTCGCTTCGCCGGCAAGGTGGACCACGACGTGCAACGTGCAACATGCAACGCGTTCTGCTGCAACCGCTGCAAACGTGCATGGCTACAACAGGTGCCACGCCATTCTCGGTACCAATCTGTCGCCTCTCGTGTGGAGTACGTCCTTACCGAATTTTCCTCGGTGATGTTACACCGGTCTGAACGACAGAGCTTCTTTTGTGGAACTTAATGGCGCGAGGCATGTTTTAACAATATTTGTACGATCACCTGAACGATCACCTATGTAACTCGTGATTGAACGTTTTTTTTAATTGTTAGCACAGTTAGTACATCTTTGGTTCCTTTGTTTTCGAACGATATTTGTCTGCGAACTTGTCTTTCCGTCGCACCGGTTACGTAAGTAAAGAAACAATGCGTATTTTCGCGTGAGTTTCGTTTTGAGGGAGCGAAAAAAAAAATGATCGATGAGTTTTAAAAGCAACGGGCGAGGCTTCATCCGTGAGATTTCGCGAAGGTAAAAGTTGACGTGAAAGGGCCCGGTCGGCGGGAAGGTTACGTGTAATGTAATTAGAGCCACGCGATAAATTGCTTCAATTTCACGGTAAGATGAATGGGAAAAGTGTCTATTCCTAGATTTTTAAAACGTTCCCAGGGATTCTATTTTAATTATATTTCCGAGAACGATGTACGAGAAGCGCAAAAAATGAAAAGATAATGAAATTGAATGAGACATTTTAGCATCATAAATACGACGCGGTGCCATCAATCCAAGAGTATAAAAGTACTTTAAAGAAATATTTAATAGATATATTTAATAGAAGAATTTTTTTTTTTTTTTTTTTTTGGAGAAACAGACCGTGAAGATGATTCACGCAGTGGAAAAGCGGCAGGAAATGAATCCGGTCGATGGGATGGTGCGGAGACCTCGGAGGCGGCAAGCATTACGAAACGCAATCTGGAAGTCGGATTACACAAGGACGCGGAGGGATGGCATTCTTATGACGTGATCACAAGCTGTGAGGCCGTTACACGCCTCGGACATTATCCAAGACGTACCTCTCGCACATTCGCTGCCTTCGCAATACCTACTCGTCGCAGTAACTGCGCAAGTTTCTCGCATTTACTCCGGCCTGTGATAAACTTTGGTGTTGTAAAAAAGCGAGAAGTTTTCCTCGCGACGACGTAAACACATTAAAAACTATACGGCGCATATACATACACATATCGTCGTTTATCGTGCAATTTAGCATACGACTGCAAATACCTTCGTGTTGACTTCCATTTGTGTCGTTTCTAAACACGTTTCGCGGAACGTTCTGAAAATCCTGGAAAGGACTCCTACCTTTCTTTGGAATCTTTTTTCGGAGGGGGCGAATTAATGGCCTGGTTTCCACCGAAGATTCGAACCGGATCAGAATGCAATCAATTACGGTCGAACATTCCCTTGTCGTTCGATTATAACAGGAGGCTACTCGACTATAGTTGGTTGGTTCTTGCATTCTGATCCGGTTCGAACCCTCGGTAGAAACCAGGTCAATCTTGTCGGAGATGCTAACAGCTGTAGAACGCTTTATTCGCGTTGGGTCTTATGATTGTCCGTAGAATTTCAAAGAATCGCTCGAACGATCGTAGAGTATCAAAATGCCGGCCGGCTTGTCAAATCGGCAGCCGCGCCCCAGCTCTATATTTAGAAAGAATCTCTTGTAAAGAAAAGAGCAGTGCGGCTTCTTAGAGAAGATACTATTTTCTCCGCCTGGAAACTTTTTCTATTTCCGTCGATCCGATCGTTAGGCCGTTAAGTTTGATGAACGAAACTGTATATTGAACAGCAAGAGAACGAAGATCGCGAAATGGAATCTTATTAGATATTAACACGACACACTGAAATCCTTTATTCGTTTTGGAGCAATGTCAATTTAGCGCTATACAACGTTATGCAATATTACACTTCCGTATGAATCAAAGCGGTCAAATAGCTGCTTTGAAATAGAGGCGCAATAATGAATAATGGAGTAGATTTCAAAACCAGTTATCGCGACAGGAGTCGCACAAATTTGTGTCAAAGAGAACAAGAGTAATAGTAAATTATTATTTTACACCCTTAGAGGTTGAATTATTTAAATATTTATAAGAATTATATAATATTAGGTGTTGGAATTAATTCGTAGCGTTTTACAAGTGATGGGAAGTACTTTCATTAATGTATTTTTTAATGCTCATGTGAAATAAATAACATTCTTTCATTAAAAAACGCTACGAATTAATTCCAACACCTAATAATTATTGTCTAATACATAACAGAATATAATGGAAAATTACATAATATTATTATTACTAAGTAATATTAATTATACTAAATAATATAACATAACAAATATAAGAAATGTGAGTTTGCGCAAAAAATTTCGAAATCAAATAAATCAAAAACTTACAGACTGCCATGTCGCTCTATCGACTGTATATGTGAAATCCTTCGAGAGAAAAGACGAAACGAATACAACGTGCACACCACGAAGGCGGAATTCGTACTGCGACGCGGCGCGGTGAAATGTTGACGTCTTTACCGATGTGCCGGTACTGCCGGCAAGCTTGGCGCATGCGTGATGTCCAGGTGTGACGCGTATATATACAAGTGGTAATTAATGAGCGAGATGAGTCATGCGGATCAACGCGATGTAGATCCGCGGATAGAACTCCGCTCGATGTCCTGTTTACGAGATCCTCCCCTCCAAAGAGATCCAATCCGATTAGCATTGACGTAAAAAAATTGCTAGACCTAAATACGATTGCGTGACGACTAAATCATGGCTCCCTGGATTAATGATCTCGTGTTTTATTATCATCTTCCACATGATAAGCTCATATTTGGATCACGCATATTATGCCGTGCACTGCGTTTGCTCGGTAAAAGTTTATCACGTGATTCACAATATCGCGATTCTTTCACAATACATCATTATTATTATTGAACGTTTATACATATATTATACATTCATTATGCGGAACAGATAACAAGTGGCACACAGTCATTGTCGTTATTAGTCGATGATTTCATTTGGACTGCATCTGGCGAATAGATGAACTTTCCATTTGTTTAACAGTCTCGCAAATATGACGTGATGGTTTGATGATACATAATACCTTAATAGCACTTTTTATTCGAGAGACGTTCGTGGCAAACGTTATTAGGACATAAGGATATTTTCTGAATGTTCTTTGGAATGTTCCTTGGAGATCTATGTTATTAGGATAATAATAAATTGTGAAATAATAAACTTTCATTGGAAATTTCCTTCGCGAATTTCATCGATTCTGCTTGACCATTAAATCTTCGTCAATAATTTCAATTGAATTTACACGAATTATTCAAATCGATTTGTAAAACATATGCGCTTTTTTATACACTATATTTAATTTATATAGATAAGGAAGCACAGTTTGTGGAAAGGAAAACTGATCATGCAGATTGTTATCGTTTGATAGCAAGTAACTAGTTATCATCGGTTACCAGCTGTTGTTACTGAGAAATTCTCATGATCCAATCTCCGTGTTGACCCTCTGTAGATACACAAGAAATTTACAGTTTGAAAAGTACACTACTATTTTAGCAAGAATTTCTTTTCATTTTATGTAGATGCCAATATCGATTTTTTTTTATCCTTAGTACAGACGATTATTTTCTGATCCTTTATTACTTTTCATAAGTCATTTGTATCCTGGATTAATTTTCATCATTTTTACAAGTATAGAAAAATTATTAACTGATTCTTACATTATATAATTTAACATCTTTAGAGTATACTTATAAAATTAATATTATAAAATTATAAAATTACTATAATAAAAAGATATTTAAAAAGGAAAAGATAGAAACCAGTAAGTTAATCAGTAAATGTAAATTCTAGTATTAAAAAAGTAGTAGTAAATTCTAGTATTAAAAAAATTCATAGGATACGAATGACGAATCGTGTATTAATTAACAATTAATTTAATAAAGTATTTTTATCTCGAGATTATTCTTGAAAGATGTTGCATACAAAAAAATATTATGATATACTTTACGTATATTATAGATTTTTCAGATTGTTTTTGTGATATTTTTTGAAAATGAAAATCTTTTTTTCGCAATTAAAAAATATTTATCACAAAACTTATAAATATTTAAAAATACTTTCAACACCGCGCTTATCATTCCAGTAACACAATCTTCATTAGTATTACATAATGCGTTAATTGCGTGATTGAAAATAATTTATTCGTAGCGTATTAAAAATTGCGTACGATGTATACAAGAACTGCAAGCTCAAGATATTACGAAATGTATAATCGCGAACTGCAATGAAATGGCGTAGACGCATCTCGTTATTGCAGGGCGGCACTTCGTTCGTCTCTATTAACTAAGCTGCTAACGCATTTCTTAACAGCTGACAATTGACGTCAATTACCAGCTTTGCACCAGCAATTTATGCATTGACATTAAAGCCATGATTTGAAGGTAATAAAAAGAATAGAAAATTATTGATGACATCACGAATAATAGTATATAACATTAACAGTTGCTTAAACATTTTTTAATCCTCTGTGATAAATTTGGATCTCATATTTCATAATTAATTATAAGCTGAAATAACTTCGTCTTTTACCAATATTAATCTCAATCGTTATACGAATAAATATTTATCGTTATATGAAAATAAATTATGTACATTCATCTAACAACGTTTCTCTCTTAGACAAAATATTATTCAGAACCTAATACGAGTGGTGAAGGAACTAAGCTTGTTCAGCACAAGTGTGGTAGGTTCAACAATACACGTACATCGTCAGATGCACTGACCGGTTCCGAGGGGGCTTCATAAAAGCGCCAAGACTATGCAACACGACTATGCGACGAGATCTCGACGCTAAAGCGTGTACGGAGAGATCGATATTTAAAATATTTAACCGGAATCGGTTTATTTAGAAAAAAAAAAACAAAAAAAATTAATGGCTAAAAAATATCTGACTGGAGAATCTTGAGTTCTTAAACTCTCAAACGAGTTGTATTAAGGAATAATCCGCAATCTTGTTTTTCAATCACTTGTTACATGATGATTGCACCACTTTATCGCTTTGTCAATGCAGCGTGCGAGACGTAATCCCATATAGCTCCGGGGTGTTATGGAGTTTCAAGGAATCGCGGTGATGTCTCAGTTGTTTCCACGCGCATCGCATGTCTGTATACGAGTTTCCTCCTCACGTCCGGCGTTCCTTGAAACTGGTCCCGACCGTGAGCACCAAAGTCAGAGCGGTCGCTGGCCTTGTATCCTTTCGTACGGATGTATCTCGGAATAGAGCCTTGCTCGATTTCCAGAGCGAGAACTCATTTTCAAGTGGGACCGAAAGGAATACTTGCAAAAAGAGTGACAGAAAGCACGTCGGATATTATCGTACGAAAGCAAATAAAACGGTACTTTATTTTTCTCTCTCTCTCTCTCTCTCTCTCTCTCTTTCTTTCTTTCTTTCTATCACAGTTGAGACTACGAAATACAAGCACAATCATATCTCACATCACCAACAATAGTTAGAATATACATATACATACATTTATAATATATTTATAGCCAACAAATAAAAGTCAATCGACGAAATATCGTCGCGATAAAAGAAGACGTTATCTTACAGTTTATAGAAAGAACGAATGAGCAATTCCTGAGAGCATGCATGATAAAATATCCGAAGTGACCAGTATAATAAGATAATTAGATATTCAATATATCGCAATGTAGTACGATATGTAAAATTCGCCAATATGACACTAAATAATATTTACGACTGTCTATTTTAAGCGACTGTTGACGCTCGAGACTTGCAACGTACAATTCATTTTATCAATTCATTTTAATCTATAAGAAATTACTTTCCTCTCTTACGTTCATATATATATATATCAGATATTTTTTATAAAAAAAAATTTACCAGAAAAAAACGTTGGATTAGCGGAAAGCATTTTCAAGAAAAAACTTAGATTATAAAAAAAAATCTTTAAAAATCATACCTTGTCATTTTTTTTCGATCAAAGAAATAAATAAATTTCGTAATTACTACAATTCTTTTTTTACAATCTTAAGGGTTTTCTTTATCTCAATTATCTCATAGAGTTAATTGGTTTGATTTTTGAGGATCTTTTAGCTTTGGACAATGTCAATGTTATTTGTCGCTACATACATACCGTCGAAGTTTCATCCGCGATATAACGGATATATCTCGCACTTGTTGCTCGACGTGCGATAAACTTTGATTATATCGCGCAAATATTTTGACAGAGAGCTAACTACATTAAGCACATAAGGCTTGAATGAAGGCGTACGATGCTTCCCGGGGGTCTTGCCCTTGTCTCGCGTGTCAACAGTAACGTACACGATTTATAAATACGATGCTATAAACAGCTATCTCTTTTACGTCGCGCAGTATGTAACTGCATCCAAGATAGTTGTACCTAAAGCCACTCAAAGACGATACGATGTGCCTCGGATCGACCGAAACAGAATCCTCATCGCGCGATACACATAGTACACACAAACACACACACACACACAAATTCATGATTCGTCATTAATATCTATCGATCTAACATGTATAACGCGATACATAATGAGACTTACCGCGCAGCGAAAATAATCGCAATTATCGTTGTATTTTACTTTATTATCGTTCACGCGTTTATACGGTACAGGCACGAATGTTCTCGGAATTCCATGTATGTGTTAGTAGCGGTTTCTAATTAATTAACGAGAAAGCGATATTCGCCGTACGCACGTAAAAGCGGATGTTCTAACGTTGTTAGTCTACTTTTTACTCGCAATTGCTCTTGGATTAAAATGAAACACGCTTTGTGCACGTATACTTATACATATTAGCCATTATTGCGGTGTCCTTTAATGAACGAGCTTCTTCTGTTGAAAACACTCGATAAGATTAAATATCCATCTGACGCTCTGCACTAATGATTCAAGACAATCACGTTTGAAGAAAGGATAAGTTGATGATAACTAGCGGATAAAAGACAATTAAAATTAACAGCCTATTATCTCAGAGATACAATACATCCAGATAAACATTCTAAATGACATGAATGCGAGTTCATCATCGATTATGTTTCTGAAAATTATGTTGCTAAATTGATTGTGTTGCTAAAAGTCAATAATTATCTGTCATTGCTTTCTACAGAGTAATAAAATGTTTTTTTTCTTTTCAGCGTAAGTTCTTCTAATGATTCGCGTAGCATATCGTCGAGAAACATTCGACTAGTCAGGGAAGTATTGAAAAAATTATGAAATTTTAATAAGTATTTTTGTTTGAATGGCTCTAAGTAAATAAATATTTACCCAATATATACCCAATATAAATATAATATATTTATATATTTTTATATATTTATATTTGATACAAAAACTGTTAATTTTATTAATTATTATTTCTTATTATTTTTTTCAAATAAATATTTATTTATATAACTAAATAGTTTATTTAGTGCTATTAAAAAAAATATGTATTAAGATTTAGTAATTTTTTTTTTCAGTAGGTAATATTTTGTTTATTTAGAAGCAACATGTCGATAAAAATTAAACGCGCTGTGCGGGTATAAAACGAAGGTACGAATTATCTGTGTGAAATTTATCATTTTTACAGAATAATATGAATTTTATAAACATTTTGGTTTTGCGTTCATTTGAATTTGAATGATTCTGCAATAATGGTGCCAGCTGGATTCTAAAGCCTACTCATTGTTAGGTTAAACTGCGTTAAATAACATGAGAATATGCGGAGCTAAAGCTATCAAATATTCTCAATACGTTTCCGCGACAGGAATTTCCTGCTTGCAACGGAAGTCTCTGTCAGCGACGGAGTCAATTACGAGAAAGCAACGAGGCGAGCAGAAAGCCGTACCTCGCGTTTCGCGAGGCGAGTCTTCGTTGATTAATCGAAAGGCACGTTGAACGCTGCGGTTCGTTAGCGACTACATCGGTCGTCGCTACGCGATCGATGATTTCTCAAAGAAACGCAGAAAAGTTAAAAAAAATCATCCGGTCTTCTGTCTCTTTCTATCTCTCTCGTCTCTTCTTATCTTCCGGGCGGGGGCCGACCCTCAGAAACTGCCACACTCTCGCAATACGCGATTTCCTAGCGGCAACGGTGGACGGAAGTTGTTGATCACCTGCGGAGTGTCAGAGAAAAAAAAAAAGATCGGGATTATATAAAA
Source organism: Acromyrmex echinatior (assembly GCF_000204515.1). The sequence continues at coordinate 1,853,077 of NW_011627850.1, forward strand.
AAACGAGGGCGTGTCGCGGTGCTTCGTCAATTCGAAATATTACACATTCCCGCTGGCCGCCGGGACGACGACGCGGTGGTCGCGGTCGTCGACGTCTAAGGCGTTCTGAACGCCTAAAAATAGCCGTCAACGGCAGTACTCGCGTATATCGAGCGAAAGAGAAAGAAAAAAAAAAAAGAGAAAACGCCGATTCGCTGCGACGATATGCATCTCTCGCGGCAGGAAAATGGTAATCGCGTCGCCGCAGAGGCGTTCGCCGTGTCATGTTCATCGCCAATCGGGATTCATTTATCAAACCGAGTGAAGGATATATTGAGGGGAAACGATACAGAGAATTCTCGTAACCGTTTTAGATGAGAGACAGACGACAAGCTGTCGCACTTCGCGATATCCAGGGGATTGACCGGAAATAAAAAGGAATAGCGTCGCGGAAACGGAGGTATGATAATTTCTCCGTGACATTTTTCTCACTTACCACCCCGTGATTCTCGTGGCAAGGGCACTCCTCGCCACGTGGGAACTTTCGCAGATTGCGGAAGATGTTGAGCTGATGATGGGACACCTCGATGTATTTTTTAAAGAGGATCCAAGTGACGCTCTCGTTGCACGGCGGCGTCGTCAGCGAGCCCAAGTACGTCCAATATCCATTGTCGTCTAAGTCAGAGAAGAATTGAAATAGTTTTTTGCATTCGTGTGCGCGAAGATGAAACGAAAAGAAATTTTAAGTGACAAAGAGACATACAGAGGTGCGATTGCACCTTAAATCAACAGTAGCATGCCGTTAAAGCTAGCGTGACGTAGATTATATTATTTTGATCGCGCGTATTTTAAAACAATCGCGTTTGTATTGTGATTTTATCTTCCAACGTGATAAGATTATTATCAAAAAATACGTATCGAATTTCACTTAAAAATTCAATTGTATCTCGAAAGCGATATTTTTGTGACGTCTTTTAACTTGAAATATTTCCTTTCCTCTATTTATATCCTGTGTGAGTCGTACAAATCGCAATAATGGAGGAAATTGCTCAGAGAATGGAATTATACGGTTTGATTAATGTACTGTCTTTTGAAGAAGCATATTTCGTGTAGTGCGAACCTTCTATTCGTTTTATCTTTCGGTGTTATCAATAATACGAGCGACATTGTTCCGAAATAATATATTAATAAATAATTCTAATGACGACACTACTAGGTGAATATCTGGATGAGATCTACATATGTACAATAGTTGAAATATAGCTACGTATACACAACATCGCTTAGGAAATATACAATAAAATCTAGTTGACACTAACAATAAACAGAAATTGTGAGGATATTATATTGACGTGCTTGATATTCATACACAGATAAATACGTGTGCAATAAAATGGGAAACCTCAATAAATTGAAAACAATAGTTATAGATTACATCGCGAAACTATACTCACGGAAATAAATTTCTTTTATGTCGGGATATGAAAAAAACCAATTACTGCTACGACGTGCATCGTCGCATCATGCCAATCATCCTGTGACATGCGTTTATTTATCCCGATCGTGCGCGTTCGGCATGCAAGGCTTTCGGAAAATTGGAAGCTCCTTGAGAATTGCCTTGAGAAGACATAGGATAATCGCGCTCGAGGATTTTCTTATTATTATTATTTTTTTTCTCAGGCGTTGATGAAAATCGGGAGCCCCACGCTCGAGCGCGCAGCATCTCAAGTTTCTCTCTCATTTTCTCGCATGAATTAGTCCAAGGCGATACGAACCTTGGAAGTCCCATTTGTTCTCGTGACGTGGTATGATTCGGTCGGCCCAGCGCATACACGGATTCACGCATCTCTGCGTGCCGGCCCGTCCACCACGCACTGTGCGTGCCGTGCCGCGTCGCGTAGCGAGAGCATAGAGCATATGCGAGAGATATTTCGTTAGTCGATGAGTTAATGCAGAGGCACGTGCCAAGTAATTGTTAACGACGGTTTCTATCATCTCAGGGACGGTTCTACTTTGGCACCGTACATTGTTTTGCTCTAACTTGGTTGCGATGAGTCAGGAGACATTGTAAATATTGCGTATATATGTATAATATATAATACAAAAATATTATACATTATTGTAAGTATTTTATATTTTATATATTTAGAAATAATATATATATATATATATATATATAAATGTTTATATATATAAATAAATTGGATAGATGAGATGAAAAGAATTTCACTTGACTAATTTCTGATTTCGCAGTCCATCAGAGATGTTTTTTGTTCAAATTAATTAATAAGTTAAGATACCTATAGACTACGTTAAGATTGATTCGATTCGATTAACTTGCGCAAATAGATTTAAGCTACAATTGAATATTACGGGAGTAACAACAAGAACATATATCACGAACACTATGCATCGACGAGTAGACGGAATATTTGATCAAAGAGACGATCACCAAATTACCGGACGATCATTCGGTCGTAACTTACCAGGAAGAAGTTTACCAGGATCGATAGGTTCCGTAATTCCTACAACCTCGTCCTTGTGCGAGACGTATGGCAACAATCGCGCAATCTTGTCCATTTCTTCATGAGTCTTGCCGACCTAGAAGCAAATCTCTTTCACTTTTCTTTCTTTTCGATTACAATGATACGCTTTTTCACGTGGTTGAGACATAATCAAGCCGTTCTCTCTGAAACCCTAACTATTCTCAATTAAATCTTCAAAAAAAAAAAAAAAAAAAATTTAGCCAATCGTTAACAGGCTCAAGAATTCATTGCGAAGTTAAAAGATCCCCTTATCGAATATTTTTAAGTATAGCGATTGTAATGACCGCAAAGCTGCATGCACGAGGAACAAATAGGCGCGATAAAAACGTTCGACATTGAGCCATTGATTACGTAATGTCATTTTTAGAATTGTGTCTGGTGCATTGTCACCGTTACACGTGGCACATAAATTTTCTTCGATACATGTGTCCCTTGCGTTCTTATGCGACATATCTCGAAGTAGTGCGACATTACATAATCGCGATGCACGCCGCGAGGAAAGCTCGTGTCACGAAGTCTTTTTGCTCTCCGAGGATTATTATCGCGTTCGTGTTTTTGTAACGCAATGTCGCATCTTCGCCGGCGAGAAGTGTATCATTTGCACGAATAGAATTTTGCAATTGCGACCCTCGCGTTCTTCATGAGATATCGCGAGCCGCGCAGCTGCAACCTAAATATTAGACACACAAAGCGCTGTGCAAAGCGGAAGAAGGTAATTGCTGTTGCACGCGATCGAGGTATTCTTTCGCTACAAAACGAAATGCAAACGATAGCGTCGCATACGCGTCTAACGAAAACGTGCATTTTGCGTGTCTCGTTTCGAGTCTGATACAACGACGGCGTAATTATGTTTGCGTCTCTTGTTTATATAATCGATGATCGACGGTGACACTTCTGTAATCTCCACAGGGATTCTGCTTGTGCAGCTTATGTCTTATGTAAAAAAGCTTAAATGACTATAGATAGATTCATATACGACGAATATAAACGAATTAGAATTCCAAGTGGAAGAGGTGTGGCTTCTGCAGACATGTATACTTGTATGATATTTGACGAATTAAGGTATTAAATATTTCAGATGCTATCACTTTCCATAAAAACTAAGATAAAAAACATAATTTTTTTAAATATCTATATTAGTGTAAATAAATTAGAATAGAGTTGTAATTAGATTTATTCTGATTGTATATAAGGAAATTTTAATTATTATATCATATTATATTATATTATATTATATTTTATTTTAATTATATAAATTATTTTTAATAATTATAATTTCATTTAATAAAACATTAAGACGCTACGAACCTTAAGAAAGACTCCCAGAACGGCCAGACCGTCAGAAGCTTTCGCAGCTTCGGTGAAGGTCTTGTATTTGCTGGTATTCCAGTGCACAAGATGTAACTGAAAGCAATGTTTTTACACTCCAATGAATCTAAATCGTTGCCTATTAAGTCTAATAGCAGACAATCAGAGAGGAGCGGAATGGCAGGTTGACTGGAGCTAACGAGTACTTAATCCCTCCAAATAGCCAATTAAGAAATGTCAATTTCTGTATTTGTATCGTCAAAGAATGATTTATTTTTGATATTCTATTCTATTAATTAAATCTTGTCTTGTCTCGATTAGCTTTAACATTTAAAATATTCTTCTTGACCGCGATTTACATTACTCGATCGCAAAGAAACTCTATCAGCATCAATAAATGATAATTGCATTTGACGGGTAGTCGTTAGAGAAATTATGTAATCAGTGCGGTAACTAGAAACTCTTTCTGAAATCCCACGGATATCCGTGCATCCGATCGACCCGGTTTCCCAGATGCGGAATCGTTATAAGATAGTTTATATCGCCGTGTAGAGTCTCGCGATGGAAGGAACGTTGCGTCGCAAGATTTCCTGACTAGGAAGGAGCGCATCCGAAGGAAGGGAGGACGTGCGTAGTATTTGAATGCGAAGTCATTACGATAATCAAATGATTCGCTAATGCGTTTAAGACTGGATCGTTTAAATTAACATTGAGTTCGGGCCGGAAAGTCGCCTGTTGCAAACAGTGCATTGAATTCCAAAAGAAGTCGTAATCGTTCAGAAAAGGAGTTTCCTGTCTGAATTCATATTCGAGATGCATAATCTTAAACTTTGTTGATTGACGATTATATCTATTACGTATATTGTATATCAAAGAAATTTTCCATGCGTCAGACAGTTATCAATATTTTCTTGATCTTTTCTGATGGCAGGTCAGGTTGAAGTCAACTATTTATAATAGATTAAAGACCTGATTGCCACGTATCCGATTACATAATCAATAGCGACTTAATCGCGAGTTGAGCGAAACCGAATGTATTTTACGCTTGTGAGATAAGTGAACAAGATCGGGCGAGCTTCCGAGACAATAGGTAAGCTCGTCCATCTCGGAATCATGTCGGAAATCTTGTTCAGGAAACACGCAATTTTCATTCGGCTCATTATTAGTTATCCTTTTTACTATTCACGAGTGGGCGTTTGTTCAAGAATTCCTTCGAATGTCTAATGCGTACACGTCGTTACGCGAGTCAGCTATTATTCGCGCACACGAGTGGCAATTTCGATGATAATGTTCATTATCGTTTCACCTCCGTGAGCGTTCGTTATTTTTTTCCTTAGTCGCAAACCGATAAAAGCGTGGCTTTGTGGTGAACTGCACGTACAGCTGCCAGAACATAAAAAAAAACCTTTGACACGTCGTTGGCATTCTATCAATGCGACGTGTATGACGGTAATAGCGTATTATTTATGAGATAAATGAGACGCCCGCGTAATTATATTATTAATGTATGTCTGTTAGTAATTAGAGTCTCTGTACCGCGCTTGCACACTTCATCAAGTTTTATTTATATCCGCAAAAAAAGAGCCATCTCTCTCGCATCGCTCATAACAGTGTTGTGGACGACTAATAACTAAGACTAGAGCCTCGGTTTATCCTCGGTAAAATGATCATGCTAATAAATCGCACACGGCGGTTCTCGGACAAGGTCGATACCATAAGCTCCGTGGATGATCTCAAACAGAATGAATCATACTCGATGTGACTGAATTGCTAATAAACTGCTTTGGCTATCAAGTGGGACGATTGCATTCGTCATTTTTGAGTCGTTAAAATCCAGTTAGCCGAGGTTCCAATGGTTCCAAAGAAATAAGCGAAATAAAGACGCTTTGGGAAGAGATAATTATATTTCATTTCTTTTATACCTCTAATTATGTTTTATACCTCTCCGGCGAAGGCTTGTCCGTCGACCGTATGTTCGGATCCCCTGGAATCGCTGCATCCCCAGTGACAGTGATATTGCTCCAACTTGTAGACGTCGTCCATCAGCGGTCCGCCGCTCAAAACTGTCGATAACAAAAAAAAAATCGAGATATAATATTAGATGACATACGGTAATACTGCGAGATAAGATGCAAATGAATGGATAAACGTCTAAATTGGATCCACGTAAACGTGGAAATTTTCGGAGCACGATTCCTCGAGTCACGAACAGACGTAACGTCGGGCTAGTGGCACAGACCGCTTTATTACAGGATACGCTTGATTAGCCAAACCACGCGGATGGGAGCTATAACGAGAGAAGATCATTGCATTTGTACCGCGTGACTTATTTGCGTCACGGCGTATTTTATTATTTTGTGTCTCGCCTCTGTTTAGACTGCGATAATAAATTGTTAGAGAAAATTCGGAGCGCCAAGTCTACGTTCTCTCTCGCGGAATTTTCCGAGTGTAAATAAGACTAAAATTATTGTGTACGGTAGGTGTGTAATAAAAACTTTCACGACATGTATTATGTGAACTCTGAAAGTTATTTCAGATCTAAAAAAAAGAAATTTTTAAACATGTCGCTTCAGCAAAATTATATATTATTTTAAAAATTATATATTAGTATATATATACATTATATATTCTCCTTCTTATTTTTTGCAATTTGGAATAATATTGAAATAAAATTTTCCTATGTTGAATTCCTCGAAAGGTCTCTGCTTGTAGCGACTGTCTGCGAAGTTACATCGTGACTTTATTATCGCAACATTCTATCTATTGTTTTGTGTCACATATTGTTGTATAGAGCGTTCTGCTCCGCTTCGTGCACACCACATATGAATACACATAATGCACCACGGCACGGTCGTCCTCATTTCGAATATGCCCCGAGTAGTCGGCGAAGGTAAAAGCCCTCCCTAAGTGGCACGAAGTCGACAGTGAAACCTTCGTAACGATATACGAAGATCGGGGTATAGTCGCGCGAGAATTCTCCTGTAGCCGCATGTAATTTCGGGATACATAACACCGTGACAAAACAAATCGCATCGCGTTCGTTCCTTATGTAACGTGCATGATGCACGAAATTAATAAAAAGCATTATGTAACGTATTCATGTGGAAAGAGAATTCCTTTATATGGCTCGCTACAAAAGCTGCGAATTTAACGCGGCTTTAATCGCACGGCGTATTCACTACCGCTGCCAACATTAATGTTTATATAAATACACTTAAGATGGGATGCGAGGCCGAGTATCACGAACACAATCATCTAAAATTATATTGAATCACTCCATCACTGGATTACAAACGTCGCTACGCGACGGTTTCGCAACGCGTCGCACTTTGCAGCCGCGATGATCTGCAATTCAAAGTTTAGACCGCAAACGCAACTCCAGATTTCCCCTTGCGAAAAAATTTGTTCGCTCACGTATTTATACGAAGTGTTGATCACCTCATGATCATGGATCATTAAGAATGTATTAAGTGTATAATCATAAATATATCATAAATATATCTGCAAAAAGTGGAATTGGAAATGTATACCTCCCGTACAAAAAATAAATGTATATATATTAGGTGTTGGAATTAATTCGTAGCGTTTTTTAATGAAAGAATGTTATTTATTTCACATGAGCATTAAAAAATACATTAATGAAAGTACTTCCCATCACTTGTAAAACGCTACGAATTAATTCCAACACCTAATAGATGAAACAGTTAACAAAGATTAATATTTACATTTAACAATACAATTTTGATTTAAATGAAATTTTTATCATTTCATCTTAATTATTTTTTAAAAACGGCTTCTAAATTGCCAAAAACTTTTTATATTATATAATATTATACTTTCAAACACAATATACAGAAAAAAGTAATTTTTTAATAATTCTTTTATTTTGTTAAAAAATACATTTAATACATTCTTAAATTACAAAATTATGTATCCGTAATAGCGATGTTTTTTGGATGTTGTTCGTGCCACGATAAATCGTATAAATATTAGTCGCGCAGAAGGCAAAAGAGAGAAGAGGTCTATGTGAAAAAAAAAAAGATAGAAGATTTCGCGATTCTAAATTGCTATACTCACATGTGCCCTCGCCATCGGTGTCCACTCGCCAGCAGTAACCGGGATTGACCAACTTCCTGGATGCTGTGGCGGGATATTTCCAACGCAGGGGCTTGCTACTTAAAGCCTCGTGATCGGATTCCACTTTCTTGGTCTCGATGTTTACCGGGCTTTGCCTGGATCCGGCTGCCATGGGGAATTTCGTTACCCACGTGCTGGGTCCTGCAACGTACATACGCCAAAATTTAAAAAATAAAAAAATTAGCACAATGTCATGGCTTACTTCGAGCTTTAATTAAATTAATTTTGAATTAATATAATTAACAAACGTTTCGGCTTACAAAGCCTTCCTCAGTGTTACAACGCAGAAATATAATCTTAAATTAATGCACAAAGAATAACGGATACAATGAAAATTTAAAAACCAATGATGAAGTGAAAATATAAAAAAATATAAAAAAATTTCGAACGTCAATAAATATCCCGCCAGATGACAATAAAGTAGGAACATTTGGATACTTCAGTCAACAGTAGATTAATTATGTTTATCGATAAAGATAGATTTGTCAAATTCCTCGGTTGAGATCGAGAATTTAATCACTTGTATCATACGATTTGAGAATTCTTTAGTTATGAGTATTTTATGATATTGATAATTTATATATATAAAATACTGCAATCTAAACTTTCAATCAAAGATTTAGTTAAGTACATTAAAGATACTGATTGTTGCTCGTTTGCAAAAAAATTAGATTACATTAATATTAACCGGATAATGAGTATCAGTGCCGCAAACAATGAATTTCAACGAATCTATTTCGGTGATAAGAATAGCAGACATAAGATAGACAATCTGTGTATTCCTCTTATAATCGCTTATAATCAATCCTTATAATGAATATGTTGCGATAAGAATGTGTATATCGTGATAACAAGATAGTACTATTCGATGATATGAGCTCAAGCTCAAGAGAGCAAATGAAGAAAGTTCGCACGCCAAGCTCTTGAACAAGAAACAAACTCTTTATCACGGTGCACGTCACGTGCTGATAATAGATTCAAGTTTACACTTATCGAAATTCCGGTCTACATGGACTACCTTCATTACTATATAAAGTCTATTCTTTCTATTTAATGCACATATGCACAATGAGAATAACATTTGCAAGAGCAATAACATTTATTATATTACGATTTAACGAGGCAATAAGCGACTTGAAAATAATTCATGTCACGAAGGCTGCGTCGAAATTATATATAATTTATTGTATATTCAATAAATTAAAAATGTTATTATAAAAATTAGTATCTGTGGATATTAGACTGAATGTCAATTTCGACAACAAAAAAGAGTTGATCAAGCATATTATAATAATCTCGTGTATATCTGGTGACGTGCGTCACGTGTCGACATTAATCTTTCTTTATTAGGGCACGTGATTCCAACGCTGTTTGCTTTGTAATTTATAGATGTTGAACGTTTTAACATTCGAAAGATCGAGAGAGCTAAAAAGAATTAACACACGAATTAAATAAATTGATCGATTAATTAATGCTAGAATGATATTTGTAACTGTCCGAACTATCACTGATTTCCGCGAAATCACATTTAATTATGAGGTCATCATGTAATATAGTATATTTGTGCGAATCACATAAACAAGCATTATATCACGTGATGACTTCGTAATTACCCGACTCGAAGTTGCGGTCAATTAATCGTCATCAGAACTCAATTAAATTCGTGGAATTAAATTAATTTTGATTCATTTCGTACTACATGCAAATTATGGAGTTGTATATAAGAAAAAAATGAAAGAAATTTTATATATATATATATATATATATATGTGTGTATATAACTCATACAATGTAAATTATCCAAATACATTAAAAAATATACCATCAGGAAGATATAGAAAAAGAAAACTTGTTTAAACGGTTAATTATGGTAAATAATTACCATAATAATATAATAAAGCCATTATGTAGAAATATCAATGTGTTCTTAAATTTAGTCCTCGTGACAATATTTTAGCGTATTTATACGATATTTTGCTCCGTCTGTAAAATGAAAACTTGGAACTCCACAGAATGAGACAAATTAGTCATTCGTGTAAGAAACCGTCCGCAGCATTGAAATTGGCGTCACGTGAATTCTCATTGAAGGATAGCTCCGTGATAGTAATAAAGCAGCTGTTTATCCGGTTCGATCCGAAAAATACCGCAATAACGATACGCACGTTGATCAGTTATCTAGCAAGCAATGATACGAGCCCACATTGTTATGCGGATTCGTATTGTTTGCTAGATAACTGATCAAAATGTAAATTATCAGTGGGTTGCAAACATCGTGAAAACACTGAATGAAGATAAGTATAATTAGATAATCTATATTTTGCTAACAGTAATTCTCTAGCAATTATATATATATATGTACATCCTAGATAATTTTAATACTTAAATATACATCTAAATCACTCAAAGATTTTTCTTTCTATTTAATTTATTATTCTCAAAAATATCATAATTGAACAATGCAAGTATTCTTATAAGATTAATCAAATATCAATCATTTCGTATTGTGCAACACAAAGGATTTATCCGTTTATTAGAATTGAGAATACAGAAGATTCTTCATTCATTAAAAATTTAGTTTAATCTCAAGTTTAATCACAATAATAAATTATTATTCTAAAAAAAATGACAACAACATCATCAAATGTTATTGCCATTGAGAGATCACAACGATCTATTAATGCTAGTCGACGAGTCGGCTCGAATCTTTGTTGAAGATAGTAAGAATGACGCTCGTTTGAAGGTTCACTCAACCTTGTGATGTGATGATTCAACGAATCACAGGAAATACTGTAAAGTTGAATGCGGAAAACCGTGAATGCATTTGGTAAATATTTCCCTTTCTCTCGATATCGCAATTGTTTTGTGCCAATCAAGAAGCTTAGTACATCTCTCGCATAAACACGTGTACATTTTTCACGTATTTATTAATGGGGCTGTCAGCCCTCATTATCGAGGACTCGATATTACATACAAAGATGGTCATTTAATGACAGAGCCTCGCATTCCGTCACACATCATTCCGTCACGCGATATTTAGATATCTCCGTCATGAGATCTCTTTTCTTATTACATTTTATTTATATCCTTAATGCGCGCTGCGCATTATTATTAGATAGTAAAAAAATTCTATTCAATATTCACGAATCGCGGATCAAAAGGCTGCGGCGCAGGTCGATCTTCCTTTTGAACGGCGACTCTTAGCCGTTAGTAGTAAGCGAATATTAATGCTGCTTTAAAATATACGACATATTTAACCGTTAGAGAAAGAGAAGGGATAACTCGTCGTTGATATTAACGAATGCAAATAAATCATTGTGAGTTTCATCTGTGCGTGCATAATAAGCACACACCTAGCATGGCGGTCATCGGTCGGTGACCAATTTGCAAGTAAATCGTCGCGAATGAAGACGCGACCGCGCGATTATTTCGAAAGAATTTCTCCTGCAATTCTCCGATTGTAAACTTTCTTTCTAGCACTCAGACTCATCGATATTCCCACGCATCCGACACGATATTTATGGCACGTTGATGATTCGAGTAGAAAACACGTCGATTTTCGTGATTTACGTTGTAACATGTGATTTACGATACACAATCGTGAAATATCATCATCTTCACGCACGTAATCCGTAAATCGTGGAACAAATAATGCACGAAAGATGGTCCCCTGACTAGGTAAAAATACTTCTTATACATAATTCACAAATCGCAAAACATAGTTCGCAAATGCTGACGTAGAATGACGATCATCGCACGTAAGATAAAAACCAATCGTATGCCATGAAAAAACAAACGTAAATCTTCATTCTGTGTCTGCGAACTACGTTTTGCGATTTGCAAATTATGTTAGAGTACCTTAAATAAATCCTCGCAAAATCTTCAGAGGTTTGAGATTTATCATACAACTTGGTAAAAATTACAAAACTGAACGAATTTATCAGAATATTTATAATTTTATTGATCAACATCTACTCTCTAAATTCTTTGAAGTGGAATCTTACTTTAAAAAATGAAAATTGAGTCAAAGAAAGAGTGACTTTTCAATTTTCAATCTTTAAAAGTAAGAATTCATTTTTCAGAGTGACAATTTATTCTAAAAGCGTTAAATTAAAGAGTAGTGATTTGCTCACTTTAAAAATTATCGAGCTGCGTGATGTACAATCGAACCGATCATTCGAGTTTATAAAATTCTTAGATCGCATCTGTAGGTGTTGTTCGAGAGAAACTAGAACTTTCTTTTTTTTATTCTTAACGTAACAATGATAGTACTTTCTATTTGTATCCAGGATGAAATTCTCGATTAAAATCACAATCGCCTTAGGCGACAACCTAAATCGATAGGAAGTATCATGATAGCACGTGGCATTGTATAACACATGAAAGATCTCTCATCAGATTCTCTAAAAGCCATCAATTTTTATTAATTTTTATTAATTTTTCAATCTACTCCCTCTATTTATTTTTCTAAAAAAATTATCTCGATTTCGACTCGATTACGACGAGCGCGTCAATCCGTTAATTAATTATTACGGCTTGCACAATCTTTCTGGGTCGTACCTGTCAGCTCGTACGTTCGCATATTGTTTACAATTATCTCATATGTATGCTAAGTAACTAAGATAGAATATCTGTCTTCTTCATTCACTTACAAGCATGGTCGGAACCGACGTTCCGGTATTCGTTAAGTAAACGGGTGGAATACGTAAATAAGGAGAGCTCCGTTATGCGATTTCGTGCATCGAAACGTCGACCTCAATTACTCAAAATCCGAATTAATCTGCATTGAGCATAATTTCATTTTCAACATCGTATAGTGTTCTGAAGATATCCAGAACAGAATTAGAATCAAGGGTGCGTATTCTACGCATGGATCATTGGCAATCGGCCGGGCCGTTCGGAATTCTTCGATCTACGAATCGCGAGCCAAGATAAATCCGCTAGGAAAACAATCCCACGCAACAGCGGGATCCGCAGTTGCGGCACGCAATTACGCGAACGGCGTCATGGGAACGGCGGATCCTTCGGAAATAATTAACATGACGGTCGAAAGCATCGATCAATTTCAAGCAAACGAGTATTGCCGCACCGCGCGCAACACTCGTTTAAAGAGCCAAACGACTCAATCATCCCTCTCAACGACGTTTCACCCTCTCGTTTTGGCAGCGGGCCGATCCCCGAGAACTCATATATACCTACGTGGAATCACGAATTTTCTCGGCACGCTTCGCTCCCCAGCTGCCGCACGTTCGTACGGCGCGGCGCGTACAATCGGCTGAGAGATAGCGCTGACAAATTGACTCGAGATTAAGGGCGTTTCGGGGGCATGCACGGCAACCCCGGTCGGTGGAACAAAGTGAAACTGGGTCTGCGACCCCCTCCGACTTTCGGTGTGCGTGCCCGTCCGTGTAGCCCGCGCGCTTGTATGCGCACCTGTACCCTTCCCCGCGCGGAAACACCGGGTGCATCGGCCTACGGCACTACGGAAGAAAACTATTGATTTTCATTTACCCCGCGGAGTCGCGTTTCACGAAGGCTGCGAGGAAAGAAGCACCCCCCTTCGGTCGCTTGGCACGGCCCGTTCGCCCTGCATTCGGACGGGAAGACAATGGCCCCGGGTCAGTGAGCCTGCGGTGCCATCCGGAAACCGAGACGAAAATCGAACGAATGAGAAAGGGGAAAGAGAAACGAAATAAGCTTTCTAACAGGGCTTTCCCTTCCATGAACCTCGACATGTGTTCCGAGACTCGTACGCAGGCGATTAATGTTTAACATGTGAGCACAATGTGTCTAAAGCTGCAGAGATACAGCAATTAAAATTGATGAACGATTTAAAGGATCTCTAAAATGTAATCTGTATATCGTTCGATTAAATCAATATTTGTGATCATTAAATCTAACAGCGGCAGTTGTAAAAAACCAATCGAGAGTAATCGCGTGCAAATGTCTCGCAGCGAAAGATTTCTAGTAAGATATTATTATTTGAAAAATTAAGGTTGGCGAAGGATCGATAATTTCACGAGAGAAAAACAAGCGAGACGCCACGCGGTTATTTCAGAGAGCGAAGTTTTCACAGGATCTCAATTCCAGAGGAAAAAAACTTTGTGAACAGAAGAAAGAGATTTACACGTGCTGCTCATCTTTCCCAATTTCATAAAGCTTGAAGAAATATATGGCTTTAACAACGAAATGAAAAAGTTGACTGGCCCATTGTCCAACTTCTTACTTAGTAAGTGTTAGATATATCAAGAGAAAAAGAGAGAGAAGAGAAATAAAGAAAGTAATCGCCAGCACAAAGGTAAAAGAGAAAATCTCTGTGGAATTTAACTGATGTTTAAAAGGCCAAGAATCAGTTACGCTCGTTGCTTTGTTCGAAACGCATTCTTGATCATCACATTTTTTCACGTAGAGACTTGTATGGTTTCCTAAGAAAAAACAATTCTGTTTTACAATGAAATTGGCTCGTGCCGCTTTCGCAATAGGATTCAATTAACTGGCCGCGATAGGAATTATCGCAAATGCATTCGTCCGCCGTGGTTAATCTGGAAACGAGATACCAGCGGCTGCCAGTCCCAGCACTGATCGTAATGTTAAGCACAGAAATATCCCGGTTATATGCATATTGAATGCACGACGATTGACAAAGTGGCTAATCAATAATTTCCATGCGTGCTTATCAGATGTACGAGGAAAACGGTAACGGCCGAGTGCCCGTGTGATTTGCAGGAAAATTGTCTATTTTATACGTATAATTAAATACAATAGCCGTGGGAATTAATTATCTAAGTTACCATTTCCTCTAAGATCTTATCCATTTTCCTCATAATTTCTATTCTGCACAAATACATTCGCGCGTTGTATTCATTTGCGATCCAAATTCGCATGAAATTTGCCAGTCATTCCAGACTCGCGGGATTGCGACGCAAATTCAAGTTTATGTTTATGTGTAGTAAAAATCTCTAAGCGGAACACACAACTTTGAGAAACAAAACATTAAAATATTTCTAATTTGTTTTTTTACCATTCCGAAAGTAGTCCCACTCGTCCTTCGAGCCCATATTTGTGTCCGATTTTTCTTGAGAGTCTACGGGAAATCGAAGTCCACGAAATCGAGGTCCAAGTAAAATCTGCACTCGCTCGTCTTGACTGCTTGCGCGTCGATTCGCGTCGATCGGCCGCACAAGCACTCGCGTTCCGTGGTCGCCGATACGTCGGGGAAACGTCGGGATCGCCTGGACGATCACGTTAGAATCCCGTAACGTTTTCCAGAATGACGAGAGGCCGACGCGATTCGCGGCCTCCGCGATTTTTTAGCTTTGCGAAACCCGCGGGGTTTCGCTAAGCTCAGAAACGCGAGAGAAAAACTGTTAAAGTCACACGAACGTGTCACCGTCGCGCGTCTCTTCTGTATATTTTTCGCGCGGTCGTCGAGGTTCTCTCTCGTCTTCGCTTTTTTCCTCCGCGATCGGGAAAGCGACCGGCAAGCTACGCGTCCTACTCCGACAGCAGCAATACCGGCCGGCGCGTCGGCATCGCTTTATATCGCGCGCGGTCACGTGACGCGTGGACGCGCCAGCCGCGCATGCGCCGGTAAATATTTACACGTGCGCGCCCACCACGCGTGCTCACTGCACGTGCATGCAGCGCGGCACATGCGACGCCGACGGATCGATGATCGATAAATAATAACTACGCTGTCTTATTCATAGAGGAAAGCCCGCTATTATGAGATAAGCGCCTAATATGAGGTAGCGGCGTTTCTACTAAACTAATAAACGCTATCTATTGGTTCCACTATGAATTTATTGCTCTTGGATTGAAAAATATTTAGTGTAGAAAATTTGTTATTAGATCATGTCTGTAGTCATTGTAAAACAAGATTTTAGAATTTGAATGTCTTCAAGTTTCATGAGATGAGTCTTTAAACCTTGTTTATTATTTAATAAATAACTATTTTGGCAATAAATTCTTCATGTAATGATAGAGTAAGATCGTACTAATAGAAAAATACGGACTATGTGTTGATTTATTTAATTATAGAAGATTCGATGATCGTAAAACCATAAGACGTGGAAATTGTAATATGAGATATCTAGTATCTCAAAATAATGGTCTTTCCTCTATGCGAATGTATACAATTTTTTTCTTCATTCCGTTGTTCAGTATTGAACAAATCTCTCTGTTCAATATATTGGTACAAGGAATCTATTATTTTTCTGAACAATTCTACTTCATTAAAGTCGCTACGTTAATTTTATTTTTAATTTTATTCGATAATTTAAATAAGATTAATTACTCTATTTTTAAAAGAAATATGTTGGTTACGAGCCAAAAATAATAGATTTAATATATTTAATGTACATTAACAAAAGATAATAAATATAAAAGCTCTATATGAAGATTACAGACAAAGTTCCGATTCCTATCGAGTCATTTTCAATGTTAAATATATAAAGTGCGTTTATCATTGATGTCGTCATTACAGTTTTTATTCTATTTTTTGTATTGTTATTTTTAGATAAAAATTCGCGCGTATTCAATAATGTTTTAATAAAATACATGCATATATACATGACTTTTTTGCAATGTAATGTTTAAAAAAATGCATCTTTTGACAGTTTTTATCGCCGAGATAAATAAAATACAATGCGTCTTGTATATATCTGATGCTGTTACAAAAAAAATTTGTTTTAATAAAGTTGTAATGACAAAAGATTAGATTGAGAATCATTCCTTTGAAAGAAAGATGTTTATCTATCTCTCTTCACGTTTGCGATGAATAATCTAATCACTCGAGTGGCACACTTTGTTTACACTCGTAGATAACGTCGTTTGAGATTACGTCACGAACCATGTTGCAAGTTACAGTGTCATAATTACGTTTTTAGTGTTAATAAAGAGAATTCCAATTTAAATAAAAATTAATGATTGCTGAAGGATTTTGTTATTAAACATCAATATACTCAATCGTTTAAGAGACGTCTCTTCAGATGTAAATTAATCATGTAAATTAATTTTGCTATTTTGCTTGTGTTTCTATTTTTACATACATGCGTCACGAAATGTCTAGATTGTACTAAATAGCAGCATTTTATCTTCTCGACTCGATTAATTTTTGAAAAGTGAATTGCGACGAATTCCTTTCAACATAAGACATTATTGTGAAACTCAATTTTAAATACGTGAGAAACATAATAAAATAACAAAACAATAAATACAGCAGTTAAAAGATATTCGAATTTCACAAACGTACTTACAATATTCCAACTTTTTATCGAAATTTAGAATATGTATATTATATACATATTATATATATTCTATAATTTATAATATTTTAAATATTATATTTTATTTTTTTATCTTTTTTACATATATAAAAAATTACTTCCGACAGAATTCTTATAAAACCATTTAAGCTTCCTTGTCGTTCTTCTGTGGCAAGACGTAACATTGTCTAAAACAATTAGTGTGAACTGTACTTATTTCTTCATATGATGCAAGTCAGCATACGAAGAAATACACTTGCTAAACTGCTCTGCATGTCAACACGAAATATTAACACGTGGAACGAAAGAATTGTGTCGTATCGTGCTATCTTGAAAATCTTCTCGCTATATCATCTCTCTATATAATCATGGAAATTCATATTACATCACATTTAATGTATTTCTTTTCAATCTAATCTACTAAGATACCGAGTCACTTTTATGCATGGATTCCTCTTAATCATCTTGGTCTTTAGTTTCCTTATGAAAGCTATAAAGAAGCTATTTTTCAAGCACTAAAATAAATTTAAATTTCATTTCAAGTATAAAATGTATTATAATTTATTTAATTTATAATTTAGTTTGAACTTAATCTAATCTTTTTTTATGTGATAATCATATAGGTATATATTATATATAATCATATATGTATATAATAATTATATGGAAATATCAAAAATTACGTATATAACAGAAGATTAGAATAAAGTCAAAAATTAATTAAAATTATTAAACGAGATTAAATAAAATTAATTTTCATCGCGTGACTGTAATTGCCTGACTGGTTGTTATTGGGATTCTCGGAGATGATATCTTCAATCACGACTCACTCACTTTTAAAGAGTAAGCGCAAAGACGAATCATGCAGTATCCTAAAATGGTTTTATTAACTCTTAACTTTACACGTGTTTCTTTGTCAGTATACTAGTCTCGGAGAGATATCTGTATATGTATATCATTAATTCGACATAACTTTTCCCATTGATTATCCGACGAGCGTACCATTATATGGTCCCAAGATAATCGCACGCGATCCATCTCGGGGCGCAGGTTCGGTCTGATACTTTGTATCTTCGTGGATTTTGGTTCTTCCATTTCCTCTCCCTCGAGATATGTCACTTAGCGAGAAACTTAGAAGATAAATATCGATGGCTTTGTTATTCAACGGAGAAACTCGTTCGTATGAAAGATGTTCCGGCCTTGCAGTTTGCGAATATATCAATGCAAATATTTTCTGATATATATATATATGTATATCGAAAGTTTTTGCAGCGAATAAAAATAATCTGAAAATTCCCGTCGATATGATATTTTTAGGTGTATATTATGTATATAATGTACAATTATGCTATTTCATTTCGAGCGACGCTTTAAAATATCTTCATGTAGATATTTTTTTCTCTCTTTCTCTCTCTTTAAACAAGAGGATTAAATTCGCATAAATTGCAGATCAGTCTAAAGCATAATTCGAAACGAAATAACATAAATGCGTGTATACGTATATAGCTATGTATACAACACGTTCGTATAAGCGATGCGAGATAGTTCTTTTCTTTTCTCTGTAATGTAGTGTAATGGAACTTTTTCACGTCGTGCCCGTCCCACGTTAGCCCGATTTTCTTTCAGAAAGCGGCCGAAAGTCACAGTCGTAAATAGCAATTTGCCGTCCTCTCTTTTATACATGCAGTTATAAAATACTTTCGATCCATTCTCACACAGGCCAGAAAAGTCGCCGCAAGCAAGTATGCTATATTTGTGAAGTTTCCCTTTCTTCAACTCTCCTAGGAGAGTTCACCCACATGTTGTCTCTATATTATAAATATCGTACATGCCTATTTTTATACATTACCATCATTTTCACAGTAACGCAAGTTGCAGCGCTTAGGGGATACGCAACGATCAGAGCGATGATATGATTAGAAGCGTGATATGGACTTGTGCTTGTTTACCGCAGATCACAAACGGATGCTCCTTCCATTTGTGACGCATCGCAAACTCCTGATTTACCATATCCATTCACTTTCAAATACCGCTACGTTACTTTTCCGCCGTTAGCCGCATTATTACTTTGTGGGGATCTCGCCTGAAATAATAAATAGGACTCCAGCGTGTCCGTAGCGAAATGCTAATTTTGATTTAGCAAAGATCTGACATATGGATGTCCGTTTTAACATCCTTTCCACGCGCGCAGATTTATATTTATTCTTCCAACGAGAATCGCGCACAAAGGAACATCACAATCCTAAAGATAATCCCACTTCGTAACAGCAAGTGGGATTGCGTTGCATTCAAGTCTTAGCGTAAGATTTAACACAGAAGATCTTTATTCGTACATTATAAAAATAATAAGAAAACATACTTACACATATTGGTTCACGATATGAAAGCAATCGCGTACGGGCGACAATCGCAATCTCTCCTATCTCTTTCATAGAATTCTGCGATAAACAAGACGAGAGCGATGAAGAGAGTATATCCGCGAAGGAAAGTCTTTGATGTGCGACTGCGGCCGATGATCCTTCTTTGTCTTTCGCGAGCACAAAGCACAAAACGGTCAAGGACTATGCGTTTTAGTTATACAAGCGAAAAAGCGCGTTTCTCCAAGGATTGCATAGATAAATTTGACCAGTTTTCATACATTCGCGAAGAAAAATGAAAAATCCTTACGCGAGTCGCACATCACGTGGCTTCCTTTGCCATGCACTTAAATCCTCTACGTTATACAAAGACACGAATTAATTCGTAATATTATATCGTGATAACTTGCACATACGAAACATTCTCGTTATTATCTTACATACGTATTAATCGTCAGCATTCACACCAATATATAGGCGCGCCCGTGAACTCGTCGCTCCGCACGTCGTTCTCTGATGAACGACGTGTAGAGTTCCTTGAAAATTCGGAACGCATATGAAATTTCTTTTTTTTTACTCGTTTCTCGTATTTCCTTTTCAAAAATATCAGGAAACTGTCGAGGTATCAAAGAAACGATTGCGTACGTATCTGTACCATATCTCGCACTCTTTCGCCGCACTGAATAAAATGAGTATGTGCACGTATGTATGTGTTTGTGTGCATCGTGTATACGTCTCGCAACACGATAGTTAAAAAATTACAAAAATCATTGTAAAGAAATGCGCCCTAAAGAGTGCGAGCCACGTTTCTTAGTGCTTTTTCACAGTTACAAATATACCTTATTACTTTACCTCTTCCGCTCTTTTTTAAATAGTAATTATTTTTTGGCTTGGTAACTATGTAAAAATCTAAATTAAATAGTCCCGTCGCTGTGTAACGTGCGCATCACGTTTTTTTTTATTTTTATCTTCATCCTGAGTTAAGCCTTCAATGCCAACTCACTCGTACGCATTCGTGAACAATTCGCGGATCTGAGAAATAAAATAAAATATTACGGCTGTTAAGTCATAAAAATTGCAAAGCGTCGGATTGTGCGTGAAACAAATAGTGGATCTCCTTCGTAGCAAAAAGTAATTGCTAAACAACTTGATTGGTCTGGCAGTATTTAAATTACATTGTCTAAATAACTGCAGACTGACGTCTATCGAACGGCAAATAGGTATTAATATATATATTTATATATATATTTATATATTTGTATATATTACCTATAATTAGTTTTCTTATTTTAGATAAGTTATCTGCATGGCCTACTGTGCCAATGGAAGCATTTGCTGTCACTTTGCAATGGCATTGCATGTATCATAATCGTTCCTTTAAATGTCTCAAAAAACGTTTCAATTCTCTGATATTTTCTCCTTAACTAATAGCGATCGCCAAGCAAACTAGTTTTATCATTATATATTAAATACAAGTATATACATATATATCTCAAAACTTTCTCGCTTGGCGACACACCATGCATTTGTCGTTCTGGCAGTGTTATACGTTGTAGGTGCGTAATATAATTATTTCGTTAAATCCGTCGTTCTTGATACCTGGAGACTCTCTGTATACAGTAATTGCGATAAATCCGTAGAACCGTAATTATTATACGTATTAATTATACGTACGACTGTTATTCACAATCGGATACCCTTATTGCTTAATAAATGGCACTGATTATTGAAATATTTATGAGTATCGTTGCTGTCTCGAATCTACAGAGTCGAATAAAGTACGTTTATTCCCTACCGCTGTCTCGGTTCTACAACGATCTAAACTAAATTCGCGTATCAAGTTCGGAGCAGTGGATCCTTCCCTACAATTGAATTCTTTACGAAAGGCAACACGTGATTTGTATTCCCATACTCCCTAGAAAATCTTTCCTTTTTCTTTCGTGTGAAATATAGATGATTGAGAGAGTGTATGTCGATCGAATATCGACTAAGGAATATTTTTTCTTCTTTTCGTTAAATCGATGGTGAGATGTGCCGTTGTTGATACATATATAAAATAAGTAAAAACGCGCGCAAATTCGGAGAATGTTCTCGCGGAAGAGTTCCATTCACGCTATATAAAACAGTATATATATTGTCTCATACCGGGTGAATGGAGAAGGACTTTTATTTAAACGTCGCTATAAACGTTCAGAGTCCCACGATCGTCGTCGTCGCCAATTCGAGATTGCTTTTTATAATTAATTTGGTTTTGCTTGTGTATCGGTGAGTCTCCGAGCATTGCTAGCATATATTTTCGCGTAGGCGAGTGTACCGTATTTTGTTAGGGAGGCACGTAAGGGGGTGGTTTCCTGTACGTTGGAGTAGGTTTGGGACGATTTTGTCGATTGGTGTCACGATTTGTGGCGAATGGCGGCGGCGGTTGGTACGGTTCCTCGGAGTTCTCCTTAGGCAACATCGGCACATCAGCGCCGTCCTCGGTTTTCTGATATTCGGGCGGTGGAAGAGGTGGCTTTTCTTCCTTCAGAATTACGGGTGACTTATTGCCTAAAATCACGCCAAGTGTCAGTGACAGACAAATATATTTCCATTAATATACTGTTAAATAATCGTTACCGGGATCCGGTTTCTCTTCCAGCTCATCCTGGAATATCACGGGAATTCCTTTGTTCCGGAAACTTTGCCGCTCGTCATCTTGCTCACTGACGCTCATCTTTCCACTACGTCTTCGCTTGTGTAACACGCATGCAATTATTCCCGCTAGAATGAGCATAGCGGCGATAATGATCGCTGGCAGAACAAACGTGAGAAGATAATCATCATGGAACGCGCCAACGGATGTCGAATCGTCCACTGGTGGCACGTGGCTATCCGGTGAGTGAACGCCCGTTAATTCACCAAGGCAGATTCCCATGGGAATCACCGTGATCTGCTTCACCGGGAATTTCAGACCCATCACATCCAACACCTCGTCTGTTACGGAACGTCGGTCATTATCGCTCTTCACAAGCACAGATCGCAGCCTGTTGACTTCGTCGTGGGCACAATATGACGTAGGTAAAGTTCTATTGTGCCATGTGATGACGGTACTGCCGTTTGAGATATTGTGCAGCAAGATAGCGCTCGTGTCTCTGTCTCCGTAGAGATCACGTAGTTTCTCGATAAAATTGCGCTTCTGAAGTGCAGAATGCGCAAAAGAATCGTAGGAAATATCTAACGTCATCGAGAATTCTACCGTATGTGCCATGGGAGGAGCTGAATGAACGACGACGACCAATCCATCCGTGGCACTTGCACCTAGGAAATATTAATTTTTAATTATTTAATTTTTATAAATGTTTCCAGTTTTAGAAAATAAAATATTCTTCTACCTTCTTTATCGACAACAACCAACTGATATTCCTTACGGCCAATGTCGGTAATCATTGGCACACCGTAAAATTCTTGATTTTTGTTGTCAAACTGCAGCCACTCGTAAGGTGGAATAGGTCTTCGGTCAATAGTTAAAAGTGACATTTTCATGTTTCGTGACGATCCATCCTCGGCATCAAAGAATGTGTCCTTAAAAAATATAGACAATTATCTACATTGTTGACATTGATAAAAATGATAAGAATTAATAAAACACATACTTCTGGCACTTTAAATACGAGCAATTGGCCAACTGTCGCATTAACATGATCAACTTGATTCCTCGGTACCGGCGGGAAATTCATTTTCGGCTCTTCCGTAGAGACTTTTGGTATCTCGGAATGATTCATATCTTCGCATTGTCCAATACCTTGAAATATGATCCGCTTTACCCTGATTTCTGGAGCGAGAACTGCTTTTAGAGAAGCTGATGGATCTCCATCACTGTCGATGAGTACCTGATAATACATACATATTATTTTTTAAATCTGTGTAATTTATTGTAAAAGAAAAGCATGATACAGCAATTCTGTGTTCTTACGCGCAATAATTTGTTTATATGTTCTCTCGGACACTCGCTACTTCTTGGAAGACTATCATTAGTCCATGCGAACATAACTTGCTCACGATCAGGATTGATATTGATGGAACGAACTGTGATATGCTGGGTGTCACTGTCTCCGTAAAGTTCAGCCAAACTTCGGATTACCTATAATCGAAAGACAATTAAAAATCAACGAGAAACAAAAATAGTTAACAGAATTTAGAAGATACAATAATGTCAATTATATGTATTACACACACACACACACACACACACACACACACACACGCACGCACGCACGCACACACATTTAATACATACCTCAAGTTCCCAATCGATGTCTGTTGGAAATTCGATTCGTTTATCGATTTTCAAGTAAATGTTAAATTCGTGATTGACGCTACGACTCAGTTTATGTTGTTGAACATGAATATCGAGACTATCAGTAACATTGGCACCTTCTCTATCCATAGCAACTAGTTCATAATTCCATGTAGATATGTCATTCTCGAGAGGCCTGTTGATAGAAAGATTGTAGAAAAAAACATGTTCTGCTTTATGAAAGAAATAAATACAAAAAACGTTGCATAAACTTACAATCCATAGACTTCTTGGGTATGATGATTGAATTGAAGCCAGTGTGTTGTCTTGAGTGGTATACCTTGCCAGTACAAACTCAACTTTAGGTTCCTCGTGTTGCCGTCTTCAAAATCGGTGAAGGTATCGGCCGGAATGACATAACTCAGCGGTTTACCGGCAGTTACTGGTATCTTCTTTAATCTCCTATCGCGTCTCGGTGGGAAGTTGACTTGGCCATACTCGATACTCTCCGTGGTAATCCGAGGTGTTGTCGTTGTTGTAGTGGTTGTAGGTGCCGCGGTGGTGGTAGTAGTCGTGGTCGTGGTTGTGGTTGTGCTAGTAGTGGACGGCGTTGTGCTCGACATCGTTGTGCGAAGATCTGATGTTGGTGGCATCGTAGTCGTAATTGTCTCATTCGTTAAGACTACAGGTATAATAGTAGACGTGCTAACATTCGTTACGATTGTAGGTGTAAGAGTGGTGGTGGTGGTGTTAACGTCCGTGACGATGAATGTTGGTACAGTCGATTCTTTCATGGAAGTAGTTTGTTCCGACTAGGCGAGAAAAGAATGCATATCAAAATGCATGACAAATTATTGCGTTGAGAAGAGAGGTGTAGTAATTCTATGTGAGAGAAATTTACGTAATAACGGTAGAATATATATTTAAGCTGCTATTAACACGCCGTTAATAACAGACGATTTCGATTAGGACGATAACAATTTGTCTCAGCGAAGCGACAAACCGACACGCTACAGCGCGAGGAAGTTGGTGTGTATAGGCGGCGTGAACTATTATACAAATGAGAGAAGCGCTAAAGCACGTAAGCATTACCTCTTCCGTTGTAACATTAGTAATACCGACGATCTCCGTCTCGATTTTGTCGAAGACACTAGTCTGGGTGATCGATGTGCTAAAAGGCGGCAGAGTGGTTACAGGAGGAGGAGTCGTAGTAATATCCGAAGGAATGGTTGGTAAAACGGTAACGGATTCGGCGGGTTCCACGGATTCCACGGATTCCACGGGTTTCGTTTTCTCCGTCGACGATTCCTCGTCCGTGGTCTCCGATCGCGGAGATTCTATCGATGGGGCTACAGCGGTGGAGATACTAGCTGTTGCTGTTATATCGGCCGATGTGACGGTCGTTGTGGTGCTACTAGTAGAAGTTACGGTCGTTGGCGTGGCTTGGGTGGTGGTTGTAGTTGTCGTCGTGGTGGTGGAGGTAGTTGTAGTTGTTGATGGTGATGATGTAGTAAGTTCAGTGGTTCTTGTCTGCGAAATCGTTAGTAGATGCGATGTATGGCACGAAATACGAGTGGTTAGTTATGTTTGAAGGGACCAAGAAGTTGTACAAGTAGAGAACCAAGTCAGGCTTACGTCTGCGGAGATTTTCGCGACGCAATCTGTACAGCACACTTTTGAACGCACGTATTGCACGGACACGGAGTATACAGTTTGCGAAAACGAAACAGAGGCCAGCGATAAAATACACAATACCCAGTAGCTATTCTAAATTCTTAAAGCGCAACGATTCCCCCGCAAGCGGTATGGCAAATGGCGAATGAGGAGTGCAGAAATAGGAATTTTCTTAATGTCAAACCGTAGTAGAGCCATGGTCTATCTCGAATATAAACATTGATCAAAGGGAATCAATCGCAGTGATCTTTGATTCCACAAGACACTTACCGTAGTCGTAGTTTTATTATCTAATTCACTTTGACTCATTCTCGGTATTATCTCTTGTTCATCATCTTCGCTCTGAAATGAATAACGTATATGAATAAAAAATAATATTCGATCGTTGCATTTATTGCACATCTCATGCGATTAAAAATAAAGTATGGTCGTGATTGTGACAAGCCATTCTATGACACTCACCTTCCAATCAATCGTCTCCTCGCCATGATGATGCCGATGCGGATGTTTCAAGTCTGGTATGAAAGTTGGTGGTACTCCGAAGTTATCATCGTTATCATCTTCCTCGTTTTCCTCGTCGTAATCACCATCGTAGTCGTCATCGTAACCGCCGTAATCGTCCGAATCACCGTAATCGCCGGAGCCAGCTTCTCGTCTGTTTCTCAGAAAAGAGTTCAAATCTGTCCTGACGCGCCACGACATCACAGGAAGCTGCAGAACTTCTGCTAGAGTACCATCCTTCGCCTGCTCGCGTAATTGTTTCACCAACTCTGTTTGATGTTTCCATAAGTGACCGTCGCAGCCAACCTACGAACGCGCATAGATGTACCTAGTTTTTTTTCTCTTGATCGGTGAGATTTCAAAAAATGAGGTATCGCAAAAACTGATAACAAAACTTATGTAAAATACCGTGATTAAATATCGTTATACATAAAATAATCGTTAAGAAAATTAATTTCGAATCTCACCTGCCACTGAATGGTAGTTAAATGACTTTCTTTGTTTTTGTGATGTCTAACGTTCCCGGGTCCGGTAAAGATAACGGAGGAATCCAGGGTGGTGGCATCCTTGATACTTTGGGAATGCATCGAGAATGCGCTCTGAAGAATGTAAAAATAAAAAAATCCTATAATAGATTCTTAAAAAACAAAGGAAATTTAATAGAATAGCCAGATGAATAATTTCTTAATCACTTTTTTACAATAAGTACGATTTCTTTCAATCTCTGAAGTATGGATTATGTCTCAAAGGAACTCAATGAGAATTTAACGATTAATATCAAATGGTAGAATCGATACCGTGTGCATTCCCAGAAATCCGGCGAGATTTTCGATAGCATTCACCCTAATGGTAGGCGACAGTTGGTCCATCCGCGCATCCAGCAGAATTGTAAGGATCGTCTGGTCCTCTCCATCCTCGCAATGCGTCTGCAATTAGGATCGCACTATTTCACATCAGTCGCCAACTTTCCGTTTATGCCTAACCAACATGCGAAATTTCAAAGATCGAGGTCACCAATCGCGATATACAACGAGATGACGCGTTATGCACGCAGCAACGTCAATTGACGTCAATCAGTTAAAGTCCACAACGAGTAATGTCTTTACGACATTTAAACGCAACAATGCGATTGCAACGGGTGATCGCCTGACGGATTCTGACGGATTTATATCATGGCTCGGGATTCCACTATAAATTCATCAAACGCGGATTTTATCGCTCGCGACTAAATTACGAGTCGAAAAATATATAGCATCCGGAAAGTAGATATCTTTTCACTCATGTTTCATTCAGACCAGTTTTTCAAACGTTATTTTATTTTGTTCTTTATCAGCGTCACGCAAACGACGCAGAAACGCTTTTCGCTGACGATTTAAACGTGCAACGTTCACCAAAAGTTCACTCCTTTGTCCACGCCTTTTTATTTTTAAGTTCTATTAATCATTAGTGAATGGAAGGCATATATAGCGGGGACCTGTTGTTCGACTTGGATAAGAAACTTGAAACGATGCCAGCGATACGTTTTCGCAGCTAACGATCCTCTCACCAGTTCGTTGTTCGCATTATCGTTACGCTGAGTTAACGTTTATCGATATAACTCACCTTACCGTCCTTATGCTTGAGTTCCTCAAAGTTCTCGGGTATAACTTGCACGACGAATTGATCCTTGGCGGTGTCACGGTGCTTGCCGACAGCCGTGACGCTCAGGTGATAATTGCCGATGTCCTTCTTTGACGGCACGCCCAAGAGAGTGGAGACAGCGTCGTCCCAGTGCATCCATTGCGGCAAACGATCGCGATCTGCGGTCTCGTGAACCTAATGTGTTTTTAGCGTGTAAAAACCATATTCCCCCTGCTGCTGTTCCTCTCGAGAGGATAATTATTCGTGCAGTCTTTGCGTCGGAATATCATGCAAACTTTTGAGTTGCCTTTGCACGAATGGAAGAAGCGTGTCCCGTTGCCCGAATAATTTCGAGGACAAAGGGAAGACTAGGGCCATTCAACTTAAGAAGGATTTCCGGCGATGAGACCTGACGATGCCAGGAGACGGCGGGGGGTAAATTGAATCGCAAATATGGATTCAACGAGAGATGTCGAGTCGGCAGGGACTCGGAGAGAGAAGAAAATGACAGATGTGAGGACAAGCAAATCAATAGCGTTCAACAAGCAACGGCAGGCGTCGCTGATACTTGACGGCGCTACGAGGCTCGATAAATACGAAAGAAGGACTACGTTCTTAAGTAGTTTAAATCCGACGCGACTTTTATCTCGGACGCACACTGAATACAAGTACGGCGTACTTAAATAAGATTTTTTCCTACACCTCGTACAAAAAGATCTTTCAACGAGATACAAACGTTTGCGTGTAATTCGCTAACGCAATCGATTAGTGCTAAACATCTAGTAAAAGAATGCCGTATTCTCTAGTCAAACATTAAAGTGAAGAAATGATTCTTTTTTTCGGCCTGATTTGTAATTTTCTGGTTAATTCGTGGATAAATTTAACTTGATAATAATGTAAAAATTGTATTTTTTCATGGTTAATCACTAAACTGATAATTTTGAGTAATTTTTGAAGTTATTATTACAAAACTATTATAGCTTAGTGATTAATCGTAACTATAGAAAATACAATTGTTACATTATCATCAAGTTGAGTAAGTTTAAATCACAACTGGAAATTGAAAAAGCCTTAAAGTTTCAGAATTGATAGGAGAATCTTTTTGCGGAAGCCCACTTTCGAGATTTAATTTAATTTAAAATTCGAGTAACGTAGGACGGATATTTTTCTCATCAGGGACTCGTATAGTGCAGAACGAGTAGAGAGATGGTCTTCCGGTCACGTTCGTGGTCAAAGAATGAAGAAGTCGTGTCGCCGAACTTACCTCATAAAAATCCACGCTTCCCGAAAAAGCTTGCCGCGGTATTTTCATCCTGAAGATGTGGCCGACCGGGATGACGGAGTCCGGCACGCCCCATGCTCTTTCGACCCGAGAGACGTGCCTTCTGCCATCACGAGACGACGATCCGTGCTCGTAACGATCGGATCGACCGTGAGACGTATGATGATTTATCAGGACAGACCCGATGGGCACGTTGTCATTGTCGTTGTCCTCACCGACGTCGTCGAAGACCAGGTCATCCTCTTGCAGACTGAGGCCCAATGACAGAGGCAGCAGAAGTAGGACGCACACGAGGATGTAAGGATACTTCTTCATGTTTCGGGGGAGTTCTCAGTCACTGATACCATACCATGCTGCTACGCCTGCAACAAATCAAGCCACGTCCATTCAGTTCGAGTCACGATCGCCGTGATAAACATCGAACGATGTCAGTGTCGTAATAATTAAAGCGCGCGCGGTTAATTCTGATGTAAAATCTCGATTGCTGAAACGGGGACACGCTCTGGTGAAACGAGATCATCACGAGTTGAGCTTCCGACCCTTAAAATGTCGCGAGATCGAACGTAGCTTTCCATTCTTCGTCTCAAATTGAGATAAACGACGATCTCTCTTCGCCACATTGTTTGGTGCATTAAAAGACGTATGGTATAACAACCCACGTAAATCATATCAACGTATAACATATTCTAACAATAAAATAATTCGTCTGCATTGAGAAAAAAATTAAAAATTTGTGAGATATACTTAATATTTATTCCATTAAATCCTTTAAATAAGGAAATCAAAATTTTATTCTTAGCGAATAAATCATCTATTTTACTTTTTTTTTTTTACAGTTAATTAGAAAAGTGAAATATATTTTATAGAAATATATATTCCGCCAACACAAATAGTTTTATAATAAATAACAAAGTAGTCACAAGTACAACTTGCTTTTGTATATTTCAAATTTTTTTTTTTCAATGTGAGTAACGATATTTTTTTTCCGAAAATTACAATTCTTTATCTGAAGACAATGTGGGGTTTGAAAGATAATGAAATAAAATACAATCAAGCGCGATGCGATTGAATAGAAAGGCGTATTGTATCGATCGATACTAACGATAATTATTCGACACATCTGTTTAGGTTCGGCTCGAGTCTAATGAAACATTTTCGTAATCGGAGGAGCAAACATCCAATGGTGTCCAATGATAGCCAATAAACGCCTCGCCATTACTTTTTCATTTCCCTTTATCGCTCGTACCGTCGAGCTACCGTTTCATTAATCGGCGCGGCCGAACAATGAGAAGCTGACAGTTAAGCCGTTCACCGCTGGATTCTCTCTCGCAACCGGTAAACCGTCGATAAAACCGAGAGAGATTCAGTTTTATCGAAACGCAACTCGTACCTCTCGCACACGATGTTTCGATCGCAAAACGATCGATTCGTACTATTTCGGTAACATCTGTTGAAATTGTTTGGGGAAGCCGAATAATTCGGGATAAATGGAATGGCTCGAATAATGCCTCGGACGATTTTTTCCTGGTCGGCGTCACCGCGTGACAAATCGAGCAAATTAATCGAAACGGGGACAATAGTGAGTTTACAGGGAATTCATCGTCAAGCTGGTTTAATCGCATGGAAGTTATGCATGTCGCGCGACATTTATCGTTCGATTTTCGAACTCTTCGATCAGCCGTGACAACGATAAGAAAAGTTTTCATTAAACGCCTCCGAGGTCAGACGCGATAGAAATCAGATCGCAAATCATATTTTTAGTTGCCGATAATGGAAATCAAACTTTAATACGATGATTTATAACTGAGAGTGTAGAAAGGTCGGAGAAACGACTGCGATCGTTCGTATCGATTTCAAGGACCGAGAGAACTCGGCGGTCCGTCAATCATGTATGTAAGAGTTTGGGTCGCGCATTAATCGCGCTGATGAAAACGAGGGCAACGCGATACGCTAAACTCTCGCCGGAACGAGACTTACGAGACTGCGAAGACGGTCAACAGACCGCGAAGGTTATACAGTGGGTGTAGACAATTGAGTTTGTGCCCGCATTTACATGCGTTCGCACGGGGGTAAGATATAGCAGTGAGCTCATTACTCCTCGCTTATACCGCGATCCGATAGCTGCCTTAAATAAAAGTAGTGGAAGGCCGATGCGCACAAAGAAGCTCCTCCATGATTTTATAATAATTCTCGTGAAGAGTCTATCACGCGACAGAACTATGGACGCAGAACTATGAGTGGCTCGCTCGTTTTACGTTGCGGCGTTGTCGACAAGTTATTTATTTAACGAGTCGACTTCCCTCGCATCGCGTGACACAAATATTGAATCCTGATATCACACGACGAGCCGTGATTTTTACAGGATGAGCACACGGTCGGCGCATGCTGACCGATCGTAGGTAGGTAGATGAGCGTGTCTGGTGACAAACGGTTTAAAAGTCCGCGGAAAATGAACGCGGAAGGGGATAGGATTTATCACAATAGGGATTGCAAAACGATCGCTCTCGTATGCGTCCACCCTCGCGAATCCCCGCGTCGGACTTAATACGATTTCACGGTCGCAATATCGCGCGACGCGAGAGAACGAATATTTATCAAAGCTTAACGATCGAATATCGCGATTGTTCGAACGAGGGAAGTGTTGTTTGATTGCCCGATGAACGCGATGTGATTTTCCTGCCTCGGCTACCTCCGGAGGATTCCAGGAATACGCTATTTAGATAAAATATATGTTCGATAATAATATATGCGATACTCCGATCGCACGTGAAAAATTTATTGCTTATTTTTGTTGCTCGAAAAAAAGGGTAAAGAATGCAAGTATTCAGATATCATTGGAAATCTATTGGAAATATCGTAGGTACATGAAAACAATTCTGTGCTGAAGAATCTAAAAATTTAGCAAAATATAGATCTGCAAATATTTCCGTTGAACTATCGAAATAATTATGTAGGACACTCGAACTGGTTCCTACTTGCTAGAATATCAAAACTTTGGCATTGCTCATCATGCTCGAGATTCCTGCGTAATTATTTTGATGGTCCAATAACATTATCTCAGATCTATGTCTAACTAAATATTTAAATACTCCAGCAAAATCATGGCTGCGTTCAGCTGAAAAAGCAGTTTTGCAACTGTTGTAAAATTTAATATACTATATTAAATTATGTTACATTAATAATTCATTTTATCTTACTTAATTATACAAATATATTATTAATACACATTAATTAATACATACACATTATATTATATTATTATAATAATTCGCCTTAACCTTAATTCCTCATTGTATGTATGGAAATGTATCTAAGTGTATAAAATTAACCATATTAAAGAACTTTACAATTACACAGTCGCAAAGCTGCTGTTTCTGCTGAATGCAATCATTTCTTCTATGTAACCGTTCGACGCATATTTTTCACACTCTGACATATTCGACGACACATATATCCTTTGACTCGCATCCGTATAATCATTCCTCTATTCACGCGCGACAGATTTTGCCGCGTGCTCGAGACCTTGTCTCGAGTCTTATATACCTGCATGATATGCAGGGCGCAAATGCGTCGCTGCAGGTGCAACGTGCCGTCGGCGTCGCCGCGAGACGCGCGTGCGATGAATGCAAGAACAGTGAGACCGAGCCGATATATAGACGCCAGGGAGTCGAACGGAAGTGTATAAGGAACGTGGAAATCGATAGCTCCGTAATCCCGAGAAACGACGCAGCGCGGAGTACGGCGTATTCGGCGCGTCGCGGCCCATTGAGCACCGACCTAACACGTGTACCTTCGATTTGTTTGCAACTCAGTTTACCGCAAATCCCACGACACGAGATCTCCACCACGATATTTCTCCCGTCGTAATAAAAAGGCGTCGTATTAATAGAAAGTACTACATTAAATTCATTCATATATTATATTACCGCCGTTCATTCATAAAATCGTCGCACGCATTTTATTTCTTTTCTCGAAAGCCGCTTACATAGGTCTTTCGAGTCAGTGACCTTAAACGGATTAATCGATGCTGCCCTACGCGAGCGTATCGCTCGACGATGTCCAGAGACGCGATGCGAATTCCGCTCGTCGCTGAACGGGAAGAGGAGCGCCGTTCACCAATGTATAAAGATTGAGAGACGGTGAGAAATATGAAGAGGAACGTTCTCATCCAAATATAATAATATTATAATAATATTATTTATTGCACGAACTACTTCGCCGAATCCCGGCGCCAGTATGCAAGAATAAACGAGCCTGCAGTTGACTTTATGTTGATAGTTATTTGTAAAAGTTTAAACATCGTCGTCGGGGGTCTGCGTGTGTACGAGAAATGAAATTTTTAAAAGACGTCGGAGCGTCGTCGTATGGATATCTAAATTTAAAGCGACAACGCAACGCCGTGCGCGTAGAATTTCCTTTCTTGCGCCAGATTCTTCCGTATCTTCGGACAAATAAAGGCACACAAAGACAAAACGTAAGGTAGTAAGATGTAAGCAATAGCAAATTTAAAATGTTTATTTGCTTATTTTTACGTTTCACTGTTTTAAGTTTTTTGTACGCCATATAGTAAAAGGAAATATTAACACATATTTCTTTGAAGTAGTGCTAAGCAAATATTTATCTACTAAGCAAATAAATCTACATTTACTCAATAGAAAGAATAGTTAAATCAAATTAATGATCCCTGTATCAAATAAGCATTGTTTACGTTCAGTAAAGATTTACTTACGACTATTAAAATGTTTATTAACATTTTTTCAGTGCAGTCTTTAATTAAAGAAAAAAAAATCAAAGAGCGGTGAATGATGAAAAAATCTAACGTTGTGTGTGTATAAATAGATTCAGTTTCGAGTCTTCAAAAATGATACCAAGTGCTAAAAAAAGAAATGATAAGCAAAAATGGTAATCGCTGTGCACAACGAATAATAGTATGCGAGAGAGCGTATTGATAAGCTCGGGACGACTCTAATTATAGATATCGTATCACTGGCGCATTTATCCTCGTTAGCAACGCTCTGTTGCGTAACGTAACATCGTTATGCACGTGATTCATGCTCACGGACAAGTCAACCGCGGCAGTCGGTCAATAATATCAATCGTCGTCTCCATCATATCATCTATCGCGCGTAACGCGTATTTTTCCCTGCCGAGGAAACTCTCGCCGCGAAATGGTCGTAACTTTGACCGGGAAAGTGTCACGTCTGCCTCGAGTCTCGTCGCGATAACCGCTTTTCGTGGCTCGTGTACACAGAGGCCAACGTTTACATAGCCTTTGTTCTTCCAGATGCTGTTGCGGCAGTCTTGGAAATACAGGCGAAGACGTTAACCCTCTTTTTACTCGATGCTGAAAACAGCATCCTGTTTTAGCGTTAATCACATGGCAAGCCTTCTACACGGAGAAAAAGTAATGTGTGCTAGATTTTAGTGAATTTTATGAAATTGGCAAGTCCATATATAGGGACAAAAGTGTCCATTTATGAAAAATATACTTTACCTTTCTGCGTCGTTTAATCATACTGTAAGGTATTTTTTACCGCGTAGTAAAATAAATCTTGTTCGTGCTTGTATAGTCTTGAGTATAATATGATTTACTTTAATGTGACGTCACTTGGGAAGGGATTTACACTCTAAATTTCTTACGGTGAAATCTCATTCCAAGAAAATGAAAATACATCCACCCTTGGAAAAAGAAAAGTGAGATTTCATTCTAAAAAGTGTGAAGTCACTTTTTTTTCAAGAAATATTTTCACTTTTTTTCAAGGGTAGTTACATTTTCATTCTCTTGGAGTGAGATTTCATTGCAAGAAATTTAAATTGTACTATAATCGTAATGTATTTTTTTAAAATATTTTTTACTTTCAGATAAATAAAGTTTGTCATAAATTCGGCATTATTTAAAAATAGCGCGGATATGTTTATTAGTCTCGGCAAAGCAATAATTAATCAATTAATTTTTCTCCATGTAACAACATCGCACGATAAGCGACGCGAATAACAAACTCAATGAGCGATATATTTTATTCGACCGGAAATTAAACAAATTGTATAACAATCCAAACACATTCATTCTACTGATATATTGGATATTATATGGATTACAGATTGCTTAATACATATCAGTTTACTCAATCACGGTTCGGATGGATTAATAAACGAACGTGTCTACTGAACAGTACAGTAACAACACGTGCAATATAACGACGCACCACCACGATTTTCGCTCTTGTGCTAATTCAGCGCGAATATGCGCGGCTTCGCGACAAATATTTGCGTGCGCAGCGCGAATAAGGCGCGTCGGGGCTTCTATCGCGGCGGCGACGATCTTGGCAAAGGGAAGTAACGCGATACGTCGCTTACTTACTCGGTCTTTGCGTGTAAATGTAACTACCATATACCGAAAAGGATCTTAATTATACCGAGCGATACAATTATGCACGGCGACAGTGACCATGAAAGTTTATGAGATGAATTATTAGCGGATCCAGAAATTTTTATCAAAGAGAAAAGCCATTGGCGAGTTGCAAGCGAAATTTTGTTTAAGGTCAAATATGAAATGATAAAATATTCAATTATTATTTAAATTATTATGTTGAAAGAGTATTTTTTAAATGTGTAACTTGTTTAAAACGTTTTATTTAGAATTATATTAACATAAAAAAAAATATATAATGGAATCAATTTTTTTTATTTAGGAGTTTCTTAAGTTAAAAGTGTTATATAACATTTTGTTAAAAGTATTTTTAAAAAAGTAGACTACGCCAGTGAGTCAAATAATTGAGAATGCTCGATCGCGACTTTTAATGAGAGAACGCTGTAAAAACTACGGGTTGTTAAAGTGTATTTTAAGACTTTAATGTCTCAAAGTCTCGCTAGTCATGTGCGAATTCCGTTTCGAACCGACCTGCGGCACTCTCGAGTTCTTCGAATAGAATGACAAGGAGGTTGAACTCTCACAGAGACGCGGAAACTTGAGCTAAACAAAATATTCCGTACAGTATCAAGAGAGAAAATGGCTTTGGCAAAAGTTGGCGACTCACGTTCTGGCGAAAAGAGAACAAAGTGGGAAAATCGTTGAGCTTCTGAAATAAAAGAAAGTTATGTCGGACTTTCAGTCGATTTCTTGGCCGTTTAGCTGCAGGAGATTAATATCTTATGAAATATTTTAAAGATAATGCGCGAACGAAGTATTCCGTAATTCATGCCATTAAATTACTAGAACGAAGAATTAACGCGGCGTTCGTTATGCGAAGAGCGCGACAAAATATTTGAGATCGAATTAATTTAGGGGAGACCGGGGTCAGTTGAATATAGGGGTAAGTAGAATAATCGAGGTTACATTAAAAACAACACACGAGACATGCGTAAACGTATCTGAGCACGCAGCAGCGACTGCCTCTAAGTCTGCTGTAACATCTTGTTGTGTACACATCTATGATAGAAGTTATGTCACAATTTTAAAAAATCGTACACCTAGTACGTAAATAAATATTTTTATTCTTAAAGTTTTTGTTTTACTATCGCATATGATTGTCTGAGATATTTGATTTCTACTTAAATAGTAAGTGTAGTTCTTACTTAATAAGTTCAACAGATTTTTTTGTTTATGTGTCTCTGTTATCGTATATTGTTAATATTTTTAAAAAATGAACGGATGGGGATAGTAGACTAATCACAGCATGGAACTGTATGACTCATTTAGTGACGACTCTTATAATACTTATTCAATATTTTATTCCTTTAAAGAGATTTTCCTTGTGATAAATGGTATAAGTTTAGTTCCCTCATGTCTAATCTCGAAAATTAGGCTTATTCAACGTGCACGAAATGAACAAATTTTACAAAAAGAAGTATTGTTTGCCCTGCCAAGCGAATGTTTGTGTTTAAAATATATTTTTATAAAAAGTTTTATTAATATGTGCCAAAGATGTAGCTTAAAATACATTAATCTTTATTTTAATAATCTTAGTCGAATTACCTCGATCCCGGGGCTAGTTGAATCAGATGAAATGCATTGGAAAAATGCATTTTTTTTCATATTAGTTATCAGTTTCCCCTTATTATTAAAATATTATTAGGTAGTCAAATGTATGTAATAACTGGTGTAGAATTCATTTTTTCGATAAATCTCTTTTGTCTGTAAAAAACTTGTCGAAACTGAAAAATGAATCTATTAGCCCCGGTCTCCCCTACTTCGGGCATGGAACATTCTGGGTTAACGAAAAATCATTAATGTACATCCCTTCATCAGGAGCGACGGATGAATTAAATCATAAAGTGGATTTAATAAAGCTCGACCATGCTTAGCTTATTTCATAAACACTCAGGAATTAACTCCTTGTCCCACGGGATAAGGTAAAACCATTCTGCACTCTCGATCCACTTAATGCAAAACACGACGAAACGCACTGGTGTCCAGTGATGAACAATGGTGAACACTCCACAGGAGAACAGCTAAAAATTCTTATAATTATATTACTAGATTACATGGAATGATTTTGCTGAAGCATTTACACGAAAGGAAAGATTTAATTAAAGTATCTATTTAAAAATTTAGGTATAAATACAGATTTGAAAATAATTTTGTTGGATCATCAAAATAATTATTACCTATCAAAATATATTACCTAAGAGGCTTGAGATAATTGCTAGAATGTCAAAACTTTTTGCAGCATTGTTCATCATGCTTGAGATCTCTTCGTAATTTCAATTTAATTAAATTATTTTTAGATCAAATTATTTTTGGTTCAATAAAATTATTTTCAGATATCTATCCAGCTAGATATCTATCCTTGTAGATACTTCGAAATCGGTTTTTCCATGTAAAAATGTAATTAGCCACTAATCTCTAAAAATAGTTTACTGGATTAAAATATAAGGCACTCAAGCTTGTTCCAGAATGGTTACTATTAACCTTTTTGTAGGATTTATCGTGTTGAATTTTCTACATAAATATTTTGATAATTTCACAAAATTATTTTAAAATTTGTATCTATCTGAATTTTCAGATACTTTGGCAAAATTATTTTTTTCGTACATGTATCATTCCACATACGTAAATAATTATATTACGAAGCATAGATTTTGAGTTGACAGATTTATTTAGTTCGTTTTTTTTTTATTTTAGAATTATCACTAATAAACCAGAGCGATATATTAATATTACGAAATTAAATAAAATATATTATAATTAATTATTATCGAGAATTATATATTGTACATAAAACGAACCGATGATATTATTCGATTATCGATTCGAGAAAATTGATAGAAAAAGAATGTCGTTACAACTTCTCGCAACGTTTGCTGAATCTTGACAGATAGTCTTAAGACTATTTTAGGCGTGCCGGTATAAAAGTTTCCTCGGCCCGAATCAAAGCTCCGTTAATAAAGCAATCGCGTGTTATCGCGTAATAGCGGAACGGTTTTGTATTGAACGACCTGTATGCGCGCGGACATCCTGCGTTCAAGACCTGGCTAAATTCGGCACGCCGACCGCCTCTGCATGGCATAATAATAAATTAATAACGTACCACCTCTCGCGTTGTGTACCACCTCCTTTTATGCCTCGGTAAAGTCCGTTACACGTAAAACGAAAATTCATTACGCTCTTTATTGTGCGCGGCAGGTAACAATCAAATTATTGCCACGCTTCGGAGCGAGTGAATCGCAGCGTTCAAATATTGTACCGAAAACAATAAAATACATAGGTATATTTATATTACACGCGAAGAACGCTCACTGTTTTTTATTCCTCTATGAATTTCTCGATTGTGTGATGAACGCGATGAATAGGATCTTTGAATAGAAAAACAGATTTCGGACAAACGGTCTTTGTGTTAACGTGACGTGCGTAACGAGAATAATAGACAAACGATGGAGATCCGTTTTATGTAAAGAAAAAAAAAAAAGAACTATCTCTCGAGTGGCTCTTGCGAGAGCACTCTCTAGACATCGACGTCGCATCGTGAAGAAGACGAGCTCTTTTATGGAGGGGATATTGGACTGGTTTCCAATATGTAGGGCGAAAATATTATACTTTCCGGATGCTGGACGAAATGAAAATCGAGCCCCCGAACATCGATGAATTTCTCAGCAGCATCATACCCGCCAGTCGCTATGTAAACGTTGATGTAGTAAGTCGGGCAGGCGTCGAGGAAAAGGTTGGTCCTTTTATATCTTCCCAACATGGTTGGTGAACTCGGATATTGACAGACTGCATTTGCATATATTCGCGAGAATCGAGGTTCCCGAGAGAGCACTCCGCGGGGGCAGATGCGAGCAAAACAGGAAAGAGAATGAGAAAGGGAGAAGAGAAACCGAATGGACGTGACAAATGTGGAGGTCTGGAGAGAATTTTCTATTTCCGGAATAATTTTTAATCCCTTGGATAAGACTCTCCGCATAAATTAAAAGAACGTTTGCGAGCGTAGAAAACGGGTGTGGTTTTTGGACACCTCTGAATATCTAGTTGAATATTCTTCTTGATAAAACAACGCACAAATGTTTTGTTCGCTATTAATGTAAAAGAGAATAAGATAAGCAAGCTTAGCATTAATTTGTAAATACAATAGTTATTGATCGTATGAGTAAGTCGCGCGCGCGCAGGATCGGAATTTTTAATTATTCCTCCGATAAAAACTATTCTCTAGTCTAGTTTCTTGTAAATCAAACCAGATTGTTTTCAAATTTGCAGAAACTGGACTCAATATGTATAGCATAATTCTAACAATTTCAAAAATCCCACATTATAACTTCGCAAAGCAGAAAACAACCCATGTAAAATATGATATTCCATATCAAATTCACAAGTTACTAATTCTGACGATAAGCCTGGCGGATCATCATCGACATCCGCGTACGTGAAATATCATAATCCCGCGTAACGAAGTAAATCAGACATTAACCGGAGTTGGAGTTAAGGTACTTTAGACGTTATCTCATTCGCGTTGTGGTCGATAAAAGTCACAATAATTTTTGATAGATGCCACGGAAGTTTTGTCGAAGCCGCGTAAAAAAAGGAAAAAAAAAAAGAAGAGTCCAAACCAGTACTCGGTCCCTGAAATACGATTCGAAGGTCTTCTCCGAGTTCAGACGTGTATGGTACCTTCGCGTGCGAATTGAACAGAGGGCGACAAAGAGAGGAATCGACAATGTCCGGACATATCGTTGGATAAACGTACAACCATCCCTTCGGTACTCACCGTTATTGCGAGATATTGTGCAGTTTGGCCACGTGCTCGTTGCACCGGGACAGTGGAGACAAAAAGAGGATCGCTCGCTTGGACAAATTTCCTGCTGGCCGCACACGAACGGTACAGCGGTAAATGTCACGGCTTTATTTCTATGCTGGAGGGCATAGAGAGAGAGAAATATTTGCTTTGCGCGAGTTGCCCCATACGACTGGCCGATTGAAGAGCGCGATAACTGAGACTCGACGAGCTCGAAGCGGACGTGCAGCGAATCGCAATAAACGACCGTGTAAATCGTAATTAACCCGCGAAGATTAATAGACGGATACGTTTTATTTAACGGCTTAATCTTCTTCCGTATGCGCGAGCCTCCGTCGCGTCGTCGTGATTCATAAACCAATAAACGGTCGGTGTAACAATCGCTTAGCGCGACTCTCTTATATGCTCGTTGAACAATCTGTATTTGTTTAATATCCTTCATAGTTAATCATATTTCCGAGGACTTTCGCCCGACCAAGTCTCCCGCTGATTCATCGCGAAGAGACATGCTCTCTCACAAAGCTGTCGCGAGATAGTCCTCCTTTCCGAGCATGTGCATCGAGACCTGGATGTCGTTCCCTGAATGTCGAGAGTGTTTGTCATTGTCCTCGAAACACGTTGAACTCTTCCCGGTAAATTTGATTTTTTTACGGTTCGCTCATTTTTAACTTTTAAGGAGATAGATGAGGTCACAGCACCTCAAATATAGTTATGGAGTTATTTCTTTTAATTTTGTTCTGAAAAAAAGAAAATAAAAAAAAAACTGTAATATGATATATCAATAAAACATTTTATTTATTAATATATTAATAAAAAATTTTTTTGGATGTTCTAAATCTCTATAAACTTACGCATCTTCGAACCACTTATCTACTTAAAAATTATTTCTCCATCGATAATGTTGAACTTTAAAGACTCAATTGATTATTTTAATTCTGATACATTACTTAATTAACTTAATTAATAATTTTTTATGCTTATTAGCAAAAAATAAGTAAAATACAATCCAACTTCTATAACAGCAAAAGCTCATTGTCGAAGCTTTCACAACTATACGTAAGATTTTGTTCGGATCTTTATACAATCTGAAACAATATAAAAATCTGCACTAAAGTTCGAAAACTCAGGGTGCAAATGAAGGGTGAAAATTTCACATTGCTGAGAATTAAGCTTCAAGTGCATGCCTCACAAATGCGTCATCGCTCGTTTCTCACGCGATTCGCCATCGTCG
Source organism: Acromyrmex echinatior (assembly GCF_000204515.1). The sequence goes on from NW_011627850.1 coordinate 1,894,479, forward strand.
TAGCCTTCAGAGATTTTCAGCTTCTAGTTAAGAGACCTCCAGGTCGCGAAGGTTCGACCGCGCTGCGATAACAACGGCGATGTGAACTTCGTGAATAGAGGCATTGTGGGAGGCGCGGCCATCGTTCTTCAACACGTTTTATGTCTTACGTCGACTGAACTGAAGTTATGTTTACGAGAAAAACGCGATGTGTCTGGTCCTTACCAATGGTTCGTCCGTTTATTCCTTTTCGTACCTTCGGGGCCTTCGATCCGCCTTCCTTGCGCTCGCTCTCGCTCTTTCCGCCCTTTTACCACCCTCGCATTTCTTTCGCTCGCGTTTCATTCGGTACTTAGTGCCAGACTTTCTTTACCTGCCGCAATTTCCACCGTTATATTTCTTTCGCTCCGTCATTGCCGTTTCTCGTATTTCTCGCGATACTTTCTCGCACGATATACATTAAAATCATTACGTTTCGTCGACATCAACTGTTGGTTTAGTTTGCTATCGAATCGTGCGGTGCGCGATAACCTCGGCAGAATGGCTTAGTAATTATCGCTGGATGTCAAATAATTTGCACGAGTTACGATCATTCATTATCATGGGACGAAGATTGAGCGGTGATTAGTCGTAAAAGCAAATGGTGCGTGAGCTAAATTGGACAGCTCGATAAAACGGGACTTCCGTTTTGTCGCTCGGACTAAATCTGTGACATGATGTCACTCATTGTTTAGTGAACGGACGATTAGTATTCGCTGCGAATTGTTAGGGAGAATGTAAGCTGGAGTTGCTGTTGAAGAGTCGCTCATGCAAATGTACTAGTCGCATCGATCGATGTTGAAAACGTTGAAAAACTCCGAACGTCAATGGAAAAAAAAAAAGAAAAAAAACGAGCACCCGTCGATGTAAAACGAAATTAATGTCGCTATTGACGTTTGCGTTTGAATACCCGTTTGTCGAGCGACGCCGGTTGTGTGGAACGATTTATTTACCGTGTCGTTATTAAGTTACGCGATATACAAACGCGCGGGATGTCGCTCAACAGGACGCCACCGTCTGGATAGTTTTCGTTCGAAAAGTCCCAATAAACCCGACGGTATCACGAGGCGCAATCACGTATCGTTGCACCTTCCTTTCCCATTTTACGCATTCGTGTTAATTACCAGCGAACGAATTACCGGCGTGAATTAACACCCGGCAGTCGTATACGCGCACTCGGCGTTATTAATTCCCGTATTCCCCGCGTCTCTTCCTAATAAGTGCCATTATCGTCATCGTCATTCTCGTCGTCGTTTCCCCGTCTGCGTCGCTTAAAACCCCGAACCTTGAAATACGAATGACGCACGTATAACGTATAACCTGCACTCCGTCGCTTTGGCAAACGGAACCTCCTCTCGGGCGCCCGGCGAGCGTCGTGGAATTAACGTAATTACTGCGGGCCATAATTACCGTTCAATCGGCCGGCACTCCGCGGACAAAACGGCCGTAGTGTTTCTTCTCGGAATCACGGCCTCGGCACATGATCGGCGGCACATGTAAGTCGCGAGATACAAACTCGATTTCCTCAGAGGCCATCGCAGGCCGCGCAGGCGGCGGCCGGCTTAATGCAGGTCGCCGACAAAAAACTTGACGGAGGGATGGGCCCGAGGTCCGACATGTGTTACGTGCTAATGCGCTGCTTTCACGAACAACTCGACTTGAGATCTTATGCATCGGGAAGAGCGAGGAAATGAAAGGAAAAAAAAATGAAGCAGACCCCGCCCGATCGTTTCGCACTTTCGCAGAAAAGAGTCTGTCCTTCGCGCTCCCGCGAATTTTTTCATGTCCCATATTAGTATTCTCATTGCAGCTAATAAAATAATGATGCCGGCTGACGCGAGATCCCAACCAAATAAACCGTCGCGTCGGCCAATTTCGTACTCCGCAAATAGAACATTCAGCGGATACCCGCGGCATTGAATACTTTTCTCTCTCTCTCTCTCTCTCTGTGTGTTTGTATGTGTGTGTGTGCGTGTGTATTATGTGGGAAACTCTGTGAGGGACAAGGCCTATTTGAGGAGGCTGAGTTGGCTCCCTCGACATACGAGACCTTGCCCTTTTCTCCATCTCGAAGGATTATCCAGACCTAAGGGCATTGGATGTCCCTTCCCATTTGTCGACCCTTTATGTCTCGTCAGTGATTCCTCTTTTCCGTTCCTCCATGCGGGCCCAATTGCAATATTCCTCTCACGGCTGTGCGTACGGAGGGACTCACATAATACGTAATCTCATTTGCGTCGCAAGACCCGAGTGATCCTACAGGATCAATTCATTACCTGCCATTGGGGGGAATACCGACGATGACATGTATTTAACGTTATCTCCCTTCCAACTATCTGCGACGGTTACTGTCGCAAATTACGCATATCGCGAAATATAAAAAGATAGGTAATTAAATATATATATATATATATTAGGTCATTTAAAAAGTATCCGCGGTTTCTTCATTCAAAAATTGAACAAAAAACCGCGGATACTTATTAAATGGCCCAATAATACATATAACAGCGCTCTTTAAAAAATTTATAATATCTCTCGAAAGTTGCGCGATACTCGGCAGATGAAAGTCATATTTGCGGATCTAATATTTATTTAACGAGAGAGAAAGAGGGAAAAATGTAACGCCCTACTGTACAAGTGCAGCAAGCATACCAATTATAACGTTTGCAAACGGCAATGAAGCGCCCGTGCGCAGTTCGCGTGGAATGTATTACGGTATAATGCCGTTGGCCCAGCAATAGGCTTAATCAAGAGTAATAAAGCGTACCGTCCACCTATTAATAAAGTAAGCACATCTCGTGGCGTGTGCCGTCAAGCACGATAATACGATAATGCAAATATTACAGTTGTCTTACTTTTGCGTTTAAACAATACCTTCTCTACGATTTTCCTTTAATCACTATTATTAGTCGCCTCATCTAAAACGCAGTTACACGCTGCACAGTCGCGCGCTTTGTGTTAGCGTTGCAGACTCGCTAATTTTTACGCGCGTAATGCCGTAACGAGGTTGCGTAAAATTGTCACTCCCGCGTTAATTCGGTCTGCGTTGAAATTAAGGTAGGAAAGCCTAGAAAGGCTTTTATACATCAAATTTTAACTTATTAATTTTAATTTACCCGATCTCTCTCTCTCTCTTTTTCGATTTCTTTCAGCCGTCATAACGAGATATTTCGATAATTCTATCACGATCGCAGCCTACAGGGAAATTTCTTCGGCACGATGGTTCTCGCATACGGCATCGCCCATCGTGATTCATCTTTTGCTCATCCTATGCTCGCGCGTCCGTCTCCTCTTCCGTCTCTCCGAAAGAGAGAGAGAGAGAGAGAGAGAGAGAGAGAGACTGCTTACCTTCCTCAGATGCATAGCTGCGGTTGTTTTTATCGCCATAGGCGATGACCTCATGTATGCAACGTCCCTGTCCCGCCACGGTTAGCCAAAGAGGAACGACGTGAGTGCAGCCGGTTTGCATCAACCCCCGAAAATAAATTCGCTCCCGGGCTTGTGCGAAACGACGCGCACGTTGTTGTATAGCGTATCGCTAAAAGCATTGGCGCGCTCAAGATGCGATGGCCGACCGTCCTCCCTCTCGTCCCTGATATTGTCGTCGTGCATCGTCAAGCTATGCCAAAAATTGACGGCGAACGCTGTCGCCGATCGTTCGCCGAGTCTCACGATGATCTTGTGACCTCATTCCCGCGCATGTAAAAGTGCGTGTGACAACATCGTTGACGTCATCGCCCATTACTGGTAAGTATTTCGGTAAACTTTTCGTTGCTCGTAATGGTCCTCTCGTAACGACTCTCTCTTGTTTCGCTCGGGTTTTTTATGGAGTCGAACTTTCTGGCGCCGAAATGCGCAGGTATCCGTGAATATCTGAGACCTCTACAAGATCCGACCAGTTGTAAACGGTACGGAAAAGAGAGATCGCGAGAGATAAGAACGGTTGTGAACGCATGTACGCGTACGAGGAGAAATGCGGGGAGAGGTAAAAGTGGGACGATCGTCGTGCATGTTTCAGAAACAGTACCATATTTGATGCGAATCCGCTCGGGGGGAATCCACGGACGGAGGAAACCGGTGAAATTTTCACGAAAGCCGCGAAACCGATCGAACGGTACCACTGTCGCTGCTGATGCTCAACGTTCCCTGTTGTGAGCAGCGTATCATTGTGCGTTGAATTATCTAAAAGGCGAGAGAGTTCCGATATCGTCTCGTCGAATCTACTTTGCTATTCGAGCGATACTTTAGAAACGTCGGGATATTATTATATTTATTTCTGCCCAAGCGTAACAAATTATATAATATTGCTGTGTCGCTTTTAGAAAAGTAGATCTTGCTCCTAAAACAGGAAAGGTTTATTTTCGAAACTCACACTTTGCAGCAAACATTTTGCAGAGCAAAGTGTCACCGCGACGAGAAGCCTCGTGAAATTTATAAACTTTGACAATGAGAAATTGCAAGCGGTATAACGAAAAGAAAAATATTAGAGTGCAGTCACATTTTCCTCGAGCCAACTCGTCACCTCTCTTTCTCTCTACCGCTGCTTTCACGATATGAAATTGAGAAGCGTGATGGCGGGCGTAAACTATAGGTTGCACGATGCAGGAATCACGTTACAGAAGCCATTGCCCTAGCTTGACCGTGGAAAAATCGACGTGCACCGCTTATTTATCGCGATGATATCCAGAGAATAAATTTGGATTTGACAGTGATTTTATTTTGAAATGAACATTGAGCGGTTTCAAACATTCATTCCACGCCTCTCTGAGTTTGAGGTGTAAATCTACTTTTAAACTAAATATCAAATCTCGCGAAATACATTTTTTTAACGGATTTACGAGAACTTTAACGTTATGAACTTTCATAACATTTCAAACTGATTTAATTCGATACATGAATCGATATCACCAGTCGAGGGGCGTAACGTTGCAGAAATTCAATAAATGCGCGAGGCATCAAGCCGAATCGTTTTAACCGATGATATTTAATCACTGGCGGTGAACCGAGAGGCAAGTTTACGCACTAACAAATCTACCGAACGTTGAATCTACCCGGGGGTTGAATCAGCCGTTCCGTATTTTCGACGTGCAACCCCATCGGTCGGCGATTCCGAAACGTGGAACCTTTGTTTCGCCGTGGCATTTCGCGTGCGTGCGTGCGTGCGTACAAGCAATCTACGTGAAAGCGCCGGAAAAATTTCAGCCCGATTCAAAGCATATCCTATTAACGATTTCTTTGTACTCGTGCACGCGCGTAGGTAAAACGCGCGTGGGTGAAATATCAGCGTTGAGGCGTTGGTGGACAAGCGTAAAGCGTAAACGCTTATATAAAATGTACGGGATGAGAGAGAGAAATGGGAAAAAAAACCAATGGACTTTGTTAGGATGATTATTGATGTCTGTCAAATAGAATTAGAAGAAAAAAAATGTAAAACAAAATTGATACTTTGAAGATCGTCAACTCGACATTACCGTAATTAACGCAATAACATTTTGATACAATATCGAGCCAAATTTATCTTTCGCCTTTCTCATTAACCTACACGTGAAGATAACTTCGCGAGAAATGATGATAAAGAGAAGGCAATTTCCACCTTCATCGGCAGCGGAATGTATATCAGCCGCGCTGTCGGTTACTGTCAAAGAGATTGAGCGACAGCGCCTCAGGAATTTCTTCATTAACGTGAGCTGGCTGCGTCGAAATGTCGATACCCCCAATTTCACCCACGTCGCCGAGACAGAATGCAAACATCGGCAAACATCGGCAAACATTACCGTGTATCTCGTACGAGACACGAGTTGTGCGTGTGAAGCTCGAATTCGCGCAATCCTTCCCGAAATTCCGATCATGAAAGTTTTATACGAATTTCTAATATAAATCTCCTGAAAATATTTCATTGTGACGTACGAAATATTATAAGAAAAACATTTTTTCTACATTCTCGCAACAGTTACGTGCTCATTTAAAGAGTAAGTTGGCTGGTAATCGTGACTCACTTATCGCGAGTTTATTTTCCTTTACTTATCCTATTATCACTCGCGATAAGATTTCGTTCATGCTTAAACTCATAAAATATACGTGCCTCCGGGGAGCGATCATCAATCTAACGGAATGAGTTAGAATTATATTAATAAACCTGCGTCACGTAGAGATGCATATAACTGCCGTAGACGTGGAGAAACTACGGCGCTTTAACATACATTCGCACGCATTCAACTTCTAAGCTCATTCATAACTTCTTGAATCGAGAAGTCCATTCACTGCATTCGGTGCGCACAATATTATATTGCCTCCCATTTTGGTGTGAATCAATATACGTTCGCTTTACCGTGCCACTGTATCAAAAAGCATTTTTTAGAAACGATTCGCGAGAGGGCGATTGTCAGTTATCACTGGCGTCCCAGATCTATCGAAAACTTATTAACAATCAATTTCCGGTGCGAGATACACCAATTTTTTTTTTGTAATATTAAATAAAACGTTATTTTTCTCTTAAACAATGACGAATAAAACGAAATACAATAAATATATAGGTCAATTAGCAAATAAACAAAATTGTAAAGCTCGTAACTTGCTTGTTCTCAATAGACTTGTACTGCATTGAAAGAAAAATGTACTAAATTTTAATAAATATGTGTTTGAATAACTAATAATTGAATATTCACTAAATGTAAACATGTGTTTATTTTGACACAAGAAATTAATTTTGTGTGTGATTCAACTATTATTTTTTATTTAGCAAATATTTGTTTATAAATAAATTTTATATTAATGTTATTTAAATAATTATTTATTAGAATTTACTACATTTTTCTCTCGATATACAAACTTTGATTGGAATACTTATTAGAGTTTAACTTTATGCAGTATCTTTACAGACAGCTTCTTGTTAGCTAAGATTTATGAGAAATAGTAGATATTTGAAAAATGATCATACATTTTATGATATACATAAAATTTCAGTCATAAATTCTTATAAATCTTACAAGAATAAATTATGAGCAAGAATTCTGTTTAAAAGCTAACTAATTAGTTATTAATATTTGACGATATAAAAGAAAAGTAATTATGAATTTAAACCGATGAGAATAAATCTAATTAAACAAAAAGAAATTTTATATTCCGTCAAATTCGATCTTAATGCTTAAATATTTATAATATTATTTTATTTATTATTTATATATTATTTTATAATATAAATCAAATTTAATTTCTCGTATATCACGTGAAATCAATTGAGCGCGGACATGAGAAATTTTGCATATTACTGCCGCGTACTTAATTATCTAAATTCATTGATCATATGAATATCCCATAGGATTACAGCTTGATAGAGTGCCTTAACAAGCAATGCCAATATTTTGCTTGCAGAAAGATTTACGACTGAGAAGAAGCACACGCGCGCGCGCGCGCGCGCGCGAGATATATTTATCGATCTTCGCGCGAGAATTATTACTACCGCAGTTCGCGTATTGCCGGTACGAAGGGAAGAGAAATGGATTTCTAAGTGTCGCGATAATTGACTCTGATGTGTACCACACCTACCTTACGACGTGTAGCGAGTTTTTGTTTTTTCGGGGACAAATTATAGCGATTGTGTCAATCGTAAATCCGATCGAGAGAGAGAGAGAGAGAGAGAGAGAGAGAGAGAGAGAGAGACGACCCGAAAAGAAAAATACTCGAGTAAAGGTAGAAATTTCTTCTATACTTTGCTCTTGATAGTCGCTCTAATTTAAAATCGGGGACAATCAGTCCAGCGGAGTTCATTGAAATTCCTGGAGCTCATCCGGTTCGCTCCGGTTTGCCCGGGAAAAATGACAAGCTCCAGCGGGATCTGTAATAATCCCGGTAATCTGGCGGATCGAGAATGATTCCGCTAAAGAATTTCCCGTCCGTTGAAATTCGGATCGTTTCTCGGTGAGCGCAAACAATTGCTCATTTATGGACGCACTTTGCATCGCTCTTTCTCATATACAACGCGCGCAATCATATGCTATGCATTCGACATTTATCGCGGCTTATTCGCGTGATTTAGGAGGTAACATAAAATACGGACGGCGGTTCGACGTGACGGATTTTTTAAAGGGGTAAAGAGGAAATAAGACGACGCCCATTCCGAGACGAGATATATTCGCGTTCTCTTTCCTTTCTTTCGTCGTCCTTAATATTACGTGTATTTTTTAACTGGGCAGAATCATCCACCGAAATATCGTGCCTGTCCGACTTTTGTTTCTTTTTACATAAAATAATGATTGAATTATAATAAGTAAATAAGTACAAGTAAATGGGGCTATAGTTATCTCGCCTCATTAAGTCATCGCATAATAATACCCACCCTTGTTATGTACCTTTCAACTTTATCATGTCCGATAACGAGTTGCCGTCGCGTCCTCGTTTAAAAAAACTTTGTTTCGACGCAGAAGAGATTTTTCCAATTTTAATTTACGGAGCATCCGAGGATCGTAGATAACATTTTATTCGCTTTCGGAATGAAATGTTATCCGTCGTCGACTCATAATTTTAAACGCTGAGAGAACGCTGTCGACGAATAAAATACCGCGGAGAAAATACATCCGTAAGATTCGCGTTCGAATTAGCGTATATTCGAACAAGCCTCGATGCTCACTGCCAGAATGTTGAACGCGAGTGAGATACGTGCATGTTCGTTCAAATAGCGCGAAGAAAAACAAGGTCGCCTTTGTGCGAGCGGAAGTCGGAATGAAGAAGGGTGGGTGCGACTTCCTTCGGAACCCTCGTCGATCTCTAGATACTGAACACGAGATGACACACGAGAGCAAGCTCTGCAACAAATTACTGTGTCCCTCCGCATTCGTTAATTTTGCTCATTTGCTTTTCTTTCTTTTCCCACAGTATCGTTATACTCTGTTCTACATTTGAAAATATCGTAACGCACTGCTTGGGATAATATCACCAGCTTGGGTGTATCTCCGGTGGGACTATTCAAACCTTTATCTCACGTAATATCACATAAGCCCGTCATGTTTTATCGTGCGCTCGGAAACTTTGTGCGCGTTCTTCAACGCGATAAATATACGTTATCGTAATGAATACCACGATAATCACTTGCACTCCAAGTACAAGATCTCCGAGGAGTCTGCCAGGCGGATCGGGTAAATTTGATGCACAAACAATTAAACGCTATACGCTCATCAAGAGATAAACCCGGCGATTGTTGTAAATAACAATAATTTTCATATTTCAAATACTAATTCAATAAAACGATAAATTAACGCAATCACTGGGACTATGTTATTTGCAAAATATACATAAGTAAACAAAATATCCTTCTAATAAATTAATTAATTAATCCGCATGGTATTATACATTTTAATGTTATGTATACAATAAATTGATTATAAAGTATATGTTATATTTAGTATTCCATTTTATAGAAGGATATTTTATTTATGTAAATCAATATTCGCGGCAGCACTCAAATGGAAACCGATATTTCGAAAAGAGAAGGAAAAAAGAAGAAATAAAGAGGATCGTAATGAAAATCAGCTAGTAGAATTTGACGATCGCGTGCAAATAAGTTCCAATTTCAATATTCCGCTGCACTGAAAAAATTTCTGGTTGAAAATAGACAAACCAGAAGATATTGATAATATTAATCAGAATTCCGGTTACCTCAACTGGAATTATAATAGATTTATTCAGAAAATTCTGATTTGTTCATTTTCACAACATAAAGATTTTTTCATTGAAATATCTACAAATTTAACTAGACAGAACTGAAAATAATTTTGTAGGAATCTCAAGCATAATGAGTAATAATGCACAAAGTTTTGATATTCTAGCAATCAGTTTGAACGTCCTATACAATTATTTTGATAATCCAACAAAATTATTTTCAGATTTGTATGGCATCTAGCTTAAATTTTAGATACTTCAGCAAAAAGGGGACAGATAGGAACACAAAGACGACTAATCTCCATTTTTCTATTCAACCAATCACAATATCTTAGAAAGAGAGGGAGATTAATTATCTTCACGCTACCTTTTTCTCATTTTTGTTAATCACATTATGATACTATTTAGATACGGATGACACATTATCTGTCAGAATTCCAATAAGACTCTTGCAATCAGACTCTTTTTTGCGATACGGAATCTTCTTTGTCCCGAAAAAAGCAACTTATCGAAGTAACAGTTAGTTCGGAAATGGAGCAATCTGAATTTTAGGGCTTCTAACATTCATTGACTCGCCCGTCCGCGGCTTCTCCACTCCGTGAAGCTTTTATTCGTCGGATATCCATTCTTCTTCCGCCAAGTTGTCGCGCCCGACAGCGCGGGACGAATATCCGCCTCCGTCGCGTTCCATTTTCCATTTAAGCCCGTAAATAGGACACGCTCGACCGCCGGTCGGGTTAATTAATCGTGACCAGGATGCGGGTGTTGCACCGTGCGAAAAATATGTCCTACAACCCCCCGCGCTCCTCGCCCGTGGCGGTCGCGAAGTTGTTCCGGAGAGCGGAAGGAGGAGGCGGGGAAAAAAAAAACACATAACGTTATTTTATTGCGGCACGGGAAAAAATATTCGCGGCGATTCGTTCCGCCCGGAACGAGCGGAAAGGTATTGGCGATAAGCATCGGTGGTGCGGAAGTTGCGCGCGAATGGAAATGTATTCGCTGCCTATCGGCGCTCCATTAATACAGTAATAATTTCAATTACTACAAGTACATGTAGGAATAGAAGGGAGAGGTAAAAAAAAATAAGCGCATTGAAATTCTCCGATGAATACTGCGTGCAACGCTATGCGAACACTCGCAGGGTAAAAAAATACATCAATCACTATAAGCCAATACTGGTGGCTCTCGAAGAAGGTAATTTCTCGATGCATCGCTCTTATCCTGAAACCTGTGATAAATTTCTATATATACGCGAGTCACTCTAGAAAACGCTAGGACGACCGGCATTATCAAGAGGACACCGTTAAGGGTAAATGCCGCTGAAATGCCATTAGCCTGCCCTCCACCTCTTCGAAAGTTGCTGCAGTCTGAGGAAAGAATACGGTGCGCTACGCGACGAAAGTTTTCGGAGCAGAGGCAGTAATTTCTCGCGGAATTAAACGGGCCACTTTTAAGAAGTTACTTCGCTCATGTAACGTACGCATATATATTCCGCAACGTATGTATTACGCAAGATACATCAACTAGGTCGTGACATTTTATACGTATAACAACGTTATGGAGTTTTTAATTAACTGTTCCACAATCATATTAATCCGAGAAAAATATATTATATATGTGCGTATTTAGTGTGTATTATATATATGTGTAATTAGGGAAAATATTATAAAACGAGTAAATTTTTTTTTAACAACACTAGGAAAAATGTTTTATTCTATGAACCGAAAGTTTGTTATAACAACAAAAATTCGTTTAAAATTCGGTTAAAATGTAATCGAACGAAAATATTTAGTTTTAAAACGTACAGAACAAAACTGTAATTTTATGCAAACTATTTAGTTAGTACAAACAAATATGTATTTTTGTTACAAAATAGAAAAATTTCGCAGAAGCAATTGAATTTTGTTATATATACATATATAAACAAAATATTTGGTTAAACTGAATGCCTAAACTGAAGCACAAAATTTTTTTTCCTACAGTGTGCTTGCTATTCGAAACAAGATTGTTACGAACGCATTCAACTCATCGTGTAGAGGGTATTCTTCTTCGCAGCACGTCGTTACGAATATATGTCTTTTCATAGATCGGACCTCCAATCTGACATGATATATTATGGTGCGTATCAAAAGAAGCGTGCATGAAGAGGATCCGCGCTATATAACTCATAGAGGATCGGGTGAGGTCAGGTTCCTCTAATGAGTCTTAATGAACGAGCGTGAGAGAGCTGGCTGCACGTCGATGGCTTTTCATTAATGTTCATTGTGCGAGAGATAAGAATATTGCCCGGAGGGTCTTTCCGCGGAAGGCGAAAAATCGTCCCGGTTAAATCGAAATTAACGAGGCGGATTCGCGTCGAAGGCACAGAACGGAGCGATTAATTCGCCGAGCGGTTAAATTTCCGTAAGTGCCCCTCGGGATATTTTCCTCGAGCAAACTGAACGGTCTCAACGAGATTTCCCTATCGATGTATGCGGTGCCAGGAAACACTATTTCGAAAGGATTCGCTGACAAGATAATCGATAAGTCAATATGATTAAAGCTTGAAGGAACGATCATGCTTGATGTAATAAATATAGGGATAAAGAGAGAAAAAGATAGAGAAAAGGCTTTTATCTTATCGCGGAATTCAAGTGAGGGAACGGATCAGGGATAGCGTTTATTGTGAATGAAGCGTAGGAGAAATGTAGCAGAGAGGGCTCTGACATTACAGCGAATCGGTTGATAGTACTGTAAAGCTACATCAATGATGACACTTCATGCGGGTACGAGATGATCAAATTACACGATACCATTACGATCCGTGCACATAAATCGTGCAAGCAATTGATTGATAATTTCTCAACGTTAATTCTTAACGTTAAATCTGTAAATTAATAAAACAATGATCTTTGGATATCATGCGCTCCTGTATGAGTAAACAAGACCGACGAATCCCCATCCTAAAATTTCACAACTTTTCATTTAGGGTTGCCAGCAGTTAACGAAATCAATACTTAGTCAGTGCTACGACTATCAACTGACGGGCGACAGCCAAGGTTTTGTCAACCAATACTGGGTCATAACTGACAAATGATTGGCTGTTAAATGACGGCCAAAGTTCTGTCAGCCTGAACTATGGCAAGCAATACTGGGCTGATTATAAAACCTTATATATGAGTTTCCTCTAATTTCCAAACCAAATTTCAATTTATCTGACTTTCAATAATATTTTAATTTTTAAATATTTTCATCCTGATTTGGAGTTAAACTGATTTGACGTAGCAATGCAAATTACTATTAATGTTGTTAATAATGCTTGTTTTTAATTGTTAAATTGGTAGTATTCTAAAATTGCGTAGGTGTGATGTATATACAGTCACCCATCATGAACAGATAGAGTGAATCGGACTGAGTCGAAGTCTTCTATCATTTTGCAATTTTCGTAATAATTAACAAAATATTAATTACTAAAAATTGCCAAATATTGGTCTTGAATAATTTTTTATTCAAATACTGTCAACTTTATAGAAAAGCTGTAAGAGACAAAAATCATTTATTTTCCTCTCATAAAGTTCTGAGAATTTTTTCAGAATTTTTTATCAACTTTTTAGTACTGCATTTTCTTATTTTTACCAACATGAGAAAATACGATATTAAAAAATTCTGAAAAAAATTCTCAGAACTTTATGAGAAGAAAATAAATAATTTTTGTCTCTTGCAGTTTTTCTGTAAAGTTGATAATATTCGAGTAAAAAATTATTCAAGACCAATATTTAATTTAGCAATTTTTAGTAATTAATATCTTGTTAATTATTGCGAAAATTGCAAAATGGTAGAGGATTTTTCGACTCAGTCCGATTCGCTCTATTTGCTCATGATGGATGACGAAATATGTTAAAATCACCTTGTATATTTAAATACCTTTACATGGCAGCGTCGAGCATCGTAAGCTTGCTACTCATCAATTTTGATCACGTGACCTGTTTTTAATGAACAGTGAGCTCACGTTATGGCACTTTAAATTTCTTTAAAGTCAAGAATTTTAATTGTTTAGAAAATTTTGCAAAATTCTCTGATTTTTCTCTGAATTTCCTGACTGTTTTCCATTTCTCGGACTTCCAATTTTGTGGTAACCCGAATAATATAACAATAATACTTCCACAATTTTAAGCGAATCTACGATCGCGCGTGTCAGAAGCAGAATCCGCGGTTGGTTTCGCGGATTCGACGATTTGATCGACAGGAATGTCCGCGAACGATAGAAATCGGTTATCGGGAGATCACGGGAAAACGAAGGAATAATGGATTTGGAAATATAACGGAGGTTCTTCGTCACATCGCAGGACACGCGGATCTCGCTATTGATGCACGCGAAAAAAGTTCGATGCCGGACGAACGGATTTCTTTCTTCGATCAAACAAAGAGTTCGATTCATCGTTCGGGCCAGCGCGGAAAAAGGAAGGCAAGGAGCACATTCACATCAGCAGGTCGAGATGGTCATCATTCTTCTTTTTTCATCACAATTGACTTCCTTGAAATTTCTAGGCTCGGTCCTTTCTCGCAACTTTTCATCCTTTTTTTTTTTTCAAACGTATCTGAAGACACGAGAAGGACCTTCGATGACCGTAAATACACGCAGGTAACTTCTCGCCGAGCGGCGAGAAGTCCAGAGAGCGAAATGTCGTAAAGCGTGTTTAAACTTTCGGACAGCAGAGAACTATCGTATCTGTGCTATTGACGGTTGCAACGATGCTTCCTACGATAACTTTGTCTACGAATTTAACGACGTAGAAATCGCTGGCTAATCAGACGCCAGCGCGTTTGGGATAGGAATAGATATATGGCGACCAGCCTCTGGTCGGCGGAGTGAACAATAATTTTTGACTGCGATTAAAAATTTATGCGTTCGTTCAAGACAACGCCGACGTGGCAAAACGGCGCGGAAAAACGATTCGTCTTTGTAGGCGCGTCGGCGATGGCAGCGTGCACCACCGCTTATGGTAATATTTCGTGCATCGCGCGGCATGCATAATGCAGCCAGAACTCGAAATTTATGCAGTGGGCGCGAGAGGAAACGATCGTAATGTAAGACGGGCGACCGACTCTCGTGTGTCGCCTGCTCTAAACGCCGGGGAACGTTCCGCAGCTATGCATCATCGATGAGGTATAAACGTAAGGACGGCCTCTACGAACTTCAGAAATGCCTTTTGACGGGACGATCGTCCTGGTGAATAGCAACGAGATCCTCTCGCTCGCCTCTCCGAAAGCAATCTCGGGTAAACTCACTTCAACGGAATGTTAATTTGCGGGGTTTCGTTAGGAAAAATTTGTTGAAAAGCCACGATAAATAATCTACGTCGACATTTTATCATCGCGGATAATTTGGCTGTAAATTGCGGGAGAGACATCCTGCGCATGCACGCATATATTTCCCTAATGGAGATATGATGCCATCGAGTTTTAATAATTAAACATTTATTAATATCAACGGGCGTTCGCCGAAGTTAGTGATGGTTACTGTTAATGCCGTAATTTTCATATTTATTTTTGCGTAATGCACGCAAAAATAAATATTAACTTTCCATGTAATCTTATCATTTTCCTTCTCCCTCCTCTCTCTCTCTCTCTCTCTCTCTCTCTCTCTCTCTCTCTAATTAGATTACTTATGTATTTAAATTCCTCACTTTTAATAAGTAAATATACACTCATTAATATTATTCATATTCAGATTTATGTGTCTCACTCTTTTGTTATCACTTCATTATTATTATTATTATAACAAATATTGGCATTCAAAGGTCGAAGTTTCACAAAATATAAAAAAAAAATGGAAAAAAATTTACATAGTATTGTAGAAAGAAGAAAGGGCAAAATTTTTTTTCTTTCTTTCTTTTACATTTTATGAAGCCTTTCAATGCCAATTTTTGCTACACTCATTTTCGAGCATTTTAATTTTTACAACGCTATATATGTATTTAAAGCTTGAGAGGAGAATATCCCATAAAAGGGCGCATAAAAAATAATGATTCTCTCTCTCTCTCTCTCTCTTCTTTTTTCTTTTAAAAAGTATATTCGCGAGCAATGCACCAGGGAGTTCGAATTAAATCAGCCGGCTCGAATTAATTCGGTAAGGAAGAAACTCGTTAACAGCGTCAAGCGTAACGGCCTTTCCCCCCCTCGCAGCTTTTAATTTCACTTCGAAGAGAAGGAGAAAAAAAAGAAGTCCCGATGGCAAAACTTGTGTGTTAACTTCCGACACAAGAAGTTCCCTCGATCCGCTCCACCTTGCATGGGGAGAACATTTCGTCTTGCCGCAGCATCGTGATTCGCCCTGAGCGACCCAACACTCCCGATTCGCTTCTCCGACCTAGCTCTCACTTTCTGCCCTCCGTTCCGCGAAATCCCTCCCTGCTGTCCTCCTCAAAACCCCGACTCCCCTCCTCTCCCTCCCTGGCTTCCCACGCGTTCGATCGCGCGAGATTCACCGTCGACGAAATTAGCCTCAGTAAAATGCGGGGAACATCTGCACCCTAAAAGAGCCCTGCTGTTCGGAAGAACGATCTACGATTACATTTCCATCTACCATTATTGATCATGTCTGAGTATAACACGCTGTATTTTTATTATAATAACAAATACAAAGGGACAAGTATGATTCGTGATTAAATAATAATATCGACACAATCGAAACTCGTGATCAGAGATTGGAACGTTGTTTTGGTCGGGTATCAACAGTCGAAAGTGGAGTTTAATTTCGAGCATTGCGATAATCACAAAATAATCATGAGATAACGAGGATTGAGTAACAAGCCTCGCCAAGACGGCAATTCGATTCGTAGTTCTTGCGCATTTAGCTGAGAATGTTAGATTCGATTCGCAGTTCTTGCTCATTTATCTGAGAGCGTTAAGAGTCCTACTCGCTCCTACCTATCGTACAGATCTCTAGACCTTCCAGCTAAGCGGATCGTCTAGCGTCGTAATCGGGAATTCTCTTTGTTGCAGCGGGAGCGGATCCGCCGAGTGTCCCTCTCCGTCTGCCGTCCGAACAGAATTCGTAGTGCGTCGGCGGAAACGAAAGTAAGAGCGACGCGTCGAGAAGAGAAGAGAAGAGAAGAGAAGAGACACGACGCCAGGGGCGTACAGTACGAGTTACGTATACTTACAACATGCCGAAACAACAAAACTAGTCTCGTCACTCCGCGTGCGATCGAACGCTACTGTTGCTGTCGCGGAATCCAATCCGCGAGCGCGGAGCGACCGGCTCTTTCACCTAACCTTAACGCGACTCGCAAGTCGCACTTCGTGTTCCCCCGTTCTCCTCTCTTCCTCTCCTCTTCGCCTCGCTCGCACGCTTGCACGCTCGACCGGTGTATCGCCGTCAGGTGTATCGCACTCACCTCGTATCGGTGCGCAGGTGTTCCGCCAGGGACGACGATGACAACGGCGACGATGGCGGGGTACGACGTCCGCGGAGTCCTTACCGTTTAAAGAAAAGAGCTTGCGACACCGGCGGCGAGCGACTCCCCCGCACGCCTCTGTGTTATATCCTCGTGCGGAAACCGCACCGTGGTTGAAAACCGGGGGCAGAGAAAAAAAATGCCGGGCAAGAGACGGCGACGGTCCGGAGCGCACGACGACGCGTCGGCGCGCGCGACGAGTGAAAGGTAGACACGGATAAGAAATGTATTATATACGTGCGACACTACCGAAGGCGAGAAACGCAAGGAACGACGACCGCACGACGACGACGACGACGACGACGATGACGGTGGCGGCGACACCGCGACAAAACCGCCTTAACCGCTGGGCGCGTACTGTACGGAACGAACGGACGACGGCAGTATGGCGCCCGGCGGGGCTTCCCCGCACCTCGCACTTCCCTTCTTCGGCAACCCCACTCGTCGCCACGCTGTCGACTATTGTTATCTCCGTCTCACTCCCACGCTGCAGTTCGCCATCTCGCTTCACTTTGCGAATTGCCACGCTGTACAGCATCTGCTCTCTCTCTCCCCTCCCTCCATTCTTTCGCTCTCTCTCTCTTCTTCTGTCTTTTCCATCTCTTTTCATCTCCCGCGGTTTGAAACTGAATACTAACACACCACCATCCTTCTCTTTCGCACAGACACGGTCTCAGCTGTCGCCGATCCGTCGGTCTGTTTCCCTTCGACGAACGCGTATACGTAATCTCTCCTTCTCTCGAACGTGGAACTCTATCTCACCAACACCAACGTAGATTCTTCTCCGTCGCGCCCTTCGATTTACACATCTCTCTTCAACTCACAAACTCCGCGCTCGCGCAGAGAGAGAGTGTGCATCCTTCTGCACCGTTCTCTTCTCTTTCTCTTTTCCGATTTATAGCTTCTCTCTCTCCCTCTCTCTCTCTCTCTTTCACCGCTTTTCTCCCGCTATCGACTCTCTCGCTATCGATGACGATATCCTTCTCTTTCTCCCGCTTGCAGTTCAGCCGATCTCACTTCGGTCTCGATTAAGGGAGCAGGAGAAAATCCTCCGCGCGTACGCGTGTGCGTGTGTATTATTTTTTTCTATATACGTGCATCAAGCGATACTTTCCGCCGACACCGCCGGTGACGGGCCAATCGACATGCGGTCGAAGCACTGTCCCCCGGAGATCGCGCGACCAGACCGTGTGCTCTCCTCCGCGCTCTTCCTCTCTCTCTCTCTCTCTCCCGTGGACCACGCTGGGAAACGTGGGCGAGATTAATATTAGATAGATATTTGTCGTTAATAACATCTCCGACGCTATGTCACGGCACGGCGCTATTTATCGCCAGCCGGGTGCAACAACCATTGTCATCGACGCGATGCATCGCGGGATTTCGCCGGGGCGCATGTTGCGCGTAAATTTTCTTCTCTATCTCTCTCTCTTTTTTTTTCATTTTCGACAACAATTCGCCCGAGCGTAAACCGACAAATCAATCAATCGATAAACATACCTATTTCCATGTGCTCGCATCGTCGGGATAGAAACGATAGAACGCGCAATGCTGTTCCTAAAACAGCGAAACGCGTCGCTAAAGTCAAACGCAATCTTCTTTTCTAACACCGGACGAAATTAATTGAAGAACATCACGAGACGATCACGGGACAATGCGATGACTAACGTGTGACTGTTCATTCACATGAGTCTTTGTTGCAAATTTTATCAGACTTCGAGGCTTCTTAGTATTAATTCTTTCAAATATGCGATTTTAATGGAATCATGTTAAAAATTCAATTGTTTTAAATTCAATTTAAGAGTACTTTAAATAATTCATACTAAGAGAATTAATTGTTTCAAAATTTTCCAATATGTATACGTTATCGTGTGAACGTTGACCTCAGATGGTGTCGATAGAACTAAATAATTGCAACGGATGTTTTCAAATTTGATGCAAATTATAACGTATACGAGGTCTGAAGGGGTTACGCGATGGGATTATTTATCGTTGTCATTGGCGACGTGTAACACCCGCTATCGTACCGGAGCCGACTCGCTTCTTGACGAGAGCGACCGTTTTTATATCTTCGTCAACGCAAAATAAACGTCGCGCCTCCCAAGGGCGAGAGTGACGTTGTGTCACTCACGCGAAAGAGTTCATCGTTTTGTGGAAAAGCGCGAGTGCAAAGAGATTAAAAAGGTATCGAACGCATGAAAGTCGTGAATTTCTACGAAAGAGACATATTTTTAAGAGATATCCTTGATAAATTCGTACGTTCGTTATTAAACTCGATGCCGCAGCGCTATTTAGCATCTCCGTTATAAATGCCACTTTGGGATAAACTTCAAAGAGCCTCTTAATCAGTTCATGAACTTTTCCAATAAGATCTTTAACCGCCATCCCCCACGTTCATTGTTCAACGAGCTTAACAACTTTTGCAACGCCGGAAATTATTACTATAAATTTCCACCGGCTGACCTTTCGTTTGATAAAACGCGTTTCGCTCTGTTGGTGGGATGCAAAGAGAGATACGCAACGTGAGCGCGCGCGCGCGAAAATGCACCGACGAAACGAACGGGAAATGACATTAACGTTAAATTAACTGCCGTGAACTTCTGCGCATTTTATATTTTCCGATATGTCACCGGTGCGGTGATACAATCGCAGGTGCCATAAACAATAATGATAATTTTGATTAATATTTAGTTAGTGAAACGCAGATGCGATGCGACATATTTTTAATAAAAACAATTCTGGCAAAATTATTTAATCTTTAGTATACACGATGGATCATTCGTAATTCTTTTCTTTGAAATACTAGGAGTAGTACTCGGCTTGGCTAAATATTAATTTCCTTTTAATTATTTCCCATAATTAATTTTAAACGCAACCTTACAAATACTTTTTAAATATGTCAAGGTATAATATGTAAAAATCACTTAATTTCTCTACACGGTAAAAAATATTTTGCATTTATATTAAAAATGGTCCACTCTACGTTTGTTAAAATTTTGTCCTGAATTTTCAATATATTTGAATGTTAATTTAATATAATGTGATTATATCATTTGCATATTTTATGTAAATTGATATTCAATATTTCTTAGTGTTGAAATAACATAATTTACGAATAAATGAATAAATAACATAAAATGTATTTTAAAATATAAATGTTAAGATAAACAAGTAAAATCTGCTAATTTAACGTTATAAATGTAATTTTGGTGTAAAAATATGCTTCCACAGTTTGCTTACAGTTACATTTTTATTTTAATATTTTGGTTACTTTCTAACGTATTCATCTTCTGTTAACTTAACACAATTTGAGTGGACCATTTGAGACACGTATTAAATTTAACATAAATTGTCCAACTATGTACTTTTGTAGAAACGATAAAAATTAACCTAGATATGACGACGTATCGTGTGTAACGAAAAAACAGGATAATCGTGTGTTCTTTTATAGAAGATCAATCGATAGAAAATAAATTAATAAATTATCGAGATTGTTCCTCCATTCGCTCAGCTACTTTCGATGTTCAACATTGTGCAACGCAGACGCACGTTCTAAATATAAGTTTGCCGCTTCTGGCCCGAAGCGATTCCGCGTGAGCGTGTGGGCGATAAACGAGTTTCGATAGATGCCAGTCGTGAGAGGTGAGCGACGATAACGCGGCGCGAGAGCAATTAGTTTAACGTATTTCAAACGGCAAGCGACATTAATACGGAAATGTCGTCGTTCGCCGTTACGAGAAGCACGTAAATATAACCGGGGACATGTATGATGTGCGTTCATCGAGGCACGCGAATAAAGGGAACAAAATCTCGGAAAAACATCGCTGGCCCCTTCGGCGCTTCTTGCAACTTTGTGGAGATAAGTTTTTCGCGACGCTTAATGCGACACTCTCGTGGGTCGTAAAATTCATATCGCGTGCCGGGAACACCAACGACTTGACCGTTGACGACCGAACATCAGGATCGTTCGTTTTTTTTCCCCCCCTCGCTTCCTGCGGCTCGAAGAATTTCAAGAACGAGGTCGAGCATCGCCTGTATCAGCTGAGATGAAGAGACGTGTTGCTTTTAATAGATAGAATTAAACGCGCAAAGAGCGATCCTCCCTTTAATTATGTATATTGCGCACTACTCGATTTAACGAATAACTTGATTCTAGATAGATTAAATATCGATCTTGGGACGATCCTCAGCTACTCGCGAGATGGTTAACTTATCGATTTTCCACAAAGGAGATGATGTATCCTTAATAAAGTGGCACGTAAAGTTACGCGCGTAATCTCACGCTCGATTTTCCTTACTTGATATTTCTCTCGTGGCGGTGCATTTTGCGGAAGTTATGTGTCGGGAGATATTGATTCTGGCGAAGGAATAGTATATCCCACCGAATATTCTGTCGGATGTTACGTTTAACCTTTTAAAACTGACGGTGGGTTATTGGACTTCAATTATATTCTTCATCTATATGTGAATTATTGTTATTAAAATAAATTTAGTATTTATTCTTTTCATACGAGAAGTTAGATAGGTTATTTTGATTCCTTAAAATTGATTAATGCTTTTTAACTTTTCAGGGGCGAGTGTTATATATTTGCAACGTTCATTTTTTAATTAAATTCGGGGGAAATTCGGAATCTGTATAAATCAGTTATATTTAAGAAATGAAGATAAAAATATATATAGCGTTAAACACTGAAATGTTTCTAGAAAGACTATATAACGATATATATGAATATATGTGTATAAATAATGCAAATATCGATACATTCTTAACTTACAAGTCATTTTTTTAACAAAAGCAGTAAAAAAATATTTTTTTTGTCTCTAGAAAGTTAAAATAAAAATAGTTTTACAGTTTCAAGAGTAAATCAAACATAAGTAAATTACTTATATATCGTATTTGACTTTCGCATTAAAGAAGATTCAAATCCAGAGTCGAAACGTTTGTAGTTAATTTATATATTCTAATAATATGCGAATTATATCTATATTTTTGCCTTGTAAATATATCTTTTACATACTAATAATTGTGGGAACTCATACAGGCAATTTATTTATATTTAATGCTTTTTAGTCAACATAAATTGAATGAGTCTCAAAGATCCAAACTTCGTCGATGTAAAACTATGTAAAACAAATTTTGACGGCTTCAAAGGATTAACATCGCGATTCTTAGAGAGAGTTTAATATTTATCTAACAATGTATATAATCATTTCTGAAAACAGACAATTAACAGTCGCTATTCCTTCTTTCTTTTAATTTGCGCAATAAGTTGAAACGTAATATCCGAGAAAGGTAAAATCGCAGCTGCAAAGGAAAGGACGGACGAGCGAAACAAGAAGCGCTCCAGGAGATTCTTTGACTCGCCATGGCCAGCCCCTTTCATCTCTATGGATGCAGACTCGCAGTGATTCTCAACCTTGACAGGTCTGCCCTACTAATTACATGGAACCCGCTCCGCACCAATCTGCTTCCCGTCCTTTGCTAAATGCGCTCTTATTAGCCTTCGGGCCACGACGTGTTGCTCTTATTTGAATGCGAATAGCAGCACGAATGTACAGCACATATTAGGAACGATCCTATATTGCAACTGCATCCATACTGTATCCGATGAAGCAAAGATTGATAATTTCGAATACAAAGATTTGTCAAATTGAACGAAAAGCGAAGTAAATCCTTTGAGAGCTAGGAGAATTGAAAATCTGTGCACTCGTTTTCAACCGCAATTGTACGATGTTACCGCATTTCGGACGAAGAAATGAACATCGGTTTTTCCACGTAACAGCAGCCGTAAGCGCGCTTATCTGATATCACGCTCATATCAGATGCCCCCGAAGGTACCCCCTTTACACGAGGGTAATCGTGCTCCGCCATCCGCGAAAATTACTTGCGGTTAGTAATATCTCTGCATACACGCCGTAATAGGGATACGCATTCGGATTTCGGCATCGTAAGCGATGATCACTCACGGAAAGCGTTAGATCAGCCGTTTATTACGGACACATTTCTCATTCCACTCATGCAGCTCGATTGGAGTTCCTGTTCTCTCACCATACGTCATCTTTCCGTCTTTATATAGTTATATTTTCATATTTTACTTATATATCAGTTTAATTTATTTTTGTTACATTACCTTTCGTTAATTGCATATTTCGTACATTTTGCTCTTATTTTTGTGTTCTTAAAGGTTCTTACCGTAGAACAACGCTAAACGCCTTTATCTCTCTCTCAAAAGCACGGTACGCTTGACGCAAAAGGCTCGAAGAGAAAAAAAAGAAGAAAAAAAAACGGAATTTCAATCAATCGCCGAATACTGTGTGTTTGTTCGAACTTTAGTCCATCGCCCGGATCAGCTATCCCGGTCCACCGTTCCGACCTGATGCATATATACATAACGTACGTGCGCGTGCAGCACCGCGTCGGAAGTATCGACGAGTCTGTAAATTTCCATCGAACCTATCCGCGACGTTCCGGCGATATGAGATTTTGCATTTTTCCGCATTCGCAATTCGAACCCCTTCCGGAGGGCTGTTTCCCCGGCGTGGGGTCTCGATTGATTCCTTTCACGAGCGCATGAAACGCTTTCGCGTTCCCGAGTCTCAACGGCGCGATAATAAGGTAGTCGTCATGTTAACCAGTCAATTAATTACCGCGTCACGTGCGAATTGGCGAGTGTCGCGGATGAACGCGATCGTAGTATCGGATTTGTTCCGCGGATTGCAAACGAGGCTCGCGGGCGCTAGGTCGCGTGTGTCAATATTCAGACGAGTATGCAAACATCCCGACAGCAGATAACGAAGCTATATGCGAACACGGATAAATTCCGGCCTCCGCGAGTTGATGTATAACGCATCGCTACGTTAGATCATGACGGATATACGCAATGTCAATGAATGCACGGCACGTTTTTCATTTGCATTAGGAATCGCTCTAACAATAAGTGAGAGTCGGAATTGTGCACAGTGCCTAAGCTGTTTAATTTATAGAATGTAGAGTCATTGGTGTGCTTTCGTTATTACCATCGTCATCGTACGGCCGATTGTCGTCGAAACGATATTTACGTATAGATTCATCTGTTTCGTTAGCACACTAGAGACTGTCCAATTTTGTCTGGTTTCCTGATTCAGTCCTTGATCGAATCCCGCCCACAGTAAACGACATTTCGTTCTCGTTCACACAGAGAAAACGTCGTTGTGGGACCGAGGCGAAAACGAGGGGCAAAGGAAAATGCGTTGGTGAGATGGGAATGATAATGAAAAGTGGACACGGTCCGGTAATTCAAACAATTTTTCGATCTTATGAAGGAATATTTTACTCAGAATAAAAGGAGCATACAGCCATAACGCAAGATGTTTTTAACTTATATTACATAATATATTTTACAAAATAAATAACAATAAATAAAGGGCAAAGCAAGAGTCAAACACATTTTAAATTATAACACAATTAAATAGAATAAATTACAAATAAAAAAAAATAATTTAATATTTTACTGGTTACAAGGAAAAAAGTATCTAAAAATTTAGCTAAATACAGATTCTGAAAATAAATTTTGTTAATCTATTAAAATAATTATATTCAAATATTTGCTTAAATGTTAAAATTTTTTGCAGCATTATCCATCATGTTTGAGTTTCCTGTACATATTAATACTTAAAAATTATTTTCAGATTTATGTCTACTTAAATTTTTAGATACTTCAGCAAAATCATTTTTCCCGTGTATCTTTACGCGCAATAAATGAAAATAACGAATAAAACAGATTTAGTTAAATTGTTCTTGATTCTTCTTTCCAAATTCGAAATATCGTGCTAATTCGCCGATTATGGGAATTCTCTTGTAAATAATAATGTATAGCCGATCCCAGTAGAGCTACATTATTTATGCGACATGACCAGACATGATAATAACGTAGCGACTCGATAATCATTATTTCCGATAGTACGCGCTCAAGTCTCGCAGAGCGTGGAGTACCATGGCGGCAATTTTGATGCACCGGAGGTAGGCGGGGGAGAACGAGTCGTCGATCATCAGGAGAGGATACCAACTAACGCTAGAAAGAGACACGAGACACCGCCTCGTTACGTGTTGACTGTTACGGGAGAAAGAGCACTTGTCTACGTTTGAGTACTTTGTTCTCCGGATGAGAGAGAAACAGAAACGGGGGTGCTTACGTTACGAAGGACGTTACGATGAGAGGACATCAAGGACAAAACCGCCTGGCAAAAGCCATCAACGCGCCAATGGATTTTAATAAAATATTAGAACAGCGGAAAACTCTACTCGGGAAAGTATTTCTACCTGATCCTTGACTCTCGCTCAACTATCGCATGTCTTCGCTCTTATCTGACGAATGGCGAATCGCACATTTAGATCATGTTCAGATATACTGCAGTACTGAAAATCTGTACATAACATGAACTATAGATTTTCAGTACTGACTGCGTATACCGGAACACAGTTTTAGTATGTAAATCCTCAGTGTTACTTGGTGTCGGCACGAAAGGAGTTTTGCGGTAATACTCTTGAGTCCTCAACATCTCTCTCGAGAATCTTTACACAGAAAGAACGATTTTGCTGAAGCATTTAAAAATTTAGCTAGATACAGACCTGAAAATAATTTTGTTGGACTATCAAAAATTATGTAGGACTCAAACATAACGAGTAACGCTGCAAAAAGTTTTTTTTCAATTTAATTGTTGCGTTCTATATAATTCATTTTAATCATTCAAATAAAATTATTTTCAGATCTGCATCTAGCTAAATTTGTAGATACTTCAGCAAAAAAAGTTCTTTCCGTATAAAATGGATAACCCATTAAAATAGATTTTTGTAAAGTAACGTATTTTCTATTTTTCTAAGTTAAACAGTGAATAAAAATCTATAAGGTTCTCTGACGAATGTTCTTCCTGTACTAAAAAAAAATTATATTATCGACACACTCATTTGAAATTATCCATGCCATTATTTGAAAATGCAGACGTCTACTATCGCAAGCATTAACGTCAAAGTTATCCTAATTTATCCTAATGGATTCTCGAGAAGGACCAGCGTCCTATCGCTGTCCGAAATTCGGAAACCAAACAACGGGCTGATTCCTCGGCGAGTAGCACGCACACGTAGAACGGGACGTGCGAGATCCACGTCTCGAGTGACTAATCCTGGCCCGAAGCCAATAAGTACGCGTAAGTCAACCTATACATGCACAGACACGTCGTTTCGCATGCGTGCGTGTGCACGCGAATGTATTCAGCAAGCCAGTGCGGCAAAGTTTCGAGCTCCGCGCTCCGCTCGGGCTTACGCGGTTCTCTTGGAGTTATTTATACCGAAATATGGTCGGGAACACCCTCGTGGAGAGGAAACGAGGAACACGATTCCAACCGCGAACAACGATTTAATTGCGTTCGAATTCGATCCGACACGTTGTCCGGGTATAAACGAGCGAAATAATGAAGGGATAGAAATGATTGAACGGTACATTTTCCTGCCTATCGATAAACCGAAAGGTTTCCTGACAATCAATTTGACGATATCTATACCTGGAAATATAAATACCAGATGAATCAAGTTCTTCAATATTTTTAATAAAATATACCGTTTGGAAGTCTTCACATGCGTTACCTTCGAAATAAACGAGTCATATCCGAGAGCATTCTATCACGTTGGCGTGCACTAAATTCATAAATAGCAGTCTCGAGCCGACACGATCGCGTTCGCATACAGTTTACACGTTCGAATACCGCCTGGCGATACCATAACACAACCGCCGAAATATTTCTGTCTTATACCTTGGCATACTTTACACCCGTAACAACAGTATCAACAGTTGAATCAAATAATTATGTGCCTATCAGTCTCCATAAAATTTCATCCCGTCTCTCTTTTCTCTCGCGAAGTAGATCTCGGATAAAATAATTTGAATTCTCGTTTACAATTTAGTAGTTTAATGCCAGATTACTTCGATCAGGTCGGGTTAATATAATTTCCGACGAAATTCGTCGCGTGATCAGCGACGACGACGCTCTCGCGAATATAGCTCGTATTATTTTATCGCGCGGCGCAGCCTCCGTCATGAAACGAACAACGTCGCGAAAGAGACAATGGCAAAATGCGGACGACTTTAAGAATGGATCAGACGTGCCGCGCGAAATGGGAATTAACGAGCGTGCGATTAACCGGGTTAATGGACGTAGGCACGCGATACTTCCACGACGACGCTTCCAAGGAGACGGGTTGTTGACCGGGGCTGACTGACAACCCGACTCCTCTCATCTGGGGCACCCACGATCCCCTCCCCCCTTCCTTGCTCCCTTCCTTCCCTCATCAAAGTTGCACCATCTCTCGACGTTCGGCGCGAGCTGATCTTATACCATGTGATGTAAGGAACGTGGAATGAATGCCGATGGCAATGAACGAAATTCCCTCGTTGGATATCACTTCGTTGTTCCTAGCAAAAAAATTCGGAGAGAGCCGAGATTTCATCCTGATATGGGAATTTTTTTAGTGATCGAAATCACTGCATCTATCTCCTCGTTTATATCAGCGAGAAAATGTCAAATGAAATTATTATATTGTACCGATAGGCTGTGAAGCGTATAAAAGTGTTAATAATCGTGTCGACGGCAAGTTGGATATTATAGTCGCGGTTTGAAGAGCGCCTTTAATGGAAACTGGTGATGTCGCAACAATAAAAAATTGCACGTAAACCCGGTTACGATGAGGCTCGGTGGTTATTTCGCCAAAATTACCATCGTCACTGGTATATCGGTTTAACGTAGTCGGCAAAATGTAAACCTTAATTGCCCAATGTGATTGTACACGTGTGCTATTATCGCGGTGTGATAGCCATGGATTTTACTCAACGGGTTTTCAACGGGAACACGACTAAACCATTCTCGGCGTAAAGTACCGAAACCGGAGGAAAAATCTCCCGCTTTTCGAGATTTTATACGTGTCTGATACATTAAGGGATAACGTAAATCAGTCCTGCTCTTCCGGTTACGCCTTGCGTAATATTTTACGAGCCTTGCCGCGCATTAAAATAGACCGCCATTAGACCATTGTTAGTCGGCGGCGAAAAAATGGCGAAAACTATAAATTATAAAGGAGTAGGAACGTAAAAATGGGAAATAGAACGGAACGGCGATAACGAAAGCGTCATTTGCGTCGGGGTCGTAATATCGTACCTTCGTACTAGACGTGCGTGCATCGTTATCGAGTGAAGTTCCTCGCACGATCAAGTTCCTTGACCGAGTTGCTTGCCGCGGAACATTTCCATTAGAGGAAAGCGGACGTGCTTTCCGCATACGCATCGGGCGGAAAAAGGCGCGCCATATACGAGTTCCGGGATTCGAGTTCCAAACAGAGGCAAACGTATGTACCACGCGATGCTCTCGTTCCAAGTTAAATTAAAAAGCGGCGCGGCATTCCAGTCTCTCTCTCTGCCACTTGCGAGCGAAACCGTATATACGAGCGCCGGTTAACGAAGCACGAATGACTTATTAATTACGATTATTACGGCCGAAAAAGGCGCGCCTCACATAACACGTGCAATTAAGAGAGGCTGCACCTACCTCTCGATCGCACGCCGCGCACGCCGCGCACGCCGCGGCGCCAAGCGTGCGCCCGGAAAAAAAGGAAGACGGAACGGCGTCAAGGAACAATGTACACACACCATTGTTCTCGTAATGGCTGAGGGAACGAGAGAGGAGAACCGATTCAGGATGTCAACGTCATTACGGATGCACGGATCCCGACGCGCAGCATTAACCCACATTTGTTTAATCACAAAGGCAATCTCAGCGATCGGGTTCAACGTCTCGCTGCGCATTCGGCGTCATTGCGCGCTTAATTGCACATCGCGCTTTTATTCCGTTCGACGGCGAGTCGCTCGACCCCTCGACCTCGTCCTGTCGATCCTCGATGATCGTTGTAAACGCACATTATCCGTTACCAGTTTCACGCTACTATATAAAAGGTTAAAAAAACAAAAGACAGGTAGAGAGAGAGACGCGATTGAAGAAGTGAAACTGGTAATAGCGATAGAGTATCTTTATATCTTTATCCTCGGGTCTCTTCCCGCTTCAAATTGCCTGACGCTTTAGAGGACGCGAACAAGAATGTATCGTAGTCTCTTTGTGACACCGCGCTCGGAACGAGAAGCACTCGACATTGCAACGTGGAACGCGAGGGACGCACGTAACTTCAGGGACTGTCGAACTAACCGCGTTCCCGCCACAATTTGCATGCTAACTCGCCGGCACGGAGAGTTTGTCGCCATTTCTCTGAGCGGCAACTAGCAATTTCTATGCCAATTGTTTCCTTATACTAATCCTAGTCCGTTGGAACTCTCAATTCACCGTTCAAGCTCGCCTTCCGGTGATTCGATCGAATTTTGCGGCGCAAAGGTTCGCAACTACGACGATTTCTCTTCGTACGTAGTCACGCGAGAGTCAGCCGGATATAAAAATGTTGCCAAAATTTCCCATTGACGGTATAAAGAAAGCCTGCCTTTGAACTCGTAGCTCAGCAGAATTCTTTTCTCTCTCGTGCTAGAAAGTCTTTCCTCAGATCCTACCAAGGGAAATGAGATTCGTGCACGCGTAAAGAAAATTCGTATAGGAATCGAGAGGCAGCGTGAATCACGCAGCCCTCCTATTTTCAAATGCGTTTACGAAATCAATTGCGTGTGTCGACACATCCGGTCTTTAACCGCAACTCCGGTAGACTTAAATACCGATGCCTCACCTCTGACCACGTGTTATCCTCCAATGACCGTCCGGCGATTGCTAAACGAACACTGAGAAAAATGTTTGGTCAGATTAATTGGAATTCCAGTTAAAAATAGAATCAAAATTTTCTAGTTAATGCCCGTCTCTACTAAATTCTTCTAATGTAATTAATAACTTTAATCTTAGTTCAACTTATTCTTCATTTTTTAAATAATTTTTTATAATAATTTTCTCAGAACTAGAAAAAGAAGAGTTAATTGAATCGAGATTAAAATTTAACTACACGGAGATAGAAACGGGCATGAATCTCTACTAAAGAATTCTAGTTGAGATGGTCGGAATTTTGATTGATATAGAATCTTATAATTCGTTTCATTTTCAACCAGATATTAAAATAATAAAAATACTTGGTCGTTCCTTATCACAAAGGCTAATAGTGTTTAATTAAAAATCATAGCTCCAGAAGTAAAATGTAATGAGCAAATGATCAAATCGTACTTTTATTCCTGCCTTAACATAGGAAATCTTTTATATTAATATAGAAAATTAATTGATGATTGAAATTAATTGATTGATTAATTCATATTAAAGTTTACTGCGCTCACGTTGTTACACCAGTTATGGTAGAAATGTTTGGTTTCCCGCAGGGCAGGAACTGTGAAATCGTTTCCGGTCAGGTAAGATAACACCTGCGCGCTCAAACTGCAGCAACGGGACGAATATTTGATTCTTGAATTTGCATCTCAATAGGTATCTCCGATAGTCAAGGTGCTGATAGCACGACAGTAACTGTAACTACCGAAGAGTAGAAATAACTGGGTCACGCTTTTCATTCCGATTTAAGGTATTTGCACGGCCGAAAGAGACAATCGGAGGCGATCGCGCGGAATTCCAGAATCGGAATCGGAACGACGACACGGCGCGCTAATAGAAACAAGCGTGGGAGTCGAGTGGTGTGTGTGCGTTATTTGTGCTCCTCAAACACACCGTTCGAGATCGTTTTCACCAATGAGAATGTTGTCCCACATAGATCTATATCGCGCAACGAACTCCATGTATTTCCATGTAATTGACGTTGACGCAATTCAAAACGATTTGCGTAGTTAGTAAAATTCGGTTAATAAAAGAAGAAACAATTTTAAAGCTATGAGATACTTGCATAAAAACAACCGAGATTTTAATTAGTATACCGATTCGACTAAATTACTTCAAAGTTAAATAAAATCGCGCCGCGCGCGGTTATACTTTATTTTCAATAAAAACCAATTTTCACGATGCGAAAACATTTACCTACTCGATAAAGATTAGTTCCTAAAGTTTCCTAAAGTAAAATCGTTGGGCTGAGAAGAAGCAGGCGGGGCGATTCCAAATTGGCGAATGCGAAAGTTGCTAGAAAGGTACGAGGACTAGGTACAGAGAGTGACTTGAGAGAGGAATGAAAAGCTATGCCTTCCGGGCAGCGCGTCTGGAAACAACGTAAAGTGCCCGCAACTTTTCGACCTGACTAGTGCGATTGACCGTCTCTATACGAGGCGAGACTGCTAAAAATAGTCCCGGGGCTCCGTGTACTATTCGCGAAAGCTACCAGCGGAAAAGGCC
>NW_011627850.1:1925925-2195991 GCF_000204515.1 Acromyrmex echinatior
AAAGTTATCACCCCTCCCCTCCCCCCTCCCCCCTCCCCCCATGTAGGACTTCGATATAATTGACAGACTTTTGGTTCTTCTTCAAAGAGTTCTGAGATTCCGAGAAAAGTTTTCATCACACGATTATACTTAATACTCGAAGCGATGAAAGTACTACGAGAGTTTCCACGATTTTGAAGTAATCAGATTAAATTTTTCTAAATTCTTTTCTGATTTCTTTTTAATCTAACAGTTTCTTCAGAGTTTTGGAGAACGTCTTATAAAACGTTTTATCGGCATTTAAATCGGCCGTGATATTAGAATAAAAAGTTGCAACTACAATTGTTGTGTAATGAAAACATTATATCCAAATATTTTTATAATAAAACGTTTTACCCTCAGTCGTTCTTTTGGAAACTATCTGGAATTTTTGAATTCCAAAACTATTTGGGAAAAAAACCAGAATATCAATTACACTGATATTCTGAAAACGGAGCACTAACTTCAGGGACACGAAGCGAAGACGATGCATTGCATCCTCGATCCTCGTTGCTATTTACATGAAAATGTTTTCTCGACTCTGCAGATTACACCTTAACGATTGTAAATGGGAAACGGTATTAGATAAGAACGATGCTTTTATCGCTAATGACTAAGACTACTTTTCGAAGTAATGTATGATAAAGTTCTCTGATAAAGATTTTGTGAATATAATAAATACTAAGAAGCAAAATTCACTTTCGATGCTGTAAATAGCAGTGCTATAATTATAAGCAATAATTATAATAATTGTAACGATTGGAACATATACCACAATAAAGTTAATTAATTTAAAAAAATCAAGTATAATTTTCTCTTGAACAAAAGATTACTCTAAAAATTAAAAGCGTCAGGGCTATATTCGCAATGAGAAACAAATATTTTTTACAATGAAAATAGAGATCATCATTTATGCATTGCTCAACATTGGAATGCACTCAGCAATCCACGAATACTTCCGATCTGCCATTGGAAATATTCCGAATACATGACAGCAAGAACCAATCCCCGAACATCCTATCGTCAAAATATCAGCGGATCTATATTTGATTTTACATGTATTTATAAGCGTTAAGAAAATATTATATACGAAGCGACAAATCAACACGTTTCTCCTCATCACGCGTAATGAGAATCGCGTAAGAATTCCGACCAATTTCGAGATAACGAAAACGTGTTGAAAAAGCGAACAATTCCATTAAACCTATCATTGTTGTTTCCCCTCCATATATCGATTCCTCTGTATGTCCGGATCAAACATTTCGCCACCATGTGCCACGTGATATTGATTCATCTTCTATTTTTGAGTGCTTAGCAACACAGATTGATTATATTCATTTCGTACGATTGATTTTTCTTTACTGTCAAAGAATTAATGTTGTCAATGAATTTATTCAATGATAACGTATCATGGCAATTAAGTTCCCGAAATGCAAATGAATAACGGTATCTAATTGTACCCCAACTAATATTAAGTGGACCTTAATTTAGGGGTTTTTGCGCAAGATAATCTCATATATATAGCTTCATTATATTACAGTCCAGAACTTGCACGATTCATTTGAGTGTGTGTCCACACCATCCAGAATAGCTCAAAGGAAATGAGATCGAGAGTTTCAGCTAGTTAGAATACTATAGTGCGGTAACACGTAATTAGTAATATTTATCGTTTATCTCATTTGCTCCGGTTGAGTATGCGCGTGACGTTTCATTATAAGTTTACTTTGTGTCTACTTTAAGCTCATTATAGTTTGCCTGTGCCGGAACACGGATAAACGTCAAGTTAATGCCCAAGATTAAATTTGCGCGATGGTTATAAATAATATTAATTTCACGTAATTTAACGTAAATTTAAATCACAATAACTTAAGCCTCTGTGAAAAAAAAAATATTACATTTTAAAATATTTGTTTGAACAGTTCTAAGTAAATATTTACTAAATGTAAACATATTTATTTGAACAGTTCTAAGTAAATATTTACTAAATGTAAACATATATTTATTTGATATAATTATCATTTTTTTCGTTGAGTAAATATTTATTTACTGTAAATAAATGTTTACTCACACAAAAAAAAATGATTTATTTGAATTCGAAACTTCTATTTACATTTATTTCATTAAAATAATTTAATTTTAAATGAAAATTATTTTGTTTAATCTTAAAAATTTGATTTGAATGCAATCAATTATATTTATTAATTTAAAGACTCGATTTGATTGGATTATTTTAATGATTACATTTATTAAACTTAATGAAACCTTTTTCTCTATGTAGTACTGTGCAAAGAAATATATACTGAGAGTTAATAAATTTTTTCAGTATACAATATCCCTATAATATATGTTATTAAAAATTTTTCTCTCTCTATTTCTCTGTCTCTTTCTCTCTTTTCTGACACTGTTATTTTGCTAGATTTTATTATTAATAAGCATTTTAATAGAAATTCCCTTAATTAATTATACCATTGTTCCGTTCTCGGCTCAAATATCGTTCTCCCGTCGGGTCTAATCGAGTATCCGATCTCTCTTACAACGTAGTGTGTAAACGCGCCGGGCCAAAACAATCAACGCATTATTGCAACTATTAAGGTGCTCTGGTACGCGAAGCTGTCCGGCGATATTTGATTGGAGCTTTCGCGAACTCGGGGAGAGGCTTCTACGCGGCCACGTGAACATTCGTGGGCATTCACCCCGGCAGAGAGTCTCAGAATAACTGCATACCTATTTGTCCCGAGTAAGCAGACAGTGGTGCACAGACGAAATTATTCGTCGAGGTAAGTTCACGAAACCGCAAGCACGAAGCACTTCGATATCGCGCCTCGTTTGAATATTCAGGAAATTACGCGGAAGTCCGCCGTGTGTGCAGAACTGCATTCGCAACTCCAAAAATATCGTCAGCGTATCATATATGAGAATGGCTAACAACGGTAGTCTGACAATTATTGCGGTAGCGTTCCGAAATAAATCGACACACGTCTATTCTCGGCAAATTACGACACGACGAAATTCCCGTTTTAACGCGTTGAGAACCGCTGATAGCGAAACGGCAGCGTCGAAACCTGTCATGGACATTATTTGCAGTTTATTTCGAACGCGCGGTACAGCCTGGTCTTCAGAAAGCACCAAATTGACACTCGAGAAAGAGACGGAATATTGTTGACGGTATACCGACATCGAAATCGTATTCAACCTATAAGTGACTTCTGTAATAATAAAAGCAGCGATTTTTCGATAACAATAAGTGCGCGACCCAGAATAGTCACGATGGAGAGAAATATTTGAATTATTCCGATAATAATTCAACAACTCGAGTAATATAGCTTGAAATTTTAAACCTTTCGAGCGATGGGAAAGACCTCCTGTATTATGTAACGGGAGCTTTCGGAGTTGGTACGAGTCGTATAGAACCAGTACATACAAGTTATGCGATACTCTACCAATACTTTTCTATATGACGCGAGTCGTAAAGTAGAACGGCTGGTTACGGTCGCATCAATCCACAGAAATGCAGGACGTAAAACGCTATGAGAATCGCATCTTTTCTACGATTGTTACACCTACATGACTCCACCTGCGCCTTTAGGATCCGTAAAGAATACATTATATTATAAGAGAAAATGTTATGAAATCGAAACTATCTTTACGACACAGCGTGTGCGAAATATAAAGGCGCGTTAACTTTGCCGATTTAAAATTTAAATAATTGAACCATCAGTCTTCCCCTTCTCTTTCTCATTTTATTCGAAACATGAAGATCTTTATCGATATGTGGGCGACTGTCTCGCAAGAGTAGTAAATAAAATCAAATATGTAACGATTGAAAAGGTTTTCCAGCATCACCTTCGCGCGAAAAAGCATATAAAATATATGCTAAATGGATACCTGTTGCAACATCTATATTTGTCTTCGATCGATTATGTAACGATACATTAAGAATCGTGGAGTTCTTTCGAAGAAAAGCGAAATGAGCGCTCCTGCAAATATTATGCAAAGCACCTTCGAAGGCGTTATGGGCGACATTCCAAGTGTCTGGACCGCGAATAATTCTGTTCGCGACTACGACCGTAAAACCTGCGGAGCTGCGGATCGGAGTACCGCTGAGTGTCATGTCAAAAGATATTACGCGGGACGCGTTTGGATCTCGACGATGGTCGACGAAAGCTTCCTAGGAAGGCTAAGTTGAGAATCTCGCGGAAGAACATCGGGAGGCCGGCAAGCATTGTCGAGCCGTTCGGGCTAGAGATTCTCAAATAAGAGATTGGCTACTTGGATTACACCGTTTAGATAACTTCCGATTGATCCGTCATATTTTTCAGATATTTTTCAGATATTTTTCAGATATTTTTCAAATCTTCAGATAGAACAAGACAGATGCGTAAAATAGAATAAGTTCATTCTACCTTATGTATAATCTATCTCATTCTATTTCAAGTAGGTCTTGAAAAATATGGCGGTCCAAACGTATGATATCCAATTCCTCTTATTTGAGGATCTCTAGTTCAGATGTGCCATTCGAAAAATAGGTAATCGGCTGTCGGGACCTATCGATACCATGCTGTCGTGAACACGCTGTCGCGCGTCGTACAAAAAAAAAACCGAAAGCTCATCAAGCTCGGGGATAGGAAGCGATGGACGAGTGCGGGAAATGAGTCTGGTGTATTATTCGCGGCGGGTGCACGACGGGGATGTCGGAACGCATCGGTGATCCCCGATGAAACGATGAAAAATCGAAAAATCCAAACACGTGCGGTGCTCGCCTACCCTCTCGTATCTTGTCGGTGTTTAACATTTCTCTCCGCGTCCTGACGTCTACCGAGGAACTGTGATATATAACGACCGCGTATATACGTATGTACCTTGTCGTCATAACGTATGAGAGCGCGCGATACGTATTTTCATAAGACACCTGCTCTCGTGAAACTGCGTGAACATCGACTCGTGAGATTTCTGCAAATATACCCCGTTTCTCTATCCTAGAAAGAGATTTCCTCCGCTTTGCTTAACGCGGTTGAATACGCGCGAATTTCGATGGATTCTCCAGGAGATCCGGTGAAAATTTTACATTCGATTTTACGGTGCGTAAATGCAATTTTCCCGCATAACCTGCGGATCCCACTGCAAAATTCCAACCAAAAATGAAACGTGTAACATCAATAAATACAATTTCTCGCGCGTTTTAATTACATATATATATATATATAGCGTCGCTAAAATTCTAGTTAAAAATAAAATATCCATAAAAATAGATACGGTATTTCGATATTTTATTCATACAATTTTCAGTTATAAATAGATCGCGTTTTATCTTCTGCGAGAGATAAAGAATAAATAGGAAAACGAGCTGTAGTCAAAGCGATCATATTCATGTGGAATACCATCGTCTGTAATTTAATTGGCACACTTGCGTCATTCGCCGAGCACTTATTGACCGCTAACGAGGCTCGATACCGAATTGTCATATCGAGACACTTGTGCGACGAGTGGAAAACGTCGCCGCGCCATATTAGGTGAGTTCGGGAAGATAGATGTATGTACGTGCCTCGGCCACTTTACAGTCGTACCTATAGGCAGGAAAACTCAGTAACTGCTTCGTGGAAATAGCTTCAAGTGCGTATGAATATACTTGTGCGAGGAGAAACTACAATCTGTTCTTCATATTCATAACTGGCAGAGTTTACTTTCCACCTGACTTTCTGTTTAATTTTTCTGACGTAAGAGCTTATATTCTACCACTTCGCATCTCTCATGCATGATTTCAGAGTTATGAGAGAACTGTTATATTCAGTTCGGCTCTTAATTTATAACGTCATGTCTCACCAACTGAATCTTAACGTCTCTTTGGTTTACACCGAGACAAAGAGCGACAGCTCGGACACACCCTGCACATACCGTATCAGGAGAAATGACTTTCAAACCGCAGATCCGCGAATGACATCAGCGCTAAAGAAGATACGCCAAGTGTCAATGTGACCGTAATTTGTTCACGATTACATCATTAACAGCGATAAGAACGGATGATTTGAAATATAGATCACTGCATCGTGTCAGCTCGCTTGAAGCGCAGAATGTTAAATATAATTAGTACATTCGTGTTATTAAGCTAGCACTCTCTTATTAAGCTGACCTCACGCAGTCGTCACGCACACAGTTTGGAAAGAAAGGAATCTGCGGCTGCTGATGACTTAAACTGATTCCCTATCTAATTCCACATAATATCTATGTAATTCTATGTGTAATCGATATATACTTTTTTAATTAAGAAATATAAAGAAAAAAATGTGTTTTAGTTTTCTCTGCCTTGCTATATCAAATACATATCAAATACATATTTGTACATGTTATTCTTAACCTTCCATCTGCTATCATACCAAGCTTTTTTTACCGTTCCAAGTCTTTCAAAACTATGGAAAAATTCAGGGTTACTTT
Source organism: Acromyrmex echinatior (assembly GCF_000204515.1). The sequence continues at coordinate 1,932,373 of NW_011627850.1, forward strand.
TCAACGTTTCTATTACATTACTAAATAGTCTTTTTAACAAGATATTTTAGGAAGAAGAACTGAATTCTGTCCTTCTTTATTTCAGAGAAATATTCTTGAGTCAGAAAAGACCGAAATTGCAGATAGAGGGTTAAATTATTTTGCTTCTATTTTTCTTTAAATTTATTGCTCTCACAAAAATGTGTATGCAATATACAGATGTATATGAATGTGCACCCGCAGTGAGCTGCTTGGGTCCATGAATTCGCTAAGCTCAATAACTGTGCGGATCAGTCACTCCTAGGGGAATATTTAATTCTATATAAAAATCAAAAAAAAAGCTATCAAGCATAAGAATTCTAAGCTAAGTTCGAAAATTGATCTATCGTCACATAATGGTGATATTTTATATATTGTCTTATATATATATAAATATTTTCAGATTTATATGTATAAGCTAAATTTTTAGATTTTTGCTTTCAGCAAAATCGTTCTTTTCTTGTAATTAAAAGTTTACAGCGCACGTAATAATCTATTGTATACTATATATCTTGCAACTGCAATTCGCAAACACAATTTTTGTAAAGGATCACGATGGCGCGGAAAGCTCGTTAGTTCGACAGTGGCATGAAAGTAAATGTAAATATCTCGATGTTCGTGAGTTTGCTTGTTTCTCCGATGCGAGAAGACGAGTTGAAAGCTCAAGATACTGCGGGAAGCGAAATTGGGTCGCCATCTCCGAGTATGCCTGACTTTACTTTATCGTGACTTCTCTCGTCTAAACGACGGAACGTTTCACTGATTCGCATCTCGTGGAGAGTCCCGTCGGTTGTTTCGTGCTTCGCCTCCCTTCTGCCACGCGGGATTCTTAAACGTTTGCGCGTCAGTCGCAAGTTGAATGCTAAGGATCGTCGCATCCGCCGCGTTTCTCTTTACAACTCGGCGTATTCATTTGGACCGCTTTGTGCGACGTTTATGCAGCACAGCGTTACGTTACGATGCTTTGCGTCCACCAAGCCGTACTCCGTAATAAAGCTGTCATTACGAGAAGCAAGCGAATAGATTCATAAATTTAATTCATTTTAATATTTTCACATACGTTACAATAATAATGCGTAATAATATTAGGTGTTGGAATTAATTCGTAGCGTTTTTCAAGTGATGGGAAGTACTTTCATTAATGTATTTTTTAATGCTCATGTGAAATAAATAACATTCTTTCATTAAAAACGCTACGAATTAATTCCATTTATACATCTTCTATACGATACGAGAAGCTTGTTCTTTGTTTCATACATTTGTGCGAATACACACGATGACTTACGAAGAACGTGTACCTGTAATAAATATTCTTAATTTGTCATGAATGTTCGCATCTAACAGTTCGCAAAAAGAAATGAAAAAAATAAAGCGACTCGCAGAGAAAAAAAATGATCAAAAATGAACTCTCTGTAATTAAAATGATAAAATGTCAATGGAACAAAAATTTATACATATTTACATGCGGTAACTGTAAACTCATTTAATTGCCGAGTAGAAAAATTTTGCTTTAAAAGCTGTTCTTTATGTTCTTCCTTACCCTGTTACAAATACAAAGAGATGGTACCTCTCTTCCTCTTTTGTACCGCTTTCTTTTTTATGCGCGCTCGTCGAGTGGTAAATGTACACTTTTGCTATCCAACGGAATGATTAAGTACCGCGATTTTATTCTGCAGGATAAATGCGTCGCGACGGTTTATCTCTCGGATATTATGACCAAAGTGACGATTTGCAGATATAAAAACGCGATTAACTCGTCTAATCGGCTTTTAACTTTCCACCTTTCGGCGGCATGGGATCTTTAAAGGCACCACCAATATTTTGATTGTGAATTCTGGGAGATAAATTTGAAAATTTACAAAAAATACATAAAATATAATCCGACTTCTATGATGATAAAAATTCATGTTCAATCTTTGACAAGTATTAAAGCTTTGACCAAAATTTTTTCAGATTTTTATATAAACGATAAAAAAAATTGCTATTTTTCGAAAACTCTTATTGCTGACGAAAAAATGTTTATACCCGAATGAAAATTCAATAAATAATTTTGTCTCCACCAATTCGTCGTAAAAAATGCATCACGTTAACTACGCTTTTTATAAATACTACTTTTAATTACTTAGCCAGTTCTCGTTTAAAGAAAACGATGACGTCATCGAGTGAGAATTCAACTCGAAAGACTCATCCTATCCGTCCGTTCTTCTTTGTCTCCCTCCGTCTATTTCTCCGTAATTTCTATTCTTTTCTGCTCGCATCCTTTTTTTTTTTTAATTTTATTTTACTGCCTATTTGTTACTCTTCTCGTTTTCACTTAATACACTAACGGTTTCTTAGTTTCTACTTCACCCTTGCTCTCCGTGCTCTGGTGAACTCACCGAGAATCTTTATGACCCTGCCAGATGTCTCGCATGGCATTGACGCATCGCTTTTTTTACGGAGATTCCCGGTTCTATCAAGGAGAAAAATATAACTCGACGTTGCGTGGAACAACCGTGATGGGAAAATCGTGACTGTAAATGCACCTTTCGTCGGTCCACCTGTCACGCGATGCCTGGTCGGAACGAGAAATTGCACCGAAAACGCGAGACACGGTACGGATTCTCTCCTAAGATCGATATTATTATACGTTCCGAACAATAGAAACGACGTTGATTATTTCAATGCTGAATACGACCATACCAAGACTAATCAGTTATTTGAGGAATAATATCCGACGTTTCATTGAAACTGTAAAGTTGGAGCGACTATATAGCGAGATTGCTTTCGATTCAAGCGTTTCCATCTTCGACGATTATAAAGGAATGTTCTCCTCATTAAAATTAGAAGGCCCGTGTACACTAATTAAGCGTCGTATAACATTCGGCATACGTTTACGTTCAGCTCGCGTGTAATGCGAACAGATGACCTTACGGAGACGCCAACGGAGAGACCGGCCGCTACATTATGTTTGGAATTTCATCCGGAGCTTGCATTCAGGTCCTGCAATAACATTCCAGTTGGTTCATGTGCTAGTTGCGAGCGTCGAGTAAGACGGCTCCATCGTACAGCGGATTAATGATTAAGCGAGATGACTAATTTGTGTGGCGACGGACATTAAAACAGTTTACTGCCAATTTAGGCTTTCTATTATAGTAGCAAACTTTTCGTCTAAATAATAATAATAATAATAATGTTGAGATAAATTACGAATTTTCAGAGAGTACGTTCATGGAGAGTCCAATAAAAACTTTTAAATTAACATCGAATTTAAAATACATACGATGGTAAAACCGAGAGAATCGTGAGATAAGTTCGCGTTGCAATTCTACTGCATCGTCAGAGATCTTACGAAGCGTTGCAGGCGAGATAATCCCGAAGAAACGACCTCGACGAAGTTTCGCGCAATTTCTAATCGGGTGCCTGGGACGAAATGTGATTTGAACAGTCTATCGTCCGAGTGAATATCGTCCGAGTTTCCTAGCGAACGGACTCGAGAGAACTCGAGGAGAGGTCGGAGAGTGGAAGATGCGATTGCTCGACCTAGCGGCGGAAGTGGCGCGGCGAAGCGAACAAGAAGAACGCAGAGACAGAGGGAAGATTGCGAAGGAAGCCTCGAACTGGGACTGGAAATAGAAACGAGGAGCTCGTTCCGGGGAATTTCATCGGCGTGAAGGGATGGAGAGAGGCGAGACGAGAGGAGAAGTTAAGAAGGGACGGCATCGAGTGCGAAAACTATTCAAACTGCGATCGTCGCAAAACGGCCGCGCCGCGCCGCGATGGATTTAGAGTGACTGCACAAACACACGTATTCTTATGTACATCCGCGATGTGACTCGCCTGCCAAACGACTGCGACGCCTCATATATTTCAACGAGTTGAATCGACGTTTGGCGTGTCGCGGCATTTGCGGCATGTAATGAGTAGAGACCCTTCAATAAGAGTCTGGACACGAACCGCAGTTTTGTATGTAAGATAGTAGTTTATTATTTCTTTCTCTTTCTTATTCTGTTTTATCTTTCTTTAGTTTATTTCTCTCTCTCTCTCTCTCTCTCTCTTTCTCAGGAATTGTTAAAACATGACGGATCAATCAAAAGTGACTTTCTCGTGTCCAGACTCTTATTAAAAGCTTTCTAGTAATGAATAGAGACTCAATAATAAAGTTTAGCTATAAGCAATTTTGTTAAAACAAAAAAAAGGGTATATGTATCTTCTTTCTTTTGCTATTTCATTCTCTCTAAATTTCTTGAAGTGAAATCTCACTCCAAGAGAGTGAAAATACAACCATTTTTGGAAAAGAGTGAAAATATTTCACTTCTTAAAAGAGTCAATTTTTACTCTTTTCCAAAAAATGAAATATTTCACTCTTCTCCAAAAATTTCTGTATTTTCACTCTCTTGAGATTTTACTTCAAAAAATTTAAAGAGTTATTCTAACTTACTGAAGTTGATAAAAAACCGATGGATTAATGAAAAGTTTGTTATCTCGTGGCCAGATTCTGTTGTAGTGTTTCTCGTAATACTCGCCCAACAATGCCAATGAAAAGAATACGACGATGGCCGTCCAATGCGGGCTCCTAAGAATTTCGAAGCTCCTCACGGTGGTCGACGTGGATTTATTCATCTCGCGACGCAGTTTCAGAATCTCGAAGTGTTCTCTCCTTCATAAGAATATTTTTTTTTGCTTCGTCGAGCTAAAATTATTTCTGGTTTCGTTGCTGCAACGGAGATATTTCATTGAGTACAAATAGATTTACCGGAATATTTATGGCGACCATTTTAAACGCGCCACGTGGGATTGGTACGATTACAGCGTCGGCTGTTTGCTCAGCTTAGAACGGACGTAGACCACTATGATTATTCTATTCAACGGTATTCACCCCGACCGGATTCGGAGCGAGCTGCTTTTTACGAGCAGCGAGGAAGAAGAATGGCCCGTTCTGATCGAAGGACTTGTCCGCGACTTGAATCGCAAGAGGTCTTTACGAGCGGAAAAGAGTTCGAGCGGAGATAAAGGTTCTGAGAAGTGAGATAAACGTGAAATTTTTAATCTTTAAACCTCGAGAATTTAAACGCGAGATTATCCGGCTAGATATTAAGAGAGCGTACGTATTGCATAAAGAGGGGAAAAATTTGAAAAAAAAAGAAGCAAAAAATTATTTCCGCAGAACCGAGAGAAAGTAATTTTTACGACGCATGCAGCCTCCGTTGTATAAGCGCCGTTATTAATTGTAACCAAGTTCAGTGTCCACTCTGTATCGTAAAGGAGGAACGGTTAGTTGCATAACCGCTTTGTGACGCGATAAAGAACGCGCCGCCGTTCTAAAGTTCTGTCTCTCTTTCATAATTGCGTCTCTATATGTTACTTTTTGTTCGCGCGAATATATATATATATATGCAAGAACAGAGACTACAGTGCGTTCATTCATTTGCAGGAATTGCCGTTCATTGCTCGTTTCTGCGACATTTCCCGTTCACCCGTGATTAAACCTATGCTGGGAAAGACTCAATCCACATACATCGATTCTCGCGCATAAAGTTTCCTTCCCACCTGAGTCCACTGATCGATTATCCCACTGGAATACACGTGATCTATTTTCGGCGCAGATCAAACGTTCTGCGAGACGTCAGAATTAGACGCGTTGAATCTGTTGGTTCTCGCGAGTTTCAGATAAATCGTTTATATCCCGTACAATTCAGCGTTAAAAGAGATTTAACAGTTTTTTCAAATTTCTGCCATTCTTTGAATTCGTAGCGATAGCACGCTCTCGTCAATCCTTTTCCCTTTGAATGATGCTTCTTTTTGTCTACATCAAACATTAAGGAATTATTTACCACTTTATGTGAGAATATTAATCTGGGTTACATTTCAAAAGATCCTCTCTAAGGGAAATTTTAGTCGATATAGTAATATAGTTGTTTTCTAAAACTTTTAGAGTTAAAGTTCACTCTGAAGAATAAAATCTTACTTAAAGACTGAAAATTGAGATACTTCTTTTTTAAGACTGGCTCAATTTTCACTCTTTCGAGTGAGATTCTACCTCAAAGAATTTAAAGAGGACGTGTACTACATATTTCGAGTAAAATTTTTCTCGAAGAGGACGTTTCGGAATGTGAATAGTTCTAGAAAATACTTTCAAGTTTATTCGACAATAATATGTTGATTTCCAACTAGCTCCACCCCACCCTTTTAAATATTGACAGGATAATTTAACGATGCGTGAAAAACGAATGGTGTCTGCATTTAACTCACGTACATCCGGCCATAGCTTCCGGTCGCCGAACATCTCAAAAACCCTTCGCGTGTGCCCAGTATCTTTTACTATAATAAATCGATACTATTTATTGTTTTCTTTAGCTCTTTTCCTAACTTTGCCACAAGTAGACAGATATTTCTACTTCAAGAATTATATTATCACTTTTTCTAAACACGAAGTCATTTCTATCACCTTTTAACACACACACACACACACACACACACACACACACACACACACACAACACTAAAATACTTTCAGACGTCGAGATATCGAGCACCTCTTAAAAACTTAAATTGGCTTCTATCATTATAAAAGTTTACGCAAAAAAAAAAAGTATAGATACATTGAAAAAAGAGTTTAGTAATTAAGCAAATGTTTAGTGAAATTATGTCAATTAAATGTTTGTTTAATATAATAAAAAATTATTTCACTAAATATTTGTTTTCAATGTACGATGAAAAATTGGCGGACGACTTTGTTCGTCGAATGACAGTCGCGAAAAGAAGAGTATTATTCAAACGTCGATATCACATTGTCATACAACAAGCATTAATCAGAGTGTACCAATTGAATGTTAATGACGTCTATTTATTAACAAACAGATGCAGAGATAAGGCGACTTGATTCGTAATTTTCGTACGAGCGTATAGAAATACCGCGGCGAACGGACGTGATATTTGCTGCGTAACGTTACGTGCAATTTTAACGAATCGTATTCGCTCGTGTATTAGCACTAATCATCATTTGCATCAACAAAATATGGTCTATAAAAAGTGGTAATAATAGAATTACATTAATTCGATTGTTGATAATTCTAAAATCAATTTCAAGGAACATCTGATTTCTTCGTTCTACATATCTACATCTAATTAATAATGTTAGTCATGTTTTTCGTATTAAATATTCATAATACATGTATAATAAGTACATAATATGTAATAATAAAAAATAATAATATATACGTATATATGTATATATATATATATATATATATATATATATATGTGTGTATATATATTTCATAAACGATCGATAATCCTCAATAATTAATTAAATTTTCAATAATTAATTTAATTAAGTCACATCAAAATTTCCATTAAAATAATATTCATTTAAAACACTCTAAAATGTCATATCTCCTAACCAATTCAAACCACCAAGAGCTTAATTTAGTAGACCCGTGAATATTCAATCAGTAACGTCATAATTAAAGCCGTACTTCAATTTCGCTAATTATAAGCAAGAGTCCATTACTACTTGTCGAAATATAGCTCCTACTAATTAAATTACATTATCCGTTGCACAGATACGGCAAGGCGAGGATCAATCGAACGTTTCTTGGCCGCATTTGGAGATTTGTCGCATTTCACAACGATCGTTTCAGAAATTAATTTATCAGGCAGACCAATTAGCAATTATAAGTATCGCATATTATCGAGAACGATATCTAAAAAATGACGACTAAGACTTCTCTCTTTTAACTCCAAAAATAACGTTCGTTAAACCGACAGTCACTCGCGCGATTTTTCACGTCTCTCTTTCATCAAATCTATCGCAGATTTAATTCAGGACGTTTTTGGAATCCCTTCGCGTTCACCGCATCGCGTTCATTACATCGAGTGCCGTTCATTTTCATCCAGCAGTCGGCAACTTCGACGACGACGAAGACGACGTGGTGATAAAAATTTAACCAGGCAAAACAGCGCCGTACCGCAGAAACGCTCTCGTATATAATTTCGTATTCCCGCGTTTGCGTTCGCTGATGAAAGTCTTGCAATTACGACACGAGACTTCAAGGAGAGCGATGCACCTGCTCTCGTCTCTGTCAATCGCATTGCCGGTTCAAAATTTTAGCAAACGCTATTTACGATAATACAGTTTGTTAATACTACTTGATGCTATCTGAAATATTAATCACCAAGTCATCTCGCCCAGATCGTATTTCCTGCCCTCTTCCCTCGTGAAATAAATACGTTAATTCAAAATCGAGGCTTTAAATAGTAAATTATTTCCGTGAAAATATACATCGGAGGTTCTCCCTAACTCTCTCTCTCTCTCTCTCTCTCTCTCTCTCTCTCTCTCCGTTAATCAACGCGCGCGCGCGCTGATTTAATTCCCAATTTCAAGTATGCAATTAAATAATGTTATCATACACGTACCACACGCATATCGAACGCGTCGCACGTGGTGCGCGTCGCACGTGGCGAAGTTAATTTATTAAATTTATTAAACGAACTTTCCAGGATTCGATAAACAGTTCTGTTCGTATGACGAAAGCGAGAGACGATCTGTGGCTCATACGCGCAGATATCCATTGGATGGTTTGGGAAACCGATCAAGATCACATCATAATCGCATAAATATTGAGAAAAAAGACAGAGAAAAAGAAAAGACATATTTAAACGACAGATATCTGAAGATGAAGAGGATTATTTATCAAATGTCAAGATTTTCAAGATTTTGCCTGTCTCTGCCATTGTAGAACTTTGATCGAGTTCAAGTGATTTTCTTCATTTTTTTTCTTATTTTTAGAATTATTAGAAAAAGATGAAGAGTTAGTTAAACGAAGATTAAAATTAAACGAAGATTAATAATTATAATGAAGCATCAAAGAAATAAATCAAAATAAGTCAATAATGCAAGCCAATATACATCAACACTAGATGGATGAAAAGCTTAAAATTAAAACTAGATTGAGAGAGAGTGAGAAATGATGATCAAACCGGCGGAATTTCGGCTCGGGTTTCGCCGAACATCGAGTGCTCGCGACGCGAGAAAAGCAGAAGGACACCAGAAGGGACACGTTTCGCAGGGCGGAATATCGCGGCCAGCCGGCGACATCGCAAGAATCGCATCTGCCGGAATAACGCCGGTGAACGATACGGAGATGATTGGATTTGGAGGATATGCTCACCCACTCTCGAACTCGAAGATGTCCTCGGCGTCCGATCGTCAATTCGCCTTCTCTTCGTCCTTCGTTCGTTCTCTTTCTCTCTTTGCCCGATCGCGACGCTGCACCGCTCGCGCATTCGAATCGGCAGCGAGCCGATCGTTTGTAACACTCCGAGACGCGCTATCGGCCAACTATCACGAACGAAAAAGTGCTTTGGCACCGTCGCGACAGATACCGCCATTTTCCGAACGCGCACCGCGCGCACTGTGGCCCCCGTGTCGCCATCTGGATACGTAAAAGGGAAAAAGAGATGAGTCTATAATCTACATGTAACATCTGTCGATGCTCTAGATTACTGTAAAAGAATCTGTGAAGAATATAATTTTATTGTACTGGAAAATAATCTGTGAATATAATTTTATTGTACTGTAAAAGAATATGTGAAGAATATAATTTTATTGTAATTATTTGTTAAATGTAAACCAACTGATAACTCCCAGTCAGAAATAATTTCTAAAAGGTAATTTTTAAAAAATGGGCCATTAAAAGAAAAATTTTTGTCTGTTCAATTGAATTAAAAAACTACATTTACTATTCAGAATTTTTAATTAAGCAGTATTTATAATGCGCAGAAAAGGTCGATGTTATTTTTAGATTCAATTGAATTAAAGAACTATATTTCCTATTCAGAATTTTTAATTAAGCAACATTCATGCATATCATATCACAAAATACTATAATATTATTTTTAAATTGAAAAGCATAGAAATATACTCTATGCCATTCCTATAAATGAATAAAAATGCATTCAAAATTGAAAAGGAATAGACATTTGTTTCATGCAATTCCTATAAATGAATAAAAATGCATTCAGGATTGAAAAGGATTCATTTTAACATTGATGAATCCGTATTTCTGAAAATCTGAATACTTTTTAATCCATTTCAATCCATTCTTGCTGGATGAGCACCTATAATATAAATGGATATAATGGATGTATACATAGTTGTAACATATCTGTTCAAAGATGTTGTGAAAGAGGCGGACACATGAAAAAATACAATTAATGTTAAATATAGTAATAATGTACAAATGATGATAGTAACATGTTTTTAATAATACTGTAAAATATTATTTTTATTAGCTGAAATAATACTAATTGCTTTAAATTATATATATATATATTAGGTGTTGGAATTAATTCGTAGAGTTTTACAAATGATGGGAAGTACTTTCATTAATGTATTTTTTAATGCTCATGTGAAATAAATAACATTCTTTCATTAAAAAACGCTACGAATTAATTCCAACACCTAATATATAGTCTTTATCGACAGTCGTAAAAAATGTTCGACAACTTTTTCATCGTAACGACATCGAAACGAAGGAATTATTTTTCGAGGAATTATTTCTGACTAGGAACCAAGAATACCAGCATATTTGAACACGGTGTTGTTGTGTTAGTGCAATTAATATTAATATAATTTGTTTTTATATTTCTCTCTTTTTCCCTCGATGCGTTAAATTTAATTTTAAATATAAATATTTCAATTATATAATTATATATGTGTAATATTGTAGTAATATGTACATCTTATATTAATCATTATTTAAAGTTTTTGCTCAAAATTTGATTTAAAGCATTTGCCACAAATTGTTATTTGATTAAAAAATTTGTTTAATATATATATAATGCCATATAACAATATAGGTGTAACAGTTGAATTCCAGACGAATGGCAAAAATATAATTAGTGCCTAGTATTTTTAGCGAAGGCTATACATATATCTATAAATACAACCATCGATCAGTATTCATATTTAAATTGACTAATAATTGTTGTTTTAATATACTTACAAATTTTTACAATAATTAACAATTAACTCATAAATATATATATTCTATATGTTAATAGAGTATATATTTTGTCAACGAATTCATATTTAACAGATAAAAATACGTCAAAAATAACTATTCATATTTGCGTTACAAAAAAAGGTCAAATTTTGTTGGACTGTGTTATCTCTAATTGTTCAAAGAATGATAACGAATGATTACAATGTAACAAAATAAGGAATTCACTTGTGACCTTTTCGTACAAATAACCGCATGCAATGATGATGCAACTGATCATGTTCCGATATACATACACTGCTAGTACTGAAAATTTACGGTACATGTAACATGAACTAGATTTTCAATATAATATCAGCGTTGTATATCGGAACATAGCTTATTTTATGATAGCAACATATTATATGTCGTAAGAACAATTTCCATTTACAATAATTTATTGTCAATAGATATTCAAAATAATCAATGCTTTATAATTAATAAATTTTATTAATAAAATATATATATATATATATATACTCTATTTATATAACAATATGTATCATACCAAATGTAATATTTCTTGCATTTTATTAAACTAGTACATCATGCGCGATATATGAGTTGTCATTGTACATTGTACGTTATACGCTATTAACAAAAAAAATTTTTAAATTTTTAAATTAAGTAAATCAAATTATTATTATTACTTTATATCACCAAAGTTGTTTGCATTCTGAAAAAAATTAAAAAATTGAAAATGATAATTCCTATAGAAATTCTCTTTAAAAATCTCTTTTTATCTTTTAATTTTTAAAATCTAAGTATTCATTTTTAAACAACGCAAATGCATTAAGTATTGAGTAGACTAACAATAAGTTAGATGTTTAAGTGGGGATAGCATGATAAAAGCGTCAGTGAGTCAGTGAAAACAGCATTTGGATAGTGACATATAGTATTGTCTTAGTATGTTTTTATTTTATTATTACTACTCGAATATTATGATAGTTCTAAGTGTTGTATTAATAACTTTGACATGTGTTGCTATAAGATACTACATTCGGAATTATTGTTGTCTAACATACGTAATTAGAAATGAAAACATTCTGCCAGGTCCGAAAAAATATATGGCAAAGTATCTTTATGGAAATCCTGACGGTAAAAACACACATAATAATATGTTTAACTTATTAAAAAAGTAACTTTTTTAAATTAACATAAGAAAGAAAGAAAAAGAATTTTCAAAACATTAAAGTTTGTGATAAAATACTTTTAGTTTAATAATTAATAAAATAATAATTAAAGATGGAGTTGAATTCTATATCAACAAATTTTAGTTTATTTAATACTCAATCATTATTTTATTAGACTATTTCATGAAAATCATGAATACCTTTTATTATTTGCAAAAACTTAATACAGTTAAACACATAACAAATAATACTGAAAACAATATCAGAATATAAGTGAAATGTTATAGCGAATTCGCTGTTGGGCGCACTGTAATGCGCATTAGCAATCCATATTAAAGCCGTTGTAAACTAATTTAATTTGTAAGTATAAAATGCAAATATTTTGATTATAAAATACAGATTTTACTTAACAGCACAATAAAATGTATTGAGAATTTTATTTTAATCCGTTTTTATATTATATTTATATTAAACACATATTTTTATGTCAATTTATATATAACGACTTTATAATGTGCATCCAATCGAATTCGCCATTAGATATAATAATAGTAATAAATTTCTATTGTTTTATTTATGAAAGTATTGAAATAAAAGGAAATCGGAGACTAAATAACTTAAGAAATATTTTATATTAGGGCTGTATACATATTATTGCATGTATCATATTATACAAGATATCAAACTGCTTTTCGACGAAGTAGATTGCAACGTTCACAAAACGTTGAACGTTTCTAAGGATAGATATAGACACGGAGATAACTCGTAGCTTCTATATATTATACACTATATAAGAATACATCAAAATGTAAATATTTTATTTAAAAAAAACATAAGATATATTTTCATTTTGTAGAATATTCATTTTTTTATAACTACGTGAAATGATTTCCAACTGAACAAATTAATAGTTAATTGTCGTCAAATTTCATTAGAATTGATTGACAAAGTCATTTGTTAAGCTCGTGTTTTTTAAGCAAACTTGCATACATAATTAGATAGCAAATTGACATTAAAAATCGAAAAAAGCTTTGATCGATTTTGATGTTAATCAATTCTTTTTTGTTGTCAATTTGTTATCAGATTGTCAGTAAACTTTGCACAATTTTGCCGATAATTCGATCTCATGTTGTGTTAACAGATTTTATTGTAGGTATATCTGCCATCAATTTATTAACATTAATAAATATAACAAAATTTGCATTAAATTTAATGACAAAATTTGTTTTCATTGGACTACTTTAGCTAATTAGATACTTCATAGTCTTAAATATAAGAATACTAGTAATATAAGAATGCCTATATATCATACTTTTATTTTCAATAATAATATACAGACAAATAGCATTATAAAAATATATTTCGAAGATATAAAAAGATATAATTAATTTTTAGAGTTATTAAATATTTTATGTATACTTGGAAAGTATTTTACATCCCCATTCCAATTATTGAAAACGCCATTTGTTGTCATATACGAACCAAATCAAGTAAAGGTAAATGAATATCATTTTTATTTTATTAACACATGTATTAATTATTTAATTAACAAATGTACACAAGCAACATATATAGGGTGTCTCGAAATTCGAGGACAATATTATTACAGCGCACAGCATGAAATTTCGTGAAAAATTAAGTTAAAAAGTCCTCTATCATTTTGCAATTTTCACAATAGTTGACAAGATATTAATTATTAAATATCGCTGAATATTAGTTTTCAATAATTTTTTACTAAGTATTAGTATATTACTATATTATCAACTTTACAGAGAAACAGCAAAAATTGTTTATTTTCTTCTCATAAAGCTCTAAGAATTTTTTCAGAATTTTTAAGTACTTAACTTTTTAAGTAATTAACTTTTTTTAGTACTGCATTTTCTAATTGCGAAAATTACGAAAATTACGAAGTGGTAAAGGACTTTTCGATTTAATTTTTCACGAAGTTTCACGCTGTAATAATATTGTCCTCGAATTTCGGGATACCCAGTATATATAACAAAAATGTTAATAATACATGTATGACTTTGTAGACTGTCCTAAAAAGCCGACATTGTTTAGACAAAAATATAATATTCTATAAATTTGCAGAAGAAATATTTGGCACAAAATTATTAACAGCTCCTGGTAAAGTATATTTGGAAGGATAAAACTACTAATTTTTTTACGTAAGGAAATGGAAGCATGCTATAATTATTTTATAATTGTTTATATATTACGAATTTATATATTACGATTATTTATTTTATGTTATATTATGGACGATCTTGTTTTCAAATTTGTTTTTATTTGTACTTTTATGTATGCTTTTACTTTATGATATTTTAATATTTGCATTTTAATAATAATGGAAATTTTTTGAAGCAACTTTTCCTATTAAAATTTTTTTAATATGGTTAGTTAATTATTTTGCTTTTCACTATGTATTATAATAGGAAAAAAATACTTCTTGTTTTAGAATCTATATGGAATCAAAATCGAAAAAGAATAGCTCCAGGCTTTAGTCTGAATATGTTGCAAAGATTTTTTAATACATTTGTTGAAGAATCTTTAATGTTGACGAACAAATTAGAAAAAGTTGGAGTAAATGGAAATGAGATTATCTTCTTTGAACATATAGCAACGTGTGCTTTGGACATTGCATGTAGTAAGAACATGCAATTTGTTTTACTTCTAAATTATCTCATGTTGTAAAGACTCATTCATGAAAAGCAAGTCATTCATATTTGTTCTCACTCCCATTTTATCTAGATCTAGTTTCAAACGAATAATTAGCATCTCTTATAAAAATTTGAAAAAATTGGAAATTTTGATGAATTAATGATAACTACTAATTTATTTCATTAATTATATAAATACCAGCAACTTAAAAAAATGTTTTAAAGAATACTTATGCAAGACTATGCAAATTTTACAAAAGCAAAATCAAAAGCTTATTTGAATTATTTGTAATCATCACTTGTATGAAGTTCATTAATTAAATGGGTATCTATTAATGGTTATTTTAATTACTATAAGTTTGTTATTATTTTAGATATTTTAATGAGATTTGTAAAATGTTACAAGAAACCTATATCAGTATATGACGTAGTAGTCAAAATTATAATGTTATGTTAATTATATATTAATTAAAATAAACAATTAGTTAAAATAGGATAAACTAATTTATGCGGGCAACAACTTTTATTATTTTCTCAATTATATATTTTTACCTACTTGGTGTCAATTTATAAATTCTTTTTATAAATTAATATTTCAAACAACAAGCTTTCTTTTCATGTCTAAAGGCACTATAATGGGCATCAAAATGGAATCAAATAAAAAAGATCAATATTTCAAAACAGTTATGAGGTATGTTGTGTCTCACTTAATAATCACGATTGATAAAATATTTTGTTTCTATATATATCTTAAATATAGAATTTTACTTTAAAAGAAACTTGTTTCAGATCGAAAGAAATTTTGAGATATAGGTTGTATTCTGTATGGAATGAGTCTTGGTTTGACAAAATTATATTTAATTTTACTACTTTGGGACGGGAACAACAAAAGACTTCAAAGTTGATGCATTCTCTTATTAATGAAGTATATATTGAATAAAGTTTTTAATATTAGCCTTTATAATGTTTTACTTACTTTTCATCACAAGTTTTTATACAGCTAATACAGCAACAACTGCATGAATTAAATAAAACTGAGATGGAAACAAACACAAGTAATAAATCATCATTTTTTAACATAAAAACTATGTAGAATATTTATTAGCACAAGACTGAGAAGATAACTATTTTCATAATCTTTTTCTTTATTTAATATAGATAAAACGTTTTTCAACATTCTAATGGAAGCATCTCATAAAAAAAACTTTACACAAGAAATGATACGTGATAATGTAATTACAATGATTACACTGGTATGCTAATTCAATATACAAACATATTCTTAAATAGATAATATTCTAATTGAACATTTAATTCTATTTTTTTACCAGACCAGTGATAAAATTACTATTACAATAAATTTTGTTATCTTTATGTTAGCAAGTTTCCCAGAAATACAAGTATGTATTTACTACAAGATCATTAAATTTACTACAATACATAAGTTAAACAAAGCATTATAAATGATATAATTTTAAATTTTGAAAGATTAATAATAATAATAATAATAATAATAACATATCATCTTTTAACTTACATCACTTGTAAGATAGTTCCTAATCGCTTTGATTAAATTATTATGTTGATGTACAGATTTGTTGTAAATATAAATTAAATTTTATATATAAATGTTTTAAAAAATATTTAAATTTGTAATGGATAGCCGCCGCAAAACTTATTATTCTAAACGTTTTAAGTATACATCAACAATGAGTATGCGCGCGAGTGCAATATATTCTATTTCGGATAAAATTATAAATTAAAAATTTATGCAAATGTATACGTTAATCAATATCATTATCAACGCTTCGATTATTCTCAAAATATCAATTTATAAATTTACTTATAATAAATTACAATATATGAAACATATAACATATAATATTATATTAATATAAAGCGATATTTTCATTTAATTTTATAAAGGAAAAAGTATATAAAGAATTGAAGACAATTTATGGTACGGAAACGCTAATATCTGCACCAGTTAAATATGACGATTTACAACATATGCATTATATGGACCAAGTTATCAAGGAAACAATAAGACTTTTTCCTACTACACCTATAATTGGCCGACGACTAACTGAAGACGTAAAAATAGGTATGTTTATTTTTATAACAATCGAATATTAGCAACAATTTTTAATATAACAAAATTTTATTACATGTAATGAATAAATTCTGAAATGTAATATAATGAAACATCAATCATAAGTGCGAATAATTAATTATTGATGATTGATATTTTATTAGCTAATAGTCTTTTATTTAAGACCATCTTAAATAGTCTGGAGATGTTCTAACTCAATTTAAGACTGACAAATAAGCTAATATTCGATAAAATGTAAAGCAAATTGTATTATTTATTATTAATACATTTCTATTTTATATTAATGTTTAAATACACTTCAGGAAATTTTATTTTACCAAAAAATACTAGTATTATAATAATACTTATATTGATGAACCGACAAGAACAATACTGGCCAAATCCATTGAAATTTGATCCAGATAGGTTTCTGCCAGAAAGAATAAAAGATTGTCTTTCAGATTATCATATTCCTTTTAGTGATGGACCAAGGAATTGTATAGGTAGGCATGAATAAATACAATTATATTGTGAAATTAATTTACCTATAATCAGGGTTGCGTAGTAACGCGTTATTGTAACATCATTATCGTTACAATTATTTCTTAATAACGAATTGGTAACATTTTTTATTAATAATGTGGCAATATATATGTAATACAATATATATATATATATAATATGATAATAACAATTAATTTTTGTGACACTGACGAATATAATTGTTACTTTTATCGTTTGCACGTACATATATTATATGTATGTGAAATATGCACAAGCAAGTTTTAAAGAAGAGAGTATGTTTGATCAGTTACGATTAACGATAATTACTATAGGAGAAATCGGGACATCATAGACCACAGGGTACCATCATCAATTGTTTAACATAATCTAGAATGTTTAAATTAATACTACTGGTACGAATATTACTTCATTGCTCATACTTTTTATCTCGGTGGTAATGATTAAATTCCATTGCTTCGAAAAGCATCGATCATTAATGATCATAAATTTTTGTGACGCAATAGTAACTTTTTAACCGCATAAAAATGTTTTAACATTGTTTTAGTAGTAGAATAAGATACATGTATAAAAAATGTAAGGTGCAAGTTTTTGCGTATTTTTTCTTATCTTACTACGTTACAAGTAATAATTTAACGTTTTTTTTTAAATGTATAATGTTTTTTTAAATGTATATGTTTCGTTTTCTATTAAATGTATAATTAAATGTATAATTGGGGTACCATACATTAAATATTCGTGATGAAACAGGACAATACAGAAGTATATATACTAAAAGGACAGTTTATACTTCTAAGCAATTGATTTTATTTTATCATAATAAATTTTTTGTCTTATATTAATGATTATTTCTCATTTGTTTTATAATTTTCTATATTATATTATTTAATAATTATTGATTGTAATTATATTTTATTGTATTATGCTAAGAATGTGTAAGTTAATTGAAAATACTTTTCAACTTTCATTACTGTTATTTCTTGTATAACTACTATACCTACTATTGTGTGTGACTTAAAATACCTCGGGTATAAAGCACCATGGGTCATTTTTTAAAAAAGTATTTTTATTTTTTTCTTAAAAACTAATAAATATTTACTAAATATACTTATTAAATTTTTAAATATATTATACATTATGCTTTAATTAATTTGTTTTTTAAATGATACAAAAATTTTTATATTTAATGTACTTTTAAGAGTTTGAATTTTTGTGATTCATGATACCCCGGTCTCTCCTATATTTCATGTTGAACTAATCGATTAGACAATTACTATTACTTTAAAAAAAATTGCTATTACTTTAAAAAAAGATTAATTTAGTAAGAAAGTAATCGAAATTGTAACAATTTGGTACTTTTTGAGTATAAATAATGTTTACTTTTACAATAAGTAATCAGTAACGATAAAAAATTATTTTTTGAAAGTAATTTTTTCAACCTTGCACATAACTAACTTGCAGGTACAAAGTATGCAATGATTTCTATAAAAGTTATTCTAGCTACTTTAATACGAACATTCGTTTTAAAAGTAGATAAAAGTATTCAGATACATAATATAAAATTAAAAACGGACGTAACATTATCTACTATTGAACCTTTAAAGATCAGGATTAAAAAACGAGATCTGCAATAAAGTAAGCTAAATATTAGATAAAGAAAACACTTTTGCAAAAAATTTTCGCATGTATTACGGCAACGATTAATATTAATGTAACTTAATTTCTAATCTTATTCTTTATTGTCTAATGTATAATATAATTGCAAAGAAATAAAATATGCAAACAAAATCTTTGAAAATTTATTGTAATTTAATCCTATTTCTTCTTTAGATTAATGCTTTTTAATTATTCATTACTTTTTGTTGTATATTTATAATAAATGCTACAATTTATTTATGTAATAATTTTTTTCGTATAAATTGCAACTAACGTGACAAAACAAGTTTTATGAGGAAGTAGAAGATTGCTGTATTTATGGGCCTGGAATAGCAGATTAGCAGTAAGTTGTCAAAAAGCACTACTTTTCAATACCGAAAACTTCAAACGCGTTTTCCTCAAAATCACTTTTCAAAAATATTCCATCATTAACGGAACTAATTGTGCTAATGGTGGAATATTTTTGCAGATTTATAAATCAAAAAATCACTCATGTAGAAAAAAAAGAATTTCACGCAAACGAAACTCGACAAAAACTGACGCTGAGAAACATCCTTCGCTTCTCTTAACGCGCCTAAAGTTCTAGAATTTCATAATCTGTCAACACTTATGATCATATACATCGGACGTCCGTAAATAATAGGGCAGCTTAGTCGCAGTGAAGGATGCTTCTCAGCGTCAGTCTTTGTCAAATCTCGTCTTGGAAAACTAACAGTATGAGTCGTGGGCTGTATCACGAAATCAATTGACTCGAAATTTCCGGATCCAAGTTCGATCCCCCTGCGTCCTATATATATATATATACAGTTTTGTCCGCGATTGACGAGCATTGCTCCTTGTGATTGATTGTATTATTCAGAGTGTATTACTGAAATTTGTGATCTTACTTTTCCTTTCATTTCGTAATTTCTTGTTATTTTCAGAAGGTCCATATCTGCGATCACACAACTGCGTGAGGAAAAGGAAAATCCTCGAATCATGGAAAGAAATCATGCATTTAGCATGAATTATCATTTCTCTTGAATCATATCAATCTTAAATTTTTAGCAATCTCTTCCCCTGGTAGCAAGCTGACGTCATTTGACGTTAAAATGACGACAAAATGACGTAGCTTGCTACTTGGGTCGGATTTGGCGAGTTTGATTGTAAATTTTGTCGGCGTTTCTACGGTCTTTGAGATTTAATATCAGCTGATTTTGAAATAAACAAAAGTAATATAATTCATTAACGTTTGTATGGATATTGAATTGTTTAGAATAGATCCTACTTCTGTTAAAGTAAAATGTTGCAAAATGCTGTTATTAAGATATTATTGTTGTTAAAGTTATTTCTAGCGGTATGACGAGTAAAAATTGATAAGTCAAAAAATAAGTTCAGAAAAAACAAAACAGAAATTTAAAAAAGAAAGAGTTTGAAAATTTATTTGCATTCTGAAATAAGACGTACAAATATGAAAATTAATATTTTTTAATACTTTTAAATAAAAAAAATGAATACTTTCATTTTATTACAAATTTAATTATAAATTTAATATTTAAATTTAATTAATTATAAGTTTAAATGTCTTTCCGCGACCTTAATTTAAAAGTATTCATTTTAATTTCGATTTGTTTTTTTATAGCACGATTGCATAATACGTTATAATATATACATATACATACTGGTGTCTATGCACATATTATGACTTCCTCGCTTTTTTCAAAAAAAAAAAACTACGATTTCTACAAACGAAATAATTGCAAATTTGTAAAAATTGCAGCAAATAGAAATCTAACCATAATAATTAAAATAATTTGATTTTGAGCAACACCGTCAAAGTTATTGATACAATCAATAAGAGTTAAACAATAATGTCGTAACTATGAAATAATTTATAAAGTAATAAGATTTTAATACGTACCTTCGTTCACACAATCTTGCATTGTGTATAATTCTTAGTTTGTCTCAAACAGTTGTTACTTGAAGCTCTAAACCGTACGTAAGAACACAATGCAGCTATCGCAAGAAAACTATAAAAAATTGTTTAAGAAATTCAAATCAAACATTTTGGATTTTTTCCAAAATAAAATTTTATTTTAACGCATATTTATTTCAGTTATTATATATCATTTCAGTTTCTTATATTCTTATTTTTTTTTATTATATTATAATTTATTATTATTATTATTATTATATTATTATTGTATTCTCTTTATTTTCCTTATTTTTTTAGATAATTTAAAATTTTCATAATCCTCAAATTCCACCTTAAAATTATTTTTCTAAGATTTTATCATATTTTTAAACATGTTAATTCCTTATAATAATTCTTCAATAGAATATATTCAATATATCAATAATTAAACTTCATATTTAATACATAAATTTTGTTTTTTATATAAATGTTTTTATTATTTTACATACCTTACTGTATAATACTTAATACTAAAGGTACGTAACAATCTTTTCAAATAAAATTTTTATTTCAAGGAAGTTTTCCTAAAAGAGGAAAAGATTATTTTAGAAAGATTTATTTTATACATCAAATGTATATTTCATCTTTTAAATAGTACACAGTCATCACGAGCACACATAAATAAAAAAAACATCTATAGCAAAAACTTGGTGGAAAAAATACATGCGAGTACTTATAATAATTCCAAGTTAAACAAACTACTCTCGGTTTCCTTGCTCTTATTTTGATATATTTTAAGTCAAGGCCTCTCGAACTAGCGCAGCCTAAAAAATTCCGGATTTTTTCCGTTTAATTTTATCTTATACGATTTACAAATATTGCGAAGCGTACGATCGGTGAAAACATTATACAAGCATAAAAACCACGTGTGCTTATTAAACTGTACGCTTTCTTGGAAAGCTTATAAGAAACATATGTTTTTACATTTTTTATTTTTATCAATCTCATTACAATGAGGATATATAATTTCGGAATGCGATAAAGAAATTCAACAATATTAATTACTTTAATATAAAAATCTTCTCTTATCAGGCTTGCAATTCAAGCTTTCGTCTATCAGGTTATCCAATGATAAAAGATTTGTACGAATATGTACATATAATCCAATCATAGAATTTTCGTTTGCTATATACATATTATAGAATACGCAATCTTCTTATCGAATAATACAGAGAAGAATGCGCTTAGATCCGTCTAGAAATGTGCGCCAAGAGATATGTAATTAATGAGACTTAATTATTAAATTATATTATTATTACGCCTATACGTACAATTCATGTAATTCATTCACGCGTCTCAAATTACTTTTACAATTTACTCATAAATGTTTGTATTGAATAATCATTACGATGACTGTAGATTATGTAGGAAGACAGAAAATTGTAATTAAACAATCCGACAAAGAAAAGTTGACTAGTGTACAAAATTATCTGTAAATTTTATTTGTAAAGCATTTATAATGTTTTTCTGTATTATCATTATTATTAACAAACATTTAAGAGTAAACAAAAAATAATTTAGATGCATACAAGATGTGTACAGATATATAAGTTATCAATGAAGTATATAATTCTTCTATCTAATCACAACTCAGAAAGGTTTAATATAATGAAAATCAAAACAAACTTAACAGAGGATCGTATTAAAATTTTCTATCATATAATAATCTTCATTCATCATTCGTGTGTACTTAAACACTACATCAAAGTAAAATAATAATATAAAAAAAATGTTAAAGTATAAAACTTAGGACTATAAATATAGAGTATATTTACTGTGCGTACCGTTACATTGCAGAACACAAAATACCGATATATGAGTGTCATATTTTTCCCTTAATAATGAAATATATGAATCGTGTGTGCTGCTATATGTGCGCGTATGCGTATGAATAACATATACGTATAAATTTTATATATTTAAAGCATATCTCCGTCATGTAAGTATGATACTACAAATATGATTTACGAACTTAGGAATGCGTATTAATTAATGTAAATATCAAAATACGAAAATTTAATTATTCGTATTCTAACCCTCGTATTCAGATACCGGATTCGTTTGGATTCATCCTTGTAAACTAATCCAGAAATATATTTGTAGTGTAACAGATACAAGAAATATTCCGTTATTCTTGTTCTAAAATAAAATAAATATTGTTTACTTGATTTATATTTTAATTTCTCTTAAATCATAATATACTAATATTATTTTTGAGAAAAAATTTCAACACATATACTTATTCAGAATTATGTAAAAGTGAAATTATATAAGTCTGAATAAATCCGATATCTATAATTGATCATCAGGCAAATTACTGTTCTAAAATTAACCTATCTATATTTCGCTTTAAAATAAGTGTGTACACATTAAAAATCCATTAAAATATATTTAAGATATATATATATATAATTCATGATATGCATAATGGAATAAATAAATATGTATACGCGCATGCACGTAACTTAAAAATAAACAAAGAACCGAGTATTTTGTTACAGTAAAAACTAATTACTTTATACGTAATAATTACTTGAAGGTATGTTCAGAAGTATGGATCACTTATTAATGTGATGTTATTTTTTTTGAAGAAAGGAAATGAATATCATAAATGTTAAGAAAATGATGGCGAATTCTCCTATCTTCTCTCAGTCTCTCTATTGTATTAGAATCTAAGTACTATTATATTGTTGTTCAACAGTCCACGTTTCAATAAACTGAGGTTTTAAATAATATTCTAAAAAGATTTAATCTTGTAAACATTTCGGTCTAAAAGAATTTTAGCGCAAATAAGATTTAATCAAAATAATATTTAAAAATGTTTTCTGCGCGAGATAAAATCTAATATTTATCATATCATATCTTTACACAAAACAATCTTCAACAATGCTCTCTCTCGTTACAGAAAATATTTTATATTAAAACATTATCTCGATTAAAACATCATTTGTGCCAAAAAATCTTTTCAAGCATTTATTTAGAATAATTTTATTTAATTTCGTAAATGTCAGAGGATAAATTTTATCGAGTATCTTAAACCGAGGTTTCAGAGTTCAAACGCAAAAGAAATTTGTTCGATTTAGGATGTGCCAATTGTTCGGTGAGATTAAAATGCGGTAATCTATGTGCTGTACACAAGAGTGCCACTTCGCCCTGTCTCAACTGAAACTCACAACCGTTAGCGATCGGGCGAGAGGGTAGCTCTCCTTCGCATACCAAGGCCCAGTGATGAGATCGTTTTTGTCTCTCTTTCTCATTTGATAATACCGGATTCGCAGCGAAGAATGGTTCTAGGAAAGCGCGCGGCGCCGCATCTTGAGCCAAACATCGGGCGAGACGGTTCAAAATAGATTCTACTGAATGACGCGGCTGTTGCCGGGTGATTCTTAAATATTTCTGTAAAGCTCTTGCCATAGAGGGAAACACCGCTTGCGCAGCTTCCATAGGATCCATCGGTCCAGGATTTGGCGTGGATTCTATCTCGGAATGCAAACGTTTGATATGCGCAAACGCCTCTTCGGCGGCAGTGATGAGTCTTGCGCGACGTTTCCGCACTCGCCGTTCGTAATCATGCTCCTCGTAGAAGCGCTCATTGTGACTCGAATCACGACGACGCGCTTGTGCTGTCAGGACTGCCCGGTCTCCGCTTCCAGCGCGCGATTGCATACCACCGGTCACTCCACCGTCAACCTCGTAAAACTTGAAACTTGATTGCTTTCTACCAGACTTCGAGACCGGCAACCTTTCCAAATATGGATTGTAAATTGGAAACTCTGTATAGTATTTTTCTAGTACCCATACGGCTGCTCTCTGTATCGATAACTGACCAATCGCATAAGATCTCGATTCACCATCCGGTGATCTAACGACCTGTAAACGAAAATAATATATATAATTCAAAATGCATGTTGCAATTAGGTATCATTGAGTAACAATATGAACAACATTTAGTACCTTAAGATAAAACGTAGGTTGTAAATGACGAACTTCGATAAGGAGCACTGCGGTGTAATGTATAAACAGGAGTGTATTGGCAAGGGTACCTGCATAATTTACTAAACTTTTGTACTCTGTTATTTCGCCATTGGCAACAGTCTTAGCACTCTCGGTGACCTGAAAAATATCGAATACTTTAGTAACTATATATATAAATATATTTACAAAGATAGTGTTTTCCAGCCAAAAATACAACTAACATAGTGTAATATAGTGAATCACTTCTCCGATTCTATATTTTAAAACGAAGTGAAAATTATAAAAATGAACGAATTTACTAAGTTGACCAATGAAATTATAAATATTCTACTAAATTCGTTCAATTTTGTAATTTTCACCTCGTTTCAAGATGTAATTCCTGTTGTTTGACAATGTTAAACAAGGATAAAATAATTTACTGTTACAAAGTATTAGTATTTTTGTCCATAGTGGATTTGAATCGATTTGAGATTAATTAATGATGTCACATGTTCTATTTTGATTGCATAAAATCATAATGCTTTTGTTGATCGATTTTAGATCAATCCAAATTCCTTGCGATCAAAAACATTATATACTTGTTTCTTGCTGGAAAACGCATATAATTGCATGAATCACATCTAGGATGATTACCTGTACAACATAAAAAAGCCAATAAGTACAAATGCACAGGGTGGTGAGCAGCAGCACTCCCGCCTTGAATAAAAATATGCGTGGCATGGTAGCGGTTCGTGGACGCAGGAACACTGCCCAGCTACCGATGACCAGTAGCACCAGTTTGAAGGCCAATCCTAGCAGTTCGCCTTTACACTCGGCGTTGCATGACAGTAGATGCAATTTCTGTTGCATTGTCAATACCGTTGTCGAGTCGGGAAAGAATCCCAGTTTAGGCAAAATGACCATGGCTATAGGACTAAGAAAGGCGCTTATCCCGAGTATCATTGCCACGATTGGACCAACATAGCGATTGCAGCTGGAACCAAACGTGCTATCGGTTTCGTTTGGCCAGTGGCTTACATCCTCAGTCGATTCTGACCTATCTGAGGTGTTGCCAGTGACGGCTGTAGTGTTCTCTCCCCAATTCTCATCCTGAGGCAGTATCTGCACCTCGATCACTTCTTGACCCATGTTATCCACACTATCTCCTCGTACATTGACTGTTGTTTGAAACGGAGCCATTTCACTAGTATCCAAATTCTGTCTCTCCTTTCTTTGACTTCGATTGCTCCTGTCATAGAAGATTACAAAGGATTAATGAAAACCAAATCATAAGAGATCTTTAACAATCACAATTTTAGTATTAAAATAATATTAAAATTATGCTCGCTGATTTTAGTTGTACAATATCATGCTTCCTTGATTTCCTAATGATAAGAATAATCCAAAGAACCTCTTCTAGATTACGTATTGGAATTGAAAGAAGTTCTTCATTCAGTTATACAATTATGCAATTAAACCCGGCTTATTCCATCAATACTAAAATAGCAACTGCTGAAGAGCTCTTATGATTTCTATTGTATACATCCTCGTAAGACATCACATTTGGAGAATTAAAACTCCACTTCTTTAGGATGATTAAATGAAATTCATGGGATATACCTAGTAGTGCGGTGAGAATGCTGTCTGTGATGCTGTTTTGAACTGTGAGATCTATGATGCTTCTGGGAGCTCCTGCTGTGGTGGCTATGGCTATGCTCGCTAGCCCCGGACTTTACGCTCTCCGTCTCCATTCCACGACAAAGGCTACCGCCCGCTCGCTACCCCATAAGAGCATACCCTCCCTCGCGCGCTGACGAACGACGGACACATGTATCGCGACGCTGCACGACGTAGTCTCGGTCAGCTCCAATGTTCCGCTTTACCTCGTCAAGATACGCTATCGCCGCACATCCACGATCCAGGCATCGGAGCGTCGCGGCGTCGCGGTCACGTGCACTCTTGACATTCCGTTATCCGGTCGAGGCAATTCATAGGGAACAGGTTACCGCCGTCACTACGATGTGTGATCGGTACCGGAACGATCGATGAAACCACAATTCTCGGCGTCGACACGTAAAAAACAGACGCCGACACGCCTAACGTTTTATTATTCCCACCCCCTCTGTCCGGCTCCAAGCAGCCGGGCTACCACATTCCGTAGTAATTGCTGCGATTGAAAACACTGCGGAGCCGCTAGGGGAATTTTATCCTGATGATATGTTAGAGAAAGACTAGAGAGACCCATGTTCGTGGACATTATTTATGAATCATGATACAATATATTGGGAGTACAAATAAGTTTCCGCCGTTTGACAAAAGAGGGCGCCATTAGCAAGCTATGGTTAAAATTGTCTGATGTTAAACGTTATATCGTAAGGTTGGACATCTGTCAACAACAACCTTGAAATACTAGCGATTTTGTATCAGCATCATATATTTTTTTTGTGCGAAAATGCCGAGTTTTGAGCCGAATAAGCGTCATTTGCGGGAACTTTTGATTTACTTCTTTAATTTGAAGAAATCTGCAGCTGAGGCTCATCGATTGCTTGTAGAAGCATATGGTGAGGCTACCTTAAGTGAGAGAAGTTGTCGTGAGTGGTTTCAAAAGTTTAAGAACGGTGAATTTGACGTCGAAGACAAAGAACGTAGCGGAAGGCCGAAAGTGTACGAAGACGCGGAATTGGAAGCATTATTGGATGAAGATTCGTGCCAAACGCAAAAAGAACTTGCACTTGCATTAAGAACGACTCAACAAGCAATTTCACATCGTTTGAAATCATTGGGAATGATTCAAAAGCAAGAGAATTGGGTTCTATATGAACTGAAGCCGAGGAACGTTGAACACCGATTTTCCATATGTGAAATGCTGCTTGTCAGGCATAAAAAGGGTTTTTTACATCGTATAGTCACTGGTGATGAAAAATGGATCCACTATGATAACTCAAAGAAGAGGAAATCATGGGGATCACCTGGCCATGCTTCAACATCGACAGCCAAGCCGAATATTCATGGAAAAAAACTTATGTTATGTATTTGGTGAGATCAGTTTGGTGTCGTGTATTATGAGTTGCTCAAACCGAACGAAACCGTTACTGGGGCTCTCTACCGAACACAATTGATGAGATTGAGCAGAGCACTCAAGGAAAAACGCGCCCACTACTCCAGGCATGACAAAATTATTCTCCTACATGATAATGCTCGATCACATGTTGCGGCGCCGGTCAAAACCTACATAGAAACACTCAATTGGGAAGTTCTACCCCATCCGCCGTATTCACCAGACATTGCCTCTTCCAATTACCATCTATTTTGATCGATGACGCATGGCCTGTCTGAGCAGCACTTCACATCATATGAAGATATCAAAAATTAGATCGATAATTGGATAGCCTTAAAAGATGAAGCGTTCTTCCAACGCGGTATCCGTACTACCAGAAAGATGAGAAAAAGTAGTGGCTAGCGATGGACAATACTTGGAATAAAACATTATGTACCATTCTTTCATAATAAATGCTTAATTTTTTGATAAAAAACGGCGGAAACTTATTTGTACTCCCAATAAAAATATAATATCATTATACTATATGGATACATTCCACTTGGTGTTTGCAATATCTTGTTTAACATTTGCTAAACAACAATTTATCTGTGTTGTTTATCAATCAAGTATTAAACAAGGATTCCACTTGATGTTGCAAATGTAAAAACTATGAAATGCATTCTAAAGGCAATAGAGATATCGCTCATCTAATCATTTCTATATTATAGAATAATTAAAATGGATCAAACCATTTTCGCGATCAAGCGACTTTTATTTGATATTTATCATAAAATAATGAATAATTTTATAAATAAAAATATATGTTGAACTATCAAGATAGTCAATAAATTCTTTCAATTAAAAACATTTGAAATATTTTTTAGTAAAACACTTTTTATACTTTCTTTTCAAATGTATTTCAAATGATTATTACAATTTATTACACGGCAATAGGAGTGGGTGGAGGTAGATCTTTGGACGGCTTCACCTCGGAAATCGGAACTGACGGTGGTACCTCTTCTTTCGGCTCCACGATAGATACATAATCGGGAAGAGGTTTTTTTGGGCCACTCTTGCCGTTAGGATCCCAAGGAAGCATAATTTTAACCTTAATTCCTAATACCCCTAAAATATATTTAAAATAAAATACAGAATAAGAAACACAAATATAATACCAAATACAACACAAATTTTTTATTATGTTATATACTGAATATATATTTCGAACCAAATTTTATAAGTACATTATTATATTACGAATTAAAGAAATAATCATGATAATGCAATCATACCTTGCCGAAGAAGCACATGCCGGGTGGCAGTGTTCACATACTCGTTAGTCGGCTCGCCTGAGTGTATCATAAGACCATCAACAAATTTCATTGATTTCGCTCTCTGACCACGTAGTTTACCACTGACAACTACCTCACAACCTTTAGCTCCTGACTCCATGATGAAACGGAGGACACCATAACATGCTCTGATAAAAACAAAATTTTCAATAGAAAGAATGTGATAAAAAATAAGATAACAGACTACATAGAATAAAGCTCTAAACTTTACCTTCGTACAGCGAGGCCACCAATCAGTTTGTATCGAAGAGATTCTGCCTGTGCAATTGCACATAAGCCACGTGTGGCGACCTTCTCGGCATACAACTCAACATTCTGCGGTTCTTTAAAATTAAAACGTTTCTGTACTACAGAAGTAAGTTCTCTGATCCTACGTCCCTTTTCACCAAGCACGCTTTGTGTATGGGTAGCCAACAAGATAATTTCTGTTCGGTTTGGTGTAACACGAACTTCTACACCAGAATAGCCATCCTCAGCGAGTTCACGAGTCAAAAACTCGTTTAGCTCAGCTCTGAAGACACCGTCTCCCACAAACTGAAGATAAAAAAAAGTAAATATTAATACTGAATTTAATTTATCTTTATCATACATAATTTAGTATAAAAATTTGTTTATTGAAAAAACTATCATAAAATATTAAGATAAAAATTAAAAGATTAAAATATCAAATATAGAATAAAAGAATGTTGCAAAATACACTAATATGTACCAATCTAGATTGGTACAAATTTTATATATTTTAAATAATTTTTTGTAATGAGACACATGAAATCGTGAAGACCACATGTGAGAGTCTACACTGTGAGTGTGACTAAACCATTCCCATTACGATTTATGATTCTAGCATTATTTTGCTTTATTTCAATGAAATATTATTCCAAAAACTTTCAGCACTGCAACATATATATTGCTTGCTCAAATTTATTATATATATTTTATATTTATTATAAATTCTTGAAAATATTACTAACCTTCCTCTTCTTCGATATTGAACGATTTTCCATATTCAGAATACTGGTGAATCACAAATTCCTTTCAATTGAATTACGACTAAAATATAAAGAGAATTACGTTAATTATGCTTAAACATATATAAATCTAAATTTATAAATTCCTAAATTTACAACATTAACAGACCGCTTACTTTTCTTAATCTTCCACGTTTCATATGATTTCATAAAGGCCGCATGTGGAGTCTACAATACGAATGCAAACTCACTTTAAAGTCATAACAACCAATCAGAAACAGTAGCATCAACTGTTGACGCTTCTGATTGGTTCTTGCGACTTACGACAATACAATATCCAATAAGAAAATTCACTTCCTAGAATTTTTAGCTGGTAATATTTTTGTCTCAAGAAAAAAATAGTGTTTTCCATTGGAAAAACTAGTGTAACATTGGTGCAATTGAATACAAATTGGCTTATATATTTCCAGTGTTAATAAATAATTTAATCCTTTTAAGCTTATGAGATTACATAAAAAAAATGACATCAAAAAATACGTAATTTAAAAGGATTAAATTATTTATCAATACTGAAAATATGTGAATTAATTTGCATTCAAGTGCACTCTATGCGCGTCGATTGCGCTTATTTTGGGAAATTTTCCTATTGGTAGTGTGAAGCCTGCATAACGGCGTCTGCTAGCACTGGCACTATTGCGTTTGCGCGAGACTCCATCCCTCCATCTCGCAACGTACAGCTTGTCGTTTCGCGGCTTGTATCGGTGTTGTTACGATCTTTCTACCGTTGTGGTTTCCATTTTTGCTCTCTCTGCTTCGAGTCTCTGATCTATACGCTTTTGAAAGCTACTTCGGTTGATTCCCCGTGCTCGCGTCGTATGAGGCACGGTGAAATTTTACCGTTTACATTCTCCATCGACGGGCACACGTCTCCAGGATGCCCAAGAGGAAGCATCAGGCCCTCATAGATTCCGACAGTAGCGGGAGTAAAGTCCTGTGCCATTCACTTCTGCGTCCATTATCATACCGTATGTTTATCTCCGTTCACGAATTGCAAAGTGCACGCTGCTAAACTGCGTTCACTAAGCGACTTTGCATAATTTACGGTAATACCCAATACAAGTGCAAGTAAACATATATGTACGAATTTTATGCAATATTAAACTAAATATTTTTTAAAATTGTAATATGAATACACAACAACTAGGTAATAAAAGTTTTAAATAGTCAAGCTGGATCTTTAGTGTTTAAATAACTTAGAATTATTAATTTCTGAGTTACGAATGTTTTAAGATAAAACAATATGTATTTTTAGCTCTTTATTTTTAAACTATCTGGATTTTTTCTTTTTAATGCTTGATTGCGTATTTTATTTCAAAATGAAGAATGTGGAACAGTTGCAAGAAGTATATTACATGTAATATAAAATATAAAATGTAATATATAATTGTTTACAACACATATAATGTTAGTAACATATAATAATATGATTGCTTGTCAAAACTCATAGAATACAATGCAATATGGAACTGAGCTGTTATAATTTTTTCCATGATTTTATCATTAGTAATTGAGCATGTGTCTCTTCACTAAATTTTAGGACCTATTGTCATTGGCAAAGAAAAAGAAAGGAAAGTCTCAAGATGATTCTCAATCGAATGAGGATAACGGATCCATTAAGAAGGATGTCAAACATGATTCAGATATATCAGATTCTGATGATTGGAATAACAAAGCTGGAAAAACAAAGAAGAAAAAGTCGCCATCAAAGAGAAGTAAACGAAAGATGACAAAGTCTAGCTCAGAGGACAGTGCCAGTGAGAAAGAACCAGCTAAGCAGCTTTCAGAGCCAGAAGAAGGTATATGGAAATTAAATCTTTTACAAATGTATACTTTGTTTTTTTTTTAATTATATGAATAAATTATATGATATTTTAAGTTTTACTATTATAAATAATTACTTTATTGTAATAGGTGAGGTATCAGATTCAGATCCGAGTGGTTCCAGTTCCAGCCAAGAAGAATTCAACGATGGCTACGATGACAAACTTATGGGAGATGCGGAGGATCAAGCTAGACTTGCACAAATGACTGAGAAAGAACGTGAACAAGAAATCTTTAAACGAATTGAACAACGTGAAATTATGAAAACAAGATTTGAAATTGAGAAGAAATTAAGAATGGCCAAGAAACAGGAATTGAAAAAACAAAAGGAATCGAAAAAGAAGGAGAAAGGTATTGAAGAGAAGCAGAAAATGGATCGAGCTCCAGATCCTAAAGAGAGGAGTAAAGATCGCAAGAAGACAATAGAAGAAAAGCAAGACAAGAAGTTTCATGCAATGTCGTTGCTCAAAGCTAGACGCGAAGAAAAGAAGGAACGAGGTAGGTTTTTTATATATTGTTACCTTCTTTATATTAAAAATATTACAAATATTTCTAATTCCATTCTTTCATTAATAGAGGAAAAAGAGAAACAGAGGATAGAGCAGCAACAACAACAATCAAAGGATATCGAGGAAGAAGAATTGGAAGATGATCATAAAGCGGCTGCAAACAAAACAAAACTTAAGGCATCTGATATATATTCTGATGATAGTGGTTCATCGGATAGTGGAGAAGAGGAAGAAGTAACTAAACCAGCGCCTCTACGTAGATCATCTTCGAGTGAAAGTCGCGATTCGGATTCCGACAACGATAAAAAGTAAGTTTTAGGCTATTTTTTTATTCAATGATATTTTTTATATATCTCTTTCTTATTCAGTTATATTTTTATTCGATATAATTATTTATAGATCGATTACTAGCAACAAAGCTAGACCTAAGAAACCAGTGTACATCAGTACTAAGGAAGATTTAAATAAGATTCGACTATCCCGTCATAAGATGGAGAGATTCGTTCATTTACCTTTCTTTGACAGAGTAGTGCAAGGTTGCTTTGTCAGAATAGGAATTGGCAATAATAATGGCAAACCTGTCTATAGAGTAGCTGAGATAAGCGGTGTGTGTGAGACAGGAAAGATTTATCAACTCGGTGGTACAAGGACGAATAAGGGATTGAAATTACGCCATGGTGCACAGGAACGTGTATTCAGGTTGGAGTTTGTTTCAAATCAGGAATTCACAGATTCCGAATTCTTTAAGTGGAAAGAAACTTGTGCGCTACAAGGAATATCGACGCCTACGTTTGATGAAGTAGAGCAAAAGTTAAAGGACATTAAGGAAGCGCTGGTATATGAATTCAAAGAAGAGGATATAGAAAAAATAGTACGTGAAAAGGAGAGATTTAAACAAACTCCTTACAATTACGCAATGAAGAAAGCACAGCTGATGAGAGAACGTGATGCGGCTAATTGTAGAGGAGATGACGAGACAGCTAGTCGACTTAATCAAGAATTGAGTGAATTAGAAGAGCGTGCATCAGAATTGGATAAAATGCGTACGGCAACAATTTCTAGTATATCATACATAAATGATCGCAACCGAAAGAAAAATGTAGAGGAAGCTGAGAAAGCTATAATGGTAATGTTTAGGATATAATTTTTATTATAACATTTCAATTGATTAAATGATATTTCAATTTCAATCGAATTTGTTATAACAGGAAGAACTGAAGGCTAATAAGGGTAAGAAAGTCGATGATCCATTCACCAGGCGAAGTACTAAGCCAAGGATGGTGTATAAGCCGGAAGATGAGTCTGAAGTGGTAGCAGTTCCAGTAAATGATAAATCGAATCCTCATCCGACTGGAGATTCAGTGTCGGCTGTTGATAAAGAGAACGGACAGGAATCTAAGAAAAAGCAAAGTACAGAAGATCTATTTGACGCACATGATTTTGATATAACAATCGATTTGGAAGTTCCTATTCCAAGTAAGTTTTGCAAGAAGTATTGTAAGAAATTATAAATTTCCCAGCAATTAAAACAAAACGAGATATACAGAGTAGAGTACAAATATTTATATAATTTGTACAATTTTATTTTTAGACAATCCTGTTAGCGTTTTACCGAAACCCATTAATAATATCAAGGATACAGGACCTCGCCGATCGTTAAACCTAGAAGATTACAAAAAGAAACGCGGTCTTATCTAACAGTTCATATGTCTTAAACGTCATAAAGATACGATAAGGCTAAGTTGTCGAGGTTATCTTGCAATTAAAGATATCACCTCATCTATCGAATGCTCTGTTTAATAACAAGAACGGGGATACGTTCTTATAATGATTGACTGAGAGATTAGATTATTTATAACTATACTTGCAATGTTACTACTAATGAAGAATTTATCTGTTTAATACGTTGAGTGGTAGTGGTTCCCTATACACGAAGGATTAAATAATACTGTATTACATAATAAATAAAGGAATATTAATGATACAAACTATATGGTATCTAATGGAAATTTTGTTATTAAATTTTTTAGAATTTTATAATATAATGTCAGATTAATGATTATATCTATATATATGGATATGTGACGCATATATATTATTTATGTAGGATATATATATTGGAAATCATTACTGTATAATTTAATCAAAATTTTATTGTGCACTCTTATTTGCCATTAAAATCTATGAAAAGAATCGATAATCACTACCATCATTCATCATCGTACTCAATGTATTAAAGAGATTTTAATTAAGGTTCCAATTCTTCAAAAAGATTTCAACGAATCGGTTCCTATTATGTACTCCAAATAGCGACATTGTCATTGCTGGACGAAAAATTTTGTACACATGCAATAATTGCGTACATAGAACAATTTGATTAATAATGACAGTACTTAAGGAATAAGGTTACTAAGATATATTACTTAGATGCTGCGAAAAAATATTATTTTACGTTTTATCACATATCTTCCAATGCACATAAGAGACAACCATAGTATCTCAAGTAGCATACAATTTTCACAAAGCGGTAAAAAAGTGCATATAATCACTTTTTAACGCTCTACAAGTGTTACTGTGCTACTTGGATATCTTATAATATTTAAATGAAAAATAGAAAAAAAAAGGAAGACATATTTATACTGATCAAGTTATTTGCCAAATAACTAAATTTCTTACAAATCATTTATATAAAAATCAACTTTGATTACAGTAAATGATATAAGATTTTACGTTGTATACAATAGAATAAAAATCTTATTAAAAGGCCATTTTATCAGAAAAAAATGGAAGATATATGTATAATTAACATAAATACTACAATATCAATATCAATTAGATAAACTTATACCTTTTAATTCACATATTCTATACGTTATTCTGTTTGTGTTGTTCACTTATGTACAGTATATTATTATTTTGACATCTTTCTCAATTTACTCATATATCTTTAATAATTTCTATTGAGGAAAAGCAAAACTGTATATAAATATTTCAATGTTTTTGAATTATAATTTTTATCATTTGAGATCCTACATATTAATGTAATGATAAAAAAAGTATTTTTTTTTTAGCAATACCGATTCTCTTGTTGAAAAAGAAACAAATTAAATTTATTTAAAAATAGGTTAATATATTGTCTCATTGTTTACTTATTTTTTTATTACTTTAATATTGCTGAAAAAGATTGTGTCAAACGAAATGTATTACGATTTTATAATTGTATTTATGATATATGACATGTAGAAAATATGTACAAAATGAATGTTGCATCGTATTACATTATATTATAAATTGTAATAAGGCATCTTCATTGTCTCTACATTTCTTTTATCAAAATTGTACATACGTGTATTTAGGGGCGGAGGGAGGGGAATATATTTAAGTACAAGAAACTTCAGAATCTTTCTTCTAACCATATAATAAATTATTATTTTCCTAATCTAGGAAATATTGTCAAGAAATTGTAACTGTGTATAGCCCTATTGCTAAATACTGTAAAACTGTAGAAAGCGATTCTTATTTTTATGTAATATATGTTTGAAAAAATTGTAGGTCCCGTATATTCAGAAGTGATATATACAAAAGAGATTACCAGGTTACCACTGATAACAGGCGATGGATTTGAGAGAGAGAGAGAGAGAGAGAGAGAGAGAGAGAGAGAGAAATCTGAACAATGTTATTTGTAAAAGTTTATCATATTCTTGAATATATTAATTTTACTATCGTTTGCATTAACAACAGTAACAGAAAATGTATTCTGTACATAATAATGCCGTGTTTCAAATTTACTGCCAGCACTGAAAATGCTATAGTTTACGTTACTATAGATTTTTATTACTGGCAGTCAATTTTGGAACACAACTTTGAATTCAGCTTTCCAAAACTAAAAGATGAGAGTGTTATCTTTCTTCGATTTAATGGACACTCTTGTCTTTCAGTTTTAGCCGAAAGTTGTCAATTCTGTTACACAGAGATACGTTTTCTACGCTGTTATTGTTGTTAACGTAATAATAGCGAAATTTATGCATTCGAGAAAATGATGAATGTTTTTTTCTCTTTCTTTTTCGATATTCATTTCGTCTCCATCATTTCTAAGGATGCATTCCGTTTTGCGCTTGTAATCATTTGCCCTTGTTCAATATTTAATAGATAACACGGATGAATTGATGCTTATAGCATGAAAACGAAACGTATTCTTATTAGAGATGTGATTACCTCTTCTATATATCACTATAATATATCCATTAATATATGAAATCTACAGTTTTTTGATTTGCCATTGCCTTCCGAGAGGTGATCAAATAAAATCTGAGGTATATGTATTCTGGGCATGGATTTAAATCTTTGGAACAGTGAGCAGCCATGTAATTCTCTACATGATCGCCATATAAGGATATCGTGCCAAGTAATGGCATAAAATAGACGCAATATTTATACTTATAATACTCAGAAGCGATAAGAAGTGGATAAGATTATAAACTAGTATATATATATATATATATAGTATATTATAGCAAATTATATATACATTTATATGTAATAATATATATTATATATAATATTTGTATATAATTTTTATTTACTTATATACATATATATAATTTGCTATTAATGTCGAGATACATAACATCACACATGCATATAAGATACTTTATGTTTATATGTACTAATTTTTATCATTGCAATACGTGTTTCCTTTATTAATACATATTTTTCACATACAGTAGTTTTTATTACTAGTAATTATATAATTTATTGCAAATCTTAAAGTATATACTATCTGCTCAAGATACATTGATCTTTTTGTAATAAACGTGTAATGATGCCACTTTCTTATGTACAAAATTAATAATATTGTAAATTATGTAACTGCTAACAGTATTTAACAAATATATACATGTATGTGTGTGCGTGTGTGGATGGGGATGTTTATTCTATTAGGATTTTATATTTATTCTACTAGACGATCTCATATATATTTTTTAGATCGACTAAGCGCATTATCATGTTTGTCAACAAATTCTGTATTTTGTTACGGTATGTTTCGCATATAATTTCTGTATCGAGCATCATCTTTGCTTTTCATTGTACTTCCACGAAATCTATCCTAACAGAAAATCTAATAGCGGCCTCGACTAACAATAAATTTTAAATAATTTAATTTATCGATTAAAATTCAGTAAATTCGATAAAATCATTTAAAGTAATATTTTTAATTAATCTCATCTTTTTTTCATATGTTAAATATAACTGTCAGTCGTTTTTACTGGATGTTATATAACAAAAAATTAATAATTGTATCTACGTTAACAGCTGATTAACGTTACTTAATATTACTTGAAGTTAATAATTAACTAAGATAATTGTAATCTGATGAATAAATATCGATAAATATTTTCGATATCCTACGCGAAGTCTACAATGAAAGTCGTAGCGGTTGTAGGATTTTAAATCATAGAAAGTTAATCAATTACTGTCGAATATGAGAAGAATAATCAACTATGATTGGTCAATTTTCTACTACTCAAGACCGTTACTACCCCATATAAATGTGGATTGAAAATTTTTTCACGCGCATAGACTCGATATGCTCTTGAGCCTGTTTTACCGATCGCGACATTTCGCAGTCGCATATTTCAATGCGCGTCGCGAGGACTCGGCGCGCAGTCGCGACGCGTGTGCGCCGGACAGATCGTTCGCACGCCGCTGCCCATATAAGGCAATTTCCCCACGTCCCTGGCGGCGATTGGACCGCGTGACCGGCACGTCCCGCGTCGATGACTGATTCCTCCCGAAAGTCGCGTGTCCGCGAATCGATCTTGCGTAAGTCGCGTATGTACACGCCGGATCGGCCTTGGTCGTCCTATTGGGAAATTCGCGCCGTTATCGCGTTTACTATCCCCGCCGCTAATTTCAATTCGTATTTGTCGCGCATTCTCATTTTACCCGCCGCTTCGTTTCACGTGAATGTCGGCAACGCATTAATTATCCGATTCACAGATCGTCGGGCGCGACGCATTAATTATCCGACGCGTTCATTCTTTTACAATATCGACTAGCATACTTCGTTCCGAATATCGGATAGATTTCCGATTCGCGCGATTTTTCTGTCTCGCGCGCCTATTGTAACGCGCGGTGGCGCGCAACCGCGAATTTTTGACGACGCTTGACGGGGCGCGGGCATCCCATCGCGGGCCAATCGGAACGGCGGGCCGTGGCGGCGCTGCGCGCGCAGGCGTAGGGATACAGGATTCGTGGAGAGAGGAAGAGAGAGAGAGATAGCCGGCTGGTCGTGAGAGAGGAGCCTCCCTTCCCGTTCGCCCGTGTGAGCCAGCCGCGCGATCTCTTCGACTGGACACTACGCCGCTATCCAGTTCCATCACGGCCGAGATACACCGGGAAAGTGTCGGTTAAAGTGCTCGTGACTCTGCCCACTGCTACATCGCTCGCTACGGAAAATGGTAAATATCTGGACGCAACGGCAGCGGCCCCCGCCGCCGCCGTCGTCGTCATCACCACCGTCGTTTTGCAAATCGCACAATTCGCGGATATTAACTACCTCGGCGAGGGAAAAGAACGTTCCGTAAACGCGCGACGTCGAGATCGCGGCATCTGTCTATGGCGACGGGCGAGGTTCGACCCGACCCGGCAGCCGACGACGGCCTTTTTGTGGTTATGGCCGCAGCAGACGCGCCGGTCGGCCATTGCTGCCCGGCTCCGAGATACGCCTCCTTTCTCGCAACGGCGACCGCCCGGAAGAATCTCGCGAGTCGCCTGCGCGGCGTCTTCTGGCCTTGTCTCGGCCACGTATCATCGTTCCGCTCTCGTCTATCTCCATCGCAGACCTCATTATTTAGCCTCCTGCGCGGATTACCGCGGCAACGGCGACGGTGACGATCCTTGCGACAGCACGCACGGACTCGCCGTCGTTTCCAGGAAGCGTATGATTCATTTCCACTTCGGCGAGCTAATTGACCGACCGATCAGTGACGACGGAGAATCGCGCGTCACCGCGGCGTGAGATCGCGCTTTTATGCTGGGAGATTGCATTTTCTCGCTCCGTCTTTCTCCATCTCGCTCTCTCTCTCTTTCTCTCTATCTTTTCTCTTTCTATCTCCTATCTCGATCTATCTCTCTCTCTCTTTCTCTCTCTTTTTCCTACTCTGTCTTGCATCCGATTGCAACCGGTGTCTTGTCACTCTCACGAGTTCGATTCTGTATCCATGAAAATCGGTGTCTCGTGATATAGGGCCATTTCTATAAATATTTTAAATTCAAGTTAACTGGGATTTCGATTCTCGGCTTCATCTCTTTTTAGCTCCGTCCAGGAGATAATCTCGATTTACTTCAACGCGAGAGCGTGCGACGTCCAGGGAGAAACTCGAAATGCGCCGAAATTACCGTAAAGCATTCCGGAGAACATACCTCCGGACGTCGCGACGATCGCCTTGATAAAACGACGTAAAAGGTAACGGCTCGCCGCGAAAGAATGACGGTGACTCGATTCGAGTAACCATAACATTGTAATGGCGCCTTTGCAGCCTTGTGTATTTATTTATTTACTTATATTTTCTATCATTTCTCGTTAGATAAAAACATCGATTGTGCGCGCGCATGTGACACGCTCTACTTGGTTAAATCGAGTATATATACAATATATATATATATATATAAACACATCTAGTGACAAAAAATCTCGGATACTTTTTGGATGACTCAATATATGTATGTGTGTGTATGTGTTAACCTACGTAGAAGAAGAGGATGACGCGTGGCCGTTATTAAAAATATAATAAATAAATAATGAGGCGATGATGTATTCTGAAGGTCTTTGGACCTCCTGAATCATTTTCTCCAAATTTATTTTTTGCATGAGTTTAAGGAAAGCTAGCAAACTAATTGAAAGTAACATATGTCAATGTTATAATTTCACACTTAGGCCCGGTTTTTCATTTGCTGGTTAATTTGTGATTGGATTGAACCTGATGATGTAAAAATGATATTTTTCTATGATTAACCATTAAAGTGATATTTTGTAGTGACTTTTAAGATATAATTACAAAATCAGTTATCATTAGTTTACTGACCATAGAAAAATACATTTTGTACATTATCATCAAGAAACGAGGTTAAATCTGAACCACAATTAACCAGATAATAAAAAACTAGACCTCAACAATATAAATATGATATAACATATATACATGTGTGTATATGTGTGTGTGTGTGTGTGTGTGTGTGTGTGTGTATAAATAATGTGTGTGTGTGTGTGTAACAACTGTGCTTAGCAGAAAAAGTAATTTTGCAACAAGATTCTTTAATATAATTATTTACATACATATATACATTTAATATACATTTAGAGCCAATGAGAAATCAAGAATAAAGTCTAGACACAATTAAAAAGCACAAGTAATAAAAACAGGAAATGACAGATTTCAATCTATATATACCAGAATACATAATTCCTGTTAGAGATCTATTATTACCTATTTCTATTGCCTGTTTTTGTTTTTTTTTGTTTTTCAATTGTGCATTAAACTTAAAAACCAATCATATTAAAGAATTCTACGACAGTTTCAAAGCTGCTTTTTCTGTTGACCCAATTATTGATGTTATATTACTTTTGATATCATATTGAGAAAAATTTTGGGTTGAAAATAAACAATTCAGAAAATTCTAATCATATCAATCAGAATTCTGATTATCCCAATTAGAATTATAATAGAATTGTAATATACACATGATATATAATTCAACCAGAATTTCAATTAATACAATCAAGCTTTCCAATGCTTTATTATTGATGTTATTTTTAGTTGATGTTTACTGGAGAGTTAACGAGTTTTGATAAATAATATCATGTTTTATGGAACGTCATTGGGAAAGAAATTCCGCGAGCGGAATCGAAGAGGCGAGATCACTATTGAGTGTCATCCTCAAGAAAACGTCGCCTGTTTTATTTCGGGTGGGCGCTTCGAATCACGTGCTATCAGCAACCACTTCTACTCGAATCTCACTCAGTGGTTCCCACCGGGATCGTCGACAGATCGCTGGAATCT
Organism: Acromyrmex echinatior; assembly: GCF_000204515.1. Next base: position 1,974,198 of record NW_011627850.1, read on the forward strand.
TCTCACATTATCTCGATGATCTGCTCAATCGGCGCGTCGCGATCTACGGAAATCGATGGCAATCAATTTCCATTGACAGCGAGAAATGGCAGGCTTTTCTTCCGGTTACATCACGTTATATCCACCGCTTGAACGAATACAATGTATACTTGATACGTTTGGAATGGGAGAGAAAGATAAATTGCAGGGATTTAATTCGTAATCTATATTTATTACAGCCGAAAAAGCGCCTTTAAAATCACGTTGATTTATATATTAATTGAGAATCTCTGGAATCTCATCTTTCAAGAAACCAAGCCAATATTTCTTCGTAATTGATTGTGTTGATCAAATGTCTCGTAGTGCCGTGATCGTCATTTGAAAGCACGTTTCTACGAAATTTTCTACGAAAATTTTCACAGAGCCACGATTTTGCCAAACACAAAATTAAAATTAAGGTCTAATTATAACTAATTAATTTAATTAACGTTGCTAATTATTTCATACTTCATTTAATTGACGCGCTTTCTTTCTGTAACAACTGTTGTGATAGGCAATGATTTAACAAAAGCTCCAGAAACAAACAAATCAATAACATCAATAATCAGATCATAAAAAATGCTATCAAGTATACTGAAAAAAGCAACTTATTTTATTTTAATATATCTATTATTAAAGAATTGTATTCGCCATGTATTATATATTCCCAAAAACTAATGAAGTAAATCTGATTCTAAAAAGAATGAAATCCCGTTCTTAAAGATTGAAAATTGCAACTCAAGACTGGTTCAGTTTTCATTCTTTAGAGTGAAGTTTCACTTCAAAAAATTTAAAAAGTAGTTGAGACCAAAAACAGAAACAGGGTCTTCAGCGCTAACAAATACATTTTCCTTTGTTGTGCCAAAACTTCTTCCATTGACATTGACATTAAAATCCGATTATTTCTTTACGTGACTCCCTCGACGCGGATTCGGTAAGAGTGAGATTGATGCAATAAGGGACAGCCCGAAGTTGCGAAACGCAGGCAAGCGACGATAGCGGAAGCGTCCAGTTAATATCGCAAAAAGTTGCAACTTCGCGTAACGAAGATGGCTTGCGTTCCTTTATCAAAACCACTTGCAATTCGTGCAGATATAAATAAGACCGTGACTCGATGCTCTTATCGCGTCATATCGCCGTCTCACCGTTCCCTATCAGTGCGATTAAGCACGACCTTAACCCTTCGCGGGTTCGCCTCCGCGGCACCCTTTCGTCGACTGTTCTCCCACGAAGGAATTTTATATCCATGAAAATAATTATAGAGCAACTCGTCGAGTGACGTGATAGCTTTTCTCAACCATGTAAAAATTTATTATTCGCGTACGAGGTGTTTCAAGAACACATGATTGTCGTAACGTTGAACTCAATGGATTTGAAGTCGATTTTATTGTGGTAAAAATATCAAGAATTTTGAACTCTAAGCATTCGAAAACGCAACTTGAATCTTATGTACGAGCACAAAATGTTCTTCAATTAATTTTAAAAAGAATTTACTTATCAAATTTTGATACATGTACAATTATAAAAGTATATATGTAATGAAGAGTTTCTTCGATAATTTTCCAATTTTTTGTAATTTTCCAATTTTCAAATAATTACATATATACCTTTTAATTATATTTGTATCAAAATTTAATAATTTACAATACAATGGAATGTGAACGGCTAAGTGTTGAAACTCTCGAAATTTAGAAACGAAATTTAGAAAGGAAAATGTATATCGAATGTACACTCGAATAGTCATTTTTCCTGAAACGTTTATCTTGGCGTTGTTGGTGAGAAGAGGCTCTCGTAAAACTGTCCCCTTCTCCGATCTGTTAACTCCCCCTCTGGTATCCTCTCGCACCTCGCCGCGCCTCGACGATGACAGTGAACTAGAGAGAGGCGCGATGCACGGCAGTGGTGCGCCAGTAGCTACGGGAGAGGGAAAAATTCAATGAGCCTGTAAGGAGGTCGGTTATTTTCTTGCGGGAGAGAGAGAGAGAGAGAGAGAGAGAGAGAGAGAGAGAGAGAGAGAGAGAGAGAGAGAGAAAGCACTCGAAGTTCACTGACGTCTCGTGGCGATGACGGCGGTCGGTTGATTAAACTCTTTGCTCACGTCAGTCTTCCTCTTATCTTGTCACCCCTCAAAGCAGCGTTACTTCATGATCGATTTTTGCCAGTCGAAAATTGGAAAAAAGAGCACGAATTGTTCGATAGATATTAGCTATACTTTGTTTCTTGCAAAGTCTAAAGTTTTTGTCAAATTATAATATTTACAGAGATTATAAATTTTTTATCTGTTAAAGATTTTTATCTGTTAAATAACTTCAGTTTACACTAGTTAATATTATATTTTTTCAATACTATATTTTTTCTATGAATGGCCACATGGTAAAATTTTAGAACTTTACGAGCTAAGATATTATATACATATGTATACAGTAGCAAGAGAGAATGTTAGATAACAAAAGCAAAAACAAATTTCTGCAAATTTTTTATTGGTGAAATTCAAAATATAATAATTATGCAAGTTGACACATTATATCATAATTTGTCAACTTCTCAATAACGGTCGTGTAATTTTTTTCTATGAGGCGAAAAAGTGAAAATTTTATCATTGAAGGTAATAGAGAAATTTGTCACTCTTAATGTTTTCACTCTAAGAAAAAAATTACACGGTCACTGCCCTGGTTACAGTGCACTGTCTCACTGGATCAGTTTTATAGCTTTTTTTCCACTAAACTATAAATTTTTTCCACTGGGAAAACATGCAACACTTGTGCAAATCGGTTTTACGTATTTTCAATGTCAATAAATAATTTAATCGTTTCAATGTTATAAGGTTATCGTGACGACAAAGAATGTAATTAAAAGGATTAAATTATTTATTAAACTAAAAATATGTGAATCAATTTGCATTCAATTGCACTCAGTGTGCATCAGTGTTACACTAGTTTTCCCAGTGGAAAATGCTTTAATCAATTTCCAATTTGCAATCCTCGCTCATGTTATCTGATACGTGTATATTTCTCTTAATTAAATGTAGAAAGCTGAAGAAAGCACATAGATTTATTGATGAATCATCCTCGGCCTGACCTTATGTGCGGCTTGCGCTAAGGGGTACAACACGCCCCAGAAGAGGGAGCCCCTTTTAACCGGCGTCCCCTGTCGCCACCCTGTTAGGATATCGACCCAGGAATTGCATCCTCTGCGTTCTCGTCGGCCACCCTCCAATCGTCGCGTTTCTCGCAGGATCCCCCTCGCACTCCGATTCATATCCGCTACGTTTCTTCGGTCATGTGGAACGAGCGGCGATGCATTAGTACGGGTGTCGGCTATCGAGGACGTCCGTATTTGAGCCTCACGCCATAATTAACGATCAGGAATCCGCCTCGCGAATATTCATTTGCTTCCACGAAATTCGAGCTGACGTTATGCGACGTCATTTTAACGAGACTGAACGTCGATAATTGAACAGCCAGGAGGAATCTCGTACAAAAAATATCCGCAATTTGGATGTAACTTCAATAATCATTCAATATAAAATTATTTTTAATATAATATTTATCACAATTAGAAGACGTAGTAGTAATTTTTATCTCTAATCGAATACTGTAACTTTCAAAATATAGATGTTTATACGACACGGAAGATCAAGTGGTCACCCTTTGAGTGCCAATTTCACTTTCATACATTTGCCAAAACTGAGGGAAAATTTGTAGCGATGTGGAACATCGGATTTGTGTAGATACACTGAAAGAAAAATGATGTTGTAGCAACAACATTATTTTAATTGAAATTAATTTTCTTAATTCATAACAGTATTAATCAAACAAATAAAATTGTATCAAAACAAGAATATGGTATATTTGTCAAATTATAATATTTATTTTATAATAAATATATAATTTGTTAAATATATCAGGCTCAATTATTTTCAATTAAAATAATGCCATTGATATAACATTTTTTTTTCAATGTAAAATAACACAACTTGACAAAAAACGACTTAAGAAAAAGAATTTCTTATAGCTCTTTTTGATGCTCGATAGGATCCATATTTGGCCACAAATTTGAAATTGATTCGGACGATCATTCTCTTTCATAAGTTTAGATATTTTTATTGAACGATACAATTTAAAAGTTGAGATTGCAAGAATTGGAAATGGTAAAAGTATTCGACCTTTTCCTTTAGTTCATTTGTGTCCTAATATCAAGGCAATCCAGCATGGTCGTATTTCACGAATTTCCGCGGTGCGGAGAGAAAAGACGACCGGCTGAAAGTTCGTAGCGCGCGGCACGTGCCTGAGAGCCAGGGGATAACTTTAGAAGTGGATCGTCGGATCTCTTTTAGCGTTGGGATTCGCGCGTGGGAAGAATTTATTTCGGTAGCGCGTCCCCCACGTATTTTGCCCGCGAAATGGGCTTAAACGGCCCGACTGACACGGCAGCGTGCGACGTGTGCCGATTGCTGAATGCCGATGTTATCATGTTGACGCGAGGTGGTCCTACTGATCCAATCAACCTGACCATTGTAGGGCGACAGTCAATTGAACGATGAAATTCATGCGATTTTGTGTTCAGGTCATCACTGACAGATGTCAACGAATATATTCTATATATGGTTCTATATGTTCAATTCCTTTCGTAATAAAATAACCTTCGAGCGAAATGAAATATTATATACTGATAAAAAAATATCTCGGAGATTTTTCCTTAAATTGATAAGAAGATATAAAATACACGCGATAATACATCAATACGTTAACGTTTTAAAAACGTCAATAAAACATTGTAGTCACTTATCTCGTTTTTTCTTCTCACTTTGTCACCACAATAATCTGTATTGTTTACATGTGTTTTATTAGGCATCTGGAGTAACAGTCGCGGACGTTTGCAAGACAACGTACGAGGAGATAAAGAAAGACAAAAAGCACCGATATGTGATTTTCTACATCAAAGACGAAAGGCAGATAGATGTTGAAGTTATCGGACCTCGCGACGCGGCTTACGACGCTTTCCTTGAGGATTTACAGAAGGGCGGTAGCGGGGAATGCCGTTATGGCCTGTTTGACTTTGAATATACCCATCAATGTCAGGGTACTTCCGAGGTAATTATCTGACCATATCTATTTTCATATAAACTATGAGTATATACTTCGTATATACTGATATGTACATAAAAAATATTGTTAGAGCTATTCGATAATAAATATTTTTTTAAAGATATATCATTGTGTGTTATTCTTTTCTTAGGCATCCAAGAAACAGAAATTGTTCCTGATGTCGTGGTGTCCTGACACGGCCAAGGTTAAGAAGAAGATGTTGTACTCGAGTTCCTTCGATGCTTTGAAAAAGTCGCTGGTCGGTGTGCAAAAGTATATACAGGCGACAGACTTGTCGGAGGCATCCGAGGAGGCTGTCGAGGAGAAACTTCGAGCTACCGACAGGAATTAGGAGTATTCCAGCAAAACCCAAAACCACTATTACGAGATAAGAAAAAAGAAAATCAAGTGGAATACAGTACATCGCGAATTAACTTCCCAGAAACAAAAAAAAACAATGCTCTATACTGTCGTTGCATCGAGGGTTCACGTTTTTACACATTTTTCACTTTTAAACGAGACCGATTATCAAGTATTTTGCGCTACATATGTTAGTCATCATGGGAGTGAATATTATAGCAAAAGAAAATAGAAATGGAAAAAAGGAAGGAAAAAAAAACAAAGGGCAAGCATCCCTTTTCATACTGCGGACGTTGTGTGAATCTGTCTAATATTAATATTATACTATATTATTATATAATTATAAGATAATTGTACAAGAATACAAAACAATTTACAACCAGTCAAGCAGTAAGATCCAGAATTATTACACTTTTTTTCTCACTGGCTGTACAACATTTAAATTAAATTCATTTCATTATGACTCCTTATGATGTCCTGTCAGTAAAACCTATTGTATTCTCAACATTTTCGCACATTTATTTCGACACCGAGACTATTTGCGAAAGGTACGGATAGGGAAATAAACTATGAGAAAAACAAAACGAAAATTGGCCGATAATACAGCATTTGTAGAATTTGCCGAGACAAATTCTACATAAAGCAAAATTTCTGCAACTAGTCTCGACTGACGATATTATTTCCAAGTGATAAAAGGCAGGTTCCGAACTATGCAACAGAGTTTACCGACGAAATTAATTTGCTAAAATTATTAATACTTATTTTTATATCGTTTTAATTATACAAATCATTCGGTTTTAATTATACAATCAAAAATTGCAGTAAAAATTTAAAGATGAAATTATAAAACAGTAAAAATTTATACTCTAATTTTTTTTTATATTATGACTAATGATTGTTCAGAGTGAACTAACCATGTAAGAATAATACTATAATCTTCGTTAATGAAAATGATTCATTGATGCGCAAACATGACTGATAACGATAATATTTAACAATAGCCGTATCATATACGTATAAATTACAACAATCTACTTTATATTCTTCGCATTTTATACAACATTAGTTAAATCTATCGCGTGTTATGATTAAAATACATAGCGTACTTAATATCAACGATAAGACTTGCGATTGATTATAAATCGATCCGCTTGCATCCGTTGTCAGAAGATAATGCTGCGACATTGAAGGCAGCTGTATGACTACAAACAGATAACACAAGTTATTAATCTTTAACAATTACTAATTATTTTATTTTTTAAAACTTCTTTTCTTTTGTATTCTCGCACATATCTTACGAATCGTAATTCTGCTTAAGAATAACGTGAGATGATATACACATATTTATCATGGTATTCTTTTCTATAAAATTTTAACAATCTCTTTAAAGGAAACTTATTTAATCTTAATTAAATAAATTCAATATTTGATATTGTATAGATTTTTGAATATGTTAAGATATGTATGTCCCATTTGACATAAAAGAGTATACACAACTGAATTAAATAACATAATTTATTTTTATAATTGTCAATTGAAAAGATAATTCTTGAATTTTCGAGATGTTAAGTAATGAGGAAAATTTTAACAATTATTTTTATATTCAAGCCAAAATAAATAAGGTCACGATATAAATAAAAATTTTTAATATAGTTTAGTATGATCGAGGATACAAGAGGGATTAAGATTAATTCTTAGCAATTAGCTAAAAGAAAAAAAAATTGAAATAGAAGTCAGATTTACCTGCTATCCTGTTCTGTTCTTGATCATCATCCATCTCGGAATTTTCGCTGGAATCGACAGCTGCAACGAGCAAAATAGGACACGATATACTATCACATACGATCTGGGTTTCCTCTTACGGACGTATCTTTCCTCGCAATCATTATGTCGCGCGCGAGCGCAAAATAGAGGGAACGAGAGGTAGGAGGCAACGGATATATGCGAACGACTTATCTTTATTACTTACGAGCTCCTTCGGTGTGAAAGCGCAGTATCTCCGAAGGATGACTCCATCCGTAACGATTTCTGGACAAAACGACCGCCTCGTAATAGGTTGCCGCGTCCAACCCTGTCAGATTGAAGGAGCGAACATGCATCGGGCTGATGTCACCGCCGCCAGTTCTACGACGTATTAAAAAATAGATCCGTAAAAATCTTCGATCACGCTGAAATCGATTTTTAAAGGGCACAAAAGCGCGATCCATAAAAATCTGTTCTACATAATATTATATTGTTTTATTATATAGTTATAAGATTATTGCACAAGAATGTGCAAAATTTACAAGTTAAACAGTGAGAACGGAATAATTTTATTTTTTCTCATTGGCGGTAAAGTATTTAAATTAAATTAATTTCATTCTGATATTTTGTCAGGAAAACTCATTACATTGCCAACATTTTTCACATTTTCTGTAAATTATTTCGAGGCCGAGACGACTTGAAAGGCACTTGATAAAATGAAGGAAATGAATTACCCCTCAAAAGAAGGAAAAAAATATTAGCTGATAAAACAGCTTTCAATCTTCGTAGAGCGTGCTGAAACAACCCAACAAATATTTTGTTACTTCAATATTCTGCATTTCGCTCTGCACTTCCGGCATCTCTTTTTTACCTTATTGCGGATTCAGGTAACGGTTAAAGCAAGAAGCGTATTTTATGACTGAAGATTCTAGTAATAAGCCGTCGGGCATTGCCTTTTGTTCAATTATTCCTGCGAGCTCTTGCATGCGCGGCAGCCATCAGAATCGTAACGCGAACAACACACGAAAACCGCGGACTGGATCCCACGCCTCATTTAGAAGAGGACGAAATGTTAATTTTGAGATATTGATTTAATTCATATCGATTTTACCAAGATTTCGTATGGAACGGGTCTCTTTATTGATCAACAATTCAGCTATGAACGAATTCTCACCTTGTATCTGCGAAACCAAAACTGATATTGGATGATAGGACTGTAACTGTCGGCGAACCAGATAAAGTTATACGACGTGCTAGATGCGCTGCAAGATTCTTTTTGGAACACTGCCGGATTCGCGATCTGCGATAATTCGATGATCTTCTCGGTGATTCCCATGGAATTTGAAGCTCTGCATGTGTAGGAACCGGAATCATTTGACATTACGTATTTTATCAATAGACTGTAATTGTTCTCGGTGCTATATTTCACTATCCGCGACGTGTAGTTTATCGTCTTGTTGTTGAAATACCATTCAACCTAAAAGAAAAGAGACGAGTGCAAAATTCTCATAATTTGTCGGAACAATTAATTTTTACAATTTTTCGATGTACGATATTGGTAACGTTATTCCACTCGAATCGCCGAGTGCTGTGATAACGCAATTCTCCCTGGCTCGTTCGGTCCTTTTTTTGCGAGGAAGTAAAAAAAGTATAATAAGTCACGTGCCCCACGAATCGATTTGTCACGTGCGACTAGCTTTAAAGGATCACGGTGAGAAATTGCTTGGTAGATAGAAGGGGCGGTTTCATTTAGTTACCAAGCGTGAAGAACTCGTTGAAATCTAAAAGACGAGAGAGTGCCGTATTGCCAGAAAAATATTTCGTATTTGTATTGGACGTCGAAACCCGATCGATCGTATCGTTTCGGATGCTTCGTTATTGTAGATGTAAGAGGGAACATTTTTATCGCATATTAAAGTTTCGGAATTCGGGACGGGAGCGTAAAAATTTATTTTTACAATATATTATACGTGAGAGCTATCGGACCCCTGTTTTATCTTTTCAAAGTATTTTACGTTATTTTGTAGTTAATAAGGGTGCAGAAATTATTCGACCGAGGCAAGTAATCACGTGCATACAATTTCGCATTGGCCTCGAGAGAGGACAGAAAAATAGAGAAAGAAGGAAGAGACCGAGGTCTTCATTCTTGCAGAAGTAAGTTCCATTCGTATTTATTTTTCGACTTTCTTGTTTTTTATGGAAAATCCTCGATTTAAGGAAGTTGTAAGGGCATAAAACACATATATTAATATTTACGCTTTAAACAAACTACATACATGTGAAAATTGTGTTCATTCTGTTTTTATTGAGCAACACATTTTTATAGATTATTTATTTTATTTTATATTATTTTTATTGTTATAAACAAAAATTTTTTAAATAATAACAAAAATCTCAATTTTTTAATATAAATATTTTAAGTATCAAAAACGACTTATGCAGTTTCGTTGAGATTCACCAATTAGTTTTTTTTTTATAACACACAAATAAATATTTTGTTTATTTACTGAACAATTAATGTCTGCATCTCAATGTAACTTTACATAAATATTTTTGAATTCATAAAGTACTTATATAAAAAATTGAGATTTTTATTATTATTTTATAATACATTTTTACATATTTCTATTAGAGTACAAATTTAAAAAATGTTACTTTTTATTAAAATAATTTTTCATCCAGATGGTCAACTGTCTCTAATTTTATTACTTTTAAATGCAATTTAGGATAATCTGTAATTTTTCCAATAATTCTTAACATATTGCATTTGCCTTACAATCTCCTTAAGGATTGCTCTTCAATATGCGGTTAAAGTTTCACTACAAATGCTTCAAAGCATCTGCTTTATATCAATCGAAAGAAAGAATTTTATTAATTAACCCATAAAAAAATGTTGCAAAGTATTTATAGTATCATGTTGACCCTTAGAAGTATATCGAAGAGAGATACGCCTACAACCACGACTGATTTCCGGTGCGAAGTTCGCTCGCGTACTTGCATGTAATTAAAAGTCCGATTACGGGAGGACTATGCCGAAGTGACTTGCACGCGCGTGCACGTTCTTTGCAAGTTACGTCGTTAATTATTGTTCGAACTATTAATTAACGCGCAATTGCGCGCCATTGACAGTCTTAGAGAAAAGCAGTCTCACCTTCGCCTCGGGCCAAGCGGACACTGTGCAATCCAGAGTTATTCGTATCCCCGGATTCGCATGCACCCATGGTTTCTTCACGTAGATCTCCGGCTTATCTGCGTAGATACTCAATGTACATACAGCATTAAAAGATTACTTTACCTGAGAATAGTCATCTGGGGGGTTTTTATACGCCAGCGGCGAAAAAATGTGAATTGTAGAATATTGTTTCGTATGGATATTGTTTAACATATCCTCTTTCTTTTTTAATAACTATGTTTTACGAATTTTTAAATATGTAATTCCACCCAAAATCCGCAATAAAAAAAGCGTTAATGTACTTAATGTACTTAACGTGCTTATTCCATTTGATACTTATTTGATTTCTATTTACTTTTCTTAGAAAATCGTGATTAAGTCCATACGAATAAATCGAAGTTTCTCGAATAAATCGAAAAACGATAATATACGATATTTTGTTAATAATAGAGATTTCAATTTAATTGGAGTGTAAAAATATCCCGTGAGCATTTATATTAAAAAAAAAAAAGAAAAAAAAGATGACTACTCTCAGATTAAAGATTCAATTGCGATAATATTCACTCGAGTAAATTGATTTAGGCTCATTTTTACAAAAGTATATCAACTTGAATCTCGGTTTTATTTAATCTTTATCTTTTTATAGTTCTATAATGGAGAGAAAGATAAAAAGTAAATTAAACTGAAATTATCGCAGAAATGAGCATTAGGGTGATTCCGGTAAAGCTCTGATTAACTAATCGGCAATTAATCAACTAACAGAATCAGCAAAATTTCAAACAAAATAATTTATTATATCTGATCTAATCCTTTTCCTTATTAGATTAAACGAGAAATTAATAATTAATTCTATCCGCGTTAACAATATTATAATAGAACAGGTATTGTTTGATAAGATTGTTAATAGACTATCAAAGTTCAGATCAAAGTCACTCTAGTTATTTAATCACATATACATTAAAGCACGCACATGTACACAATCATGTCGTTTATGTCTTTAAAGCAGCATTTCTGAGGTACATATAAGACTTGTTTTGATATTGCAAAAGCGAAAGGATTGTTAGCGCATTACAAGGTTGATTAACATCTGCAAAACACTCGTAGCAACTGTACAATCAGCATAATTGGCTCGCTCATGCGTTTGATTGGAGTACTAAAGGGAGCAATCTGCGGCAATTTCTTAATTGTGCTGCTACGTGGCGTGAAGGAGGATAGGGCGCGATTTGCATGATCGTTTCAGTGCGGTCGTAATTAAACTCGATTAATCGCGGGTGCTCCCGAAACGAAGCTCCGTAAAGCCCGTATTGCAGCTAATAATGAAGTCACCCAGCGTACACAGATACACATGGATGAGGTAGGAAGCTGACGTTATTTGTCCTCATTTTGATGTCAAAATCACGGCAAATAACACGTCGGTTTGCCTGCAGAGAATACATTGGGACTCACATCTGATACGTAGGTCTATATGCGCCTCCGCCGGTTCGCCGATTCCGTTATTGGCGACACAGATATACCTGCCGGAAAGATTTCGGTTGTCGGCGGAAAATCTCAGGACCGCTCGAGTGTCCCTGAATGGAATTTCCCTGCCCTGCGAAGAAGAAAAAGAAAAGCACGCTTTACCATCCGGGACAATGCACCGCTCCAATTTAAATTGACTTATGATCCGATTGGGAGAAATCTCACGAACGGACATCCGCGTTCGAGTTTCATTCTTTTTCCGTTCTTTCATTATTTTCCCCCTCTCATCAAACGTTTCCCATCAACGAGGGAACGTTTGACGCGGATATCGCGTAATATCGTTGGCATATAGGTAATGGTATATATCGAATAGCCCAGGAATATCGATTACCTTCGTCCTCCAACTTATGACGGGGGCCGGTACACCCTTCGCCACGCATTGCATTATCACTTCCTCGTTTAGATCGACCTCCAGCTCGCCGCGCTCCGGTACCGTCTCCACGCTGGATGGATCTGAGCGGAATGGAGCGCGAACGAATAAATAAAAATCTCCGTTGTACGCATTTTGTAAGTCAACTTTACATCGTTTACGTCATGTTTGTGCAAAATTCAGATCCCCGCCTTGTCAGACGAGGAGTCTCGGCGGGATCGGTAGAAGTCAAACGGTTGGATGCGATCGTAGATAGATTGCGATCGCCGCAAGAACTCAAGGAGATGGATAGACGTTTCGCAAAGAACTCTAGAATCCTTTCGACGCGTCGATCCGTCTCGATATACAAGAGACAGATTTTATCCCCCCCCTGGGACATTATATGGGGGGTATATCCCGCTTATCGTGGGGTATATACATACCGCAATGTACTCACACATCACTTCGATCTCGTGTACTTGCGTGACGTGTCCCCACGGAGATGGTCGGATTGCCTGGCACACATACGGCCCGCTATCCTCCCGTTGGACGTGGTGGACCCGCAGACTGCCGTTGCTATACAGGGTGATTCGTTCGGACGATTGCTGTTCTTGCCCGAAGCTGCTTTCAGCCAGAAGGATCTCATCTCGCCACCATCTCACCCTAGTTTGCGCGTCTACACGAGCAGAAATAACTATATTTTTCCATATACTCGAACAAATCCTCGCCCGTGCCTGAAGTGGCGTCTACAATGAGATTTTAGTTCCCGAAACACAATAGATGTAGAGCGGTATTCATCGTCCATTCTTATGTTAAGTAACTTCTGTTTTAAGTAACTTTTCAAGATGCTAATATAATCTTCTATGTAATTGGTTTATGACATCAAGACTGTACTTAAGACAGTCTCAAATATAAGAATCGATTGTAAATATTGGCTATCTTAACCAATTCTAGTAAAATATTATTCTCACATTCGATGTAATTGATTAAGACTTAATTCCTTAAGACTTAATTAAGGCTTATCATACCTATTTTATTTCGGGACAGGCTTGAGTTTTACGCCTTAAAATCTCACTGTAGACGCCACTTAAGTCTGAAGCCTAAAACCAACACACGTAGTACTTGTACTACCTGCTAACAAGGGGCGAAAAAACAAACCTCGGTAGAAAAGGGTTTGTTTCTTTTTCTCTTTAAACAAGGTAAACCAACTGACGTGCAAAAAAAAAAAAGAGAAAGAATGGAATGAATATGCAAAAATATAAAATATCAACGTTCGTCTTAATGAAGCAAGATTTTTAACGAGACTTATAACGATTCATTTATAATGCTCCTGGCGATACAGAGCTCAGCTTACGGCAGTTGCACGGAAATACACCCTTTTCCATGTGCCACTTTATCCTAATTTTGCACGCCCGCATAGGTAGGAATAACGACGTTTCAAAAGACACCCCGCGTTTGTTATCGCGTGGGTTGAGATTGCGGGTTGTGGAGTGTCAGGCAATTTCGTAAATGGCAGTAATTCTACACCAGCGCGTACGTGCGCGCACACTTGACGAAATGAGAAAGAAGAAAGAAGTACGAACGAAGAAACGGACAATTAATCTTTTCGCGGAGAAACGCGAAGAGCATAAAATCAATCATTAAATTATATAACAAATATACCTTCCACGTAGCAAGGCAGCAAGACAGTCTTGTTCTCGTAAGTTTGTACTGTAGTTGGATGACCGTCGCGGTTTGTCGCAGCTTGAACTCCTGTAACACACACACACACATATATATATATATATATACACATATATAGATATATGCCCACAAATACAACATAATAATAACTAAATTATCATTTAACGACGCCGCGGCAAAGTGGTCGCCGCATTGCGAAATCGTGTTCGCGCCTCCGTGCGAGATTTAATCATCCTGTTTTTTTCTCTTTCCTTCGATTCTCGGCACGCAAAATCCCTCGCGTTACTTATCTCGCGCATGAGAGCGCGGAATTTATTTTTGCAACCCTCGAGCATGCACGCGCACTGGAGATCCATTTCTTTCTTTATGATCGATCGCCATACAGCGTCGTGCCGACCGCCGGCTTGCATACGTAACAGGTCAGCCTTGCGAAAGCGAAACTACAACGCAATTATGCCTTCTCACACGCACTTGCGGAAGTACATCGGGGGTGGGCAAATCGATTGCCGAAGTTGCATGCGTCTGATGTGAGTAAGCAAACAAGGCACAGTTTTACAATACGTCCCTGTATGACCACAGTTTTCCCTCTCGAAAAAATCGATCCTCATACGGAAATATGGCTATAATTACGCCGCCGCCATAAGGAGATATTTTAGTCCGATTAACTCGTGTGGTTTCGATCACGAGAAAACTAGGTTGCGCCCGAACATGTTCTTTGTTATCGCGACGATTATCTAAAGTGGGAAAACAATAAAGTGAAAATTGAATCAATTTCATTCACATTCGCGTAAATGCTGCATGGAGGCCGCATGGAGCAAAGGAGCTTTTAAGAAATGAATATTTTCTTGTCTCTCAGGGATCTCTCCATAATACAGGCAATTCACTTTTTTTTCCCCCTCTTAATCCGCTTGCAAATTCTGAAACTCTGAAGGAGTTATTTTTAACAACTCGAATACGTCAGCGAAAATATTCCTCCGAGCGCAAGATAGCCGGGAGCAGAGAGAGGCGCGTTCTAGTTTTTTTATCACCCTTCCGACTCAATTCTTCGAATACGGATACTTGTTCAAAATGCGTGCGAGAATAACAAAACGTTATAGTTCTAGAAATTTATGAACGATCCGGAATTCTGATAATTTTCTCACTTTTTTTCTTTCCAAAAACAACGTGATATGATTCTATCAAACATTTTCTACTTTTAATATCATTCGCGATTCTTGCAACACCGGGCAACAAAATTTTATCCTTTTTTGCATCGCGAATGTGAATAGTCAGTTCCGATGTATTTTTGTCTGTTGAATGAGAATCCATTGTTCAAGTTTGGCTTAAAATAATTTTAAGAAAAATGGCATCAAAGAGGTAAAAAGTGACAATTTCGAAGGTTTTATGGCGTAGCACCTGGCAGGAAATTTTACTTCTAAATTTCGTCGAAAAATGACTATTCATACTCGTATCGTAAAAAATGATGATATCACTCAATTCTTACATTTAAACTCGGATTTTTTAAACTTTTAATATAACATGAAAACTATAGTCAGCATTTATCCAATCTTAAGATATTTTAAGCAATGTTTTAAGATGTTAATACAACTCTTTGATTGATTGTGACATCTTAAGACTGCATACAAACGGTCTTGAATATAATATAAGAATTGACTATGAAAACCGACTTAAGAGTCAATTTTTACTGACATATTCGTTATCATAAAAATTATCAAGAATTAATTAACTATTTTGATACAGGAAACGATTTCAACGTTGATTAGTGTAATCATTAATATTTCATACGATACCTGTCATACAGAGTATCCAAACAAGAAGTAGCATCTCTCAAGAACAATTACACGCGCGTTACAAATGTAAAATGGTTCGAAAATGTTCAAGGAAAATTCGTGTCAAAATCACATTGAAAAAAGACGTTCTTTCTTATGCACGTGATTCCTTCGGTCCTCCACGAGACACTGATCTCGCTTTAAGATGCGAATCGTGTTCCACACGATCTTAAACATACACGCACGCACCGACACGCACACGCACGTATATCATCGCACGTAATTATGTCCACTTGTCCATTGCACGAATCAAGAAGGAGGTACTCATGTCACATACAGTCGAAGCCAATCGACGATCCTCATTAATTTATTATGTTTCACCTTCGGTGAGTGTCAGTTGAAATATTTATGAGAGTTACAACTGACTATCAGCTAATTATTATTGACGTTAAAAATAATCAATATAAAGAGATTACCTCCGTCATAAAATGTATCAATAAATAAATTTCACGCGCTACGTATAAATTGAATTATGCCAATTTGAATAAAACATTTGGAACGCGATCGGAACAATTTTACGAAGCATCGTATGGTGGTTCACTAAACTGACGCTAAACTGACGCTTCCCCGAATGAGAGAGAGAGAGTAAGATTTGAGAACCATCGTCTTCTGTTGCAAAGCGGCAACGTTACTATAGGGGCATAGGGTGTCCACCCACGAACACCAAAGGCATTCTTCTATAATTTGTTCAATTTACGCATGAACACGCACCGTGTATAGAACCATTCGTCGGAGTTATCCATTAGACCGTTAATCTAATAAGCGATTCGCCGCTTCAACGCTTCTTAGATCATTGTGATGGTTTCGTTCGTGTGTCCCCTCCTTTACACACAAATACATTGTACAAATAAAAAAAAGAGGAAATGAAAATGGTCGCCAGTTTCAAATAACGCTGCTACAATTCTGTCACTTTTTATGTCTTTTGCCATTTCATATTTTCCACCGTCACAAACGATTTTATTTTTAAGTTACATACCCGACATTATATCCCATATGTATATCTTCGTGCTGGCGCGAAAAAATGTATATTCTCATCCATTATTACTGAATTATTTCCCGAACGAATCGTTTGCCCCCGAGGCGGAAGTAGCAATAAACGGTTAATGCTTTATCGCCAGCTTTTAACTTTTTCCCGACGTCCGTCGCTGGATATCTACAATTCAAAAATCTGAATACTTTATGCACCACTATAAAACCTTTATGCATAAACGTGCACGAGCCGATCTTTTTATGGATGTCTGCACGCCAGATTCATTCGATCAGCTCTCCTCGTTTTTTTGAATGAAAAGAGACTATTTGAGTAATGGTTCCTTCGATGCGCTATAAATAATGGTACGATAATGTATCTATATCTATACAGATATATGTACATCGGACGAGTAATACGTATAATAAATATTACATATCCGTGATGAATAACAAATCGCTAAATCAAAACTTGATATTATCTTTATATATCGTTTTCAAAATTGATCTTTCATTTAATTTGAATAATAAACGCGTATAAGCAAATTTTCCTTCGTTAGAAAAGACTTATCGCTGAGAAAAAAGAACGTTGTATGATATATTTACAACTCTGTTTTTGCTCGACACCTTCTTCAAAGTGAAATCTCATTTCGGCGATCTCATCTCACGCTAATTAAGTGCATGGAAAAATATGACGACACAATGCCGCATATCGCTGGTTCTTAAAGATAGCCTCTCGCTTTTAACTACGAGGATGAAGGACGAAGTTTAACAGAATGAAGGTGCCGCTCGAAGGGAAAGTAATCCTCCTCGAGCTGCGCGCCCGTTATATTCGTGCGAATCTATGTGTACTTAATCCAAGTCAAGAAGAAGGTGCTCTCGAAAGCGGTTCTCAATTATCTGATGCATCCATTAAAGCGCCGGCGAGGATCCTCTTAAATGGATTTTCAAAGGAATCCACCAGGACAGCCGAGCTTTTGGCGCGCTCTCAATCGTGATGGATCGTCGATATATTTTTCACATCAGGTTGCCGATTCTTGACTCGTCTTACAACCGTATTCGTAAGACTGCGATACTTTCAAGTCGAGAATTTCACGTGATTTATTTTCGAGCAAAAATTCTTTGCAAAGAAAAATATATAAATTATTGTAGAGAGAGAATTCACTCGCTCTGAATTTCTTCGGTGTATATCCTTTTAATGTAATATGATAAAATACATTATATTATACTCTATACATTAAATATATGTATTATATTTTAGCCGATGTAATAATAAATTATTTTATTATTTGTTTATTTAATCTTTCTACAAATTTTATCGTATTTGTATTGTAATTTCAAGTTAGGAAATATTGATATTATTATTTCATTATTTATTAATTTAATATATACGGATGTTTATAAAGGTTTTTCAATCTTTCAGAAAATATAGATAATAATTCAATATAGATAATAGAGGCTTCTCTACAATTCATCGCCAGTGTTAAAAATCTACAGTGCAGGTAACGTAAATTATAGATTTTTCAGCGCTGGTAATAAATTTAAGAACGCAGTCAAAATGAGAAATTAAAAGGGAACGATCTCTGACAAGTGAATGTTTTTTGTCATTGTTCGTACGAACAAAGAAAATTACGTGGCAGTCGCGTATTCACGCCGCGCTAGCTAAAAAGTTATAACTTAATTGGCGCTAATTCACCGAAGCACCGGTCTCGCCGTTCCAATGATCGTGCCTTCCTCTTCGGTTAAATTGTATTTACAATGATCTCATAAGACAATACCACTGAGCGGAAGTGAGAGGTCGCGGTTGGTATTTCTCTTGAAAAATAAAATTTGTTTTTCTCGCGCTAATTGTCGGTCATCTTGATGCATCGTTGCTCACTTCAGTCTTTTCATTCTTTCAGAGAAGACGATAATAGATTAATGCAAAAAATTAAGTGAAACAAAATAGAATTGATTTAAACGTGCTCATCAATTAGAAGACATTCTCCGCTATGTATTAAAACAATGCTGAGATTTAGTTGCACATTTCGATCGATTTTCAGCTTGGTCCCTTTACTTCACCAATCCGCGCACAGCCTAAATGCCGATCGATAAAAAAGGAATCAAGCTGAAAATCGGCTGAAAATGTGCAACTAAATCCCAGCACTGTATTAAAAGAAGCATTTATTTTTTTATCTGTTGACATGGCTCGATCCATGGAATTTTTATGAGCGAGACATTTCTAGGGTATTCGAGGTAATCCCAGCCTCGATTATAGCTCGAGGGAAGAAAGATGAAGCTTATTTAACGAGATGGGGGAGAAATCCGTCACTGCCGCATAAACATGAGACACATCTAATGTCGGAGTTAGTCTTCGAATATATATCAGAGAATGATGATTAGTTTAGGGCATAATTTACGGTCGCGAGAGCCGGGTCTTCTGGGAAATGTTGGGGCAGATTAAGGGCAAGGGTATCAACCAATGGCTACGTTATCCGTAAGTTTACCCCAGTTTTCGAGTCGCTCAGACGCTCCAAGATTGTCTATGTACCGCGGATTCAAAGATGGACGAAGGAGCTTTAACGGGGATAATGCTTTAAATTATTAAGTTGATCCTTTGTGTTTGCACGAAAGCAGTTTAAGTCGTCTTTGCTGCACTTGCTTCAATATAAACATTCTAGCTCGATGTCGGTTGTTAAAAATTCCTCTGCGCTTCTCGCATTCGTGCGACTCAATTCGATTTGATGACACATGCGTGTCGAGTGTGGCAACAAAATCGGGAGGAAAAAAAATGAACTTAAGCGATTATAATTGTTCTCGCTTGCATGCCTCGACGCATTTCGATGGCGAATGATTTTATCGCACGTCGTCTCAGACCGTAATGGCAGTTCGGAATAATTGGAGCAGCACAACACCGCATTGTAAATTGCGTTATACACACCACGGCGAACTGATTAAACGGCCCACGAAATAGCCCCCAAATGCTGACCTAACCAACTCTGCGTTGTACCAATGTTACGAAGAGAGTGATTGCGTTTCATTAGTTTCATTAAACTCGCTAATATTGTTACCTTTAAATTTAATAGCGGCACGTATAAATAAATTATTTACCTCGGTCATTTTTTCTTAAATCATCTCTTCGCAAATAAAAATAAATCTATTATACGTAGTAAGAAACTGCATAACGGCAACATCTATAATTACGAAATGCATCTCTCTGAATTGTATATTTCATCCGTTTATTTTACACGTTTATTTATTTATTCGACGAGATACTTTTTTCACTTTTATTTATCGCGAATTACGGTTGATTTCCCATTTATTCCGAGCCTCCGAGAGAAAATTGAAGGTATCGATAATTGTAGAAGGCATTTTATTGTACGAGTCCTGCGCAATTTTATTTTCAAAATCATATTTTTCTCTGGATTGAAATTCGGATGGAGTGCATATATCGCTAATAGCGAAATCCAATTACCGAACGCCATAACAATTGCACACGCGGAAAACAGTTTGGCTTCGGGAGATTCACGAAATTCTCGCTACAACTTCTACCTCATTTCCGGCGGTCGTCCAGCGCAATCCGCAGTTGCTTACCATTGATTCTTCGCATTTGCGATTTCTCCTCGAGGGAACGATTTTCCCTTAACAGAGATTCTATTTTCTCATTACGAAGAATCTCATTATCTACAAGCGATATACATGGTTTTCCTTCCATTCGTAAAAGTGGGTCAATTTGATTGATTGGCAACGATAATTTATTCTTGGAAAATTGAAAATCCAATATATTATACTCCGAGAGCTTATTCTTTTGTTAAGTAGTAAAAAAAAAAGAATTTTGGTAACCTTTCTTTGAGAAAGCACGCGCACTTTCGACGAATCAATGAAATTCCAGTATCGAGGATGGTATGCGGTTGAATTTGACGAGATGCGTTTTACACGATAAATTATAAAGTTACATTTTTGAGGCGAAAAAATCAGAAAAATAAATCCAAGCAAAAAAAAAACGAGAAATTATCTGATATTTCACCATTGTGTTCAGTATTGTGCTGGAATTCATTAAAAGTGACGGAGAAAGAATAAATAAAATTCGAACGGAGATTATAATAATCTCGCGAGTAGTGATATAATAAGGTACGCTCGATTGCATAAATTCGCGAGGAAATGCTCAGATATTTTGATTGCATAATAAATGGAATGGTAATTTCAAAAAGTACGTGCTCAATTTTCAGCGAAGACTTGTCGATCGTAAAAATTTCTATTCTTACTGGCAAATTGACTAATTAATATGTACATATATATTTCATTATGCAGCAAGAATTATGTATTTCAGACCATTTACTGAAATTGAGAAACAAAACAGTCATTTTCATCAAAATTAAATCTCTTAATTTTATTTGTAAATTCAATAAAAGAACTCCATATTTTTCATACATTTAATACAATTTATTGCATGCACAAATAAAATAAAATGTTTTTATAAAGATGCTTATTAGCATTAAAAATTATTAAATTGTCAATTTAATAAATAACACTATTACTCTCTGTTCTGCTCATGATTGCATTTCAAGATCGAAAAAGATTTTTTGGCATGCAGTTTGCAGAATCAGATATGCATATAAATCACACAGAAATATTTAAGCACTAATCGTAAGATCCGCTTCGACCGAATATAAGATTTCTCTTATTTGATTAGACTTATTCTCATTGGATGAAATTCATATCACAATAAAATAAAAATTCAACTTATAAAAATAACCGTCTTGCTTCTCAATTTTCACCAGTAAATGTAAACGGCCTGACATAACCAATTTAAATAAGATATCGGTCCGTCCTGTCTTGCGGTTTCGCGCGTATCAAATATCAATATTGTTTCAGCATCAAAGTTCAAATTGCGAAGTGCGAAAGTAACGCTGGGCAGAATCTGCGGCCAAGGCCATATACGGCCAATGAGATAATTTGTGGCATGTAACAGGAATGGTCGATAACCACCCCTGCTTGCGCCCCCCCCCCCTCCGTCGATGATCTCCCGAACGCAATTCGAATGTGTTCGCGTTCGGTAATTAATGTCAGATAACCGTTTAATATATTTTGGGGTTAATTCTGCTGTCCGCGCTTTCGTTCGAATTCACGTCATCTGGTTAACGGCGAAAAGCCAGTTTCGGAAGATGTCTGAAAGGTGATATAAATAAATTAGTAATGTAAATAAAAATAGTACATGACAATACGTATTATGTAAGTTATGTACATTGAATAATTTTCAGTGGATAAGCGATATGCATGAGACAGATGTACATAACTCGCAAAATTATTATTGGATCCCGTTCAATAATCGAAAATGTCAACATTTATTTATGCAGATTTATTGCAGCACTCACACACATGCACGCACACACACACACAGAAGAGATCTTCGGTTTTCATTATTAGAACGAGAAATGGAAATAGAACGGTAATGACGTAATACAGAGATGGATATGCGTATATACATCGTACCCAGCGAGAAGTAAGATAAACGTGAGATATGTCAGCGAATATCTTCGTCATGTCGCTTATCCACCGCATGTTAATGACACTTTCTGAAACTACGAATACTGTTACAGTGTCATCGCAATGAAATAGCATAATGCAATTCGCCGCCGGTTATGTACACCTAATCTGCAAAACCGATACTTACATATGACTTCAGAACTATAATAATAACGATTACACCGAGGGCGCGTCTCTGCGACAAATCCACCTCCCGTTTAAATTTCCTACGATATTATTCGTATATGACACAAGTCTCTCGCGATTATCGCGAGAACGTTCGATATCTCGGGAGTCACTCGATGATCTTATTATTATACGTTTTTACGCGTGTCGCGAATATATATATATGCAAATCCACGGTGTCCGTGTATAATAAACCACTAGAATATAAACGCGGAGAGTGCAATGTGCTATAATATTCTAGGAAAGGGGTTGCACTCTCCCTTCCCGCCTAGGAAAAAAAGAACTGAGCTCTTTGCGCAATGTACGCCCCGCGATAAGCCAGCGACATAAAACTGAAATTTACGGGTCTATAATTCTCTGTGAGAAAGAGAGAGGCCGAAGAGGCGCGTCGCGTTTGTAATCCGTTTAGAGTCGGCTCGCGACACTGTGCCGGCTCGTTCGCCACAGAAACTAACGATTTCTCTACGACAGGATTGTTAAAAAGGCAGTTAGGAGTTGTCACGAACATGCTGGTTGCGGTAGATAAACCTAAAGTGTCTCCACCGTAACCGCTGCAGGTAGCCAGAGAAAGAGGAAAACAAAGAAGAAAATACAATTATTGTGCCACGATAGGAAATCAACGTGCCCCGTGAAATCTTTACCTTGTATAGACGCTTCAGTTACTGACGTATCAGAAAATAAATAGGCCTCGTCATTCTAATAACTAATCCTATCTCCAAAGGGAAATCACTGGGTATCCCTGGTGCATTATCCACGGCCATTCGAGAGAATCCCTGTTCTTATACATCGTTCCCGGATAGTTCTTTCATGGGATGCCTCAGCAAATTGAATCGTCCGGTGATCGTACCTAGGTGCCATTGTTAGGAAGTAGTTTGAGAAGGCGCTATCGATCGTACTCGGAGAACCATCGTATTCGGAGCGGAATAACTCGTCCGAGTACGATTCTGAGAAAGTTTGAAATTTTGCACGAAATTTCGATCGCTCTTATTTCTTTAAAAATACGACGTGTTGCGCAGCCAGTTAAGAAGTTTCGATCGAACTTTGAAAATAGTTCCCGTCGTTCTTTTTCGATCATTTTACGATCGTCTGCCCTTACCATCGTGCCCTCGCCATGCCATTGTACACCGTGTCGCACTTTATCTGAGAATTGTCTCGTCGGTCATAGTCCAGCAAAATCCCTTCATCCGCGAATGCGTGCATCGCACGGATCGTGTATCGCACACACATATACAAACTATATTCCGGACTTGGACCCTGGAAAATGTGTGCGAGTATAAGTCTTGGCGGAAAATTTACGAGAAAGGCAGCCGTCTGTCTCGCAAGCATTTAATTTTCAACGTCAGGTATCCCGGTGGCCGAGCCTTAAATTTAATTTCTTAAGGTAATCGATGGTTCGGGCACACCCTACGATCTGTCACACGGAGGAACGAAAGAAAAGGGACAGGATCCAGCGAGGGTGGAAGCATCGTGGTAAGGAAAAAGTGCCAGACGAAGGAGAATAAAAAAGGAAAAGGAGACGAGAGTGAATAAAAAATAAAGTAGCATCGGATGGTCGATATCGTAAACAGAATAGACTATTTCTCTGTATAGATATATAGAGATATATATAGATATAAATACGTCATCAAACGTACACTGTTAAATTTATAATATCACATTATATCCAATTTGAGTTATTTTTACCTTTCTGTAAGTCTCGTCACTTCTTTAATATTTTGTTAATTTAATTGAAATAATAAAGTTAAATAATTTAAATTGAGAAAATATATTAAATTTGACTTTGATTTAATTTACTATTTACTAAATGCATACGTTAATATAAAAGTTATTTACTTTGAAACTAACTACAGAAAGGGATTAATTTAGATCTTGACACATGAAGAAGTAAAAATAATAAAATTATTTAACTCTCAAGGAATTAGATTGTCATTGCTCCTTTGATATTTAACAGTAGAATAGTATATTTTTTAAAAAGAATTATTATGTGTACATCTCTCTCTCTCTCTCTCTCTCTCTCTCTCTCTCTCTCTCTCTCTCTCTCTCTCTCTCTCTCTCTCTCTCTCTCTCTCTCTCTCTCTCTCTCTCTCTCTCTCTCTCTCTCTCTCTCTCTCTCTCAGAAAGTGCAAGCAGACACGCAAACCAAAATAAAACGAAAAAAATTACAAATGAAGTAATGATGCAGACTAGAAGTAATTACAGCTAAAAATAAAATGACACGAGGCGAAGATAAACCCGAGCATTGGACGCCGACATAAAAAAAAGAAAGAGTATTCTATAATTAATTAGTTTGGAAAGAAGAGTAATGTTTATATACATTTCAGATTTAAACGATTCGATAAAATGAAACTTGAGAATGAGATTTATATCTTGATGGCATTAAGTCTCAATTATCGGTAGCAGAAATGATCTACATGTAGTATGACGTAATAGTATATGTAAGTCGTTTGAGCGATGAGACATTCTTTCAAACTTCTAAATGATAATGGAAATATTCTCGGAAGGTACTCTCTCCAGAGAGAAAATAAAAAAGTAGATATAGTATGAAAGAAGAGAATGGCAGACAAAGAAGCGGGAAAGCGGTTTAGCAAACAGGATCGGTTAACAATAACTCGACGAGCAAGTTTCCATCGACTCCGTCGCGCGATCATCTATTTCCGACCGAGAAAAACAAGAAATGCAATATCTCCCTGCGACATTTTTAATATTTCGCATCAATGTGAGCTTAATTCGACGTTAATGAGATCCAACAATTCCAGGCCGATCGAATACTCGGCGGAAAGAGCGCCAATCGCGTTATTGCCAACGATGACTTCGATGCATAACTGCGCTCTGATTGTTGTCAATTTGTATAATTATACAATATGAATGTACTGTCGTGCGCACATGTCTATAATTCACAGAACGTGTGTTGTACGCCGTCGAATGCAGCGCGCATAGATGCAAGCTGATGCGTGACATTAATAGAGTTGCAACTCAATTGTCATTTTGCACAAAAGTCCATGGGTGTGTTGTCACATATATAAATTTGTCCGCGCGAATGTTATGTACACAAACCGTAGTTTCATCGTAATATTGTGTAATTTAAAACAATATTATTATATCATATCTACCAATCTATAACATGATAAAGACATTAATGTAACTTTCAATTTGCGTATTCCTAATTGGATTTTATCGACTTCTATCGATTAGTCTTTCGAACATAATCCCGCTCAAAATTAAATTTCCCTTTAGCATACAGAAACCAAGCAGAAGCTGGAAGAAATAATAGAGAGGCAAATTTGAAAAACTTTGCGGTCTTCGTACGTAGAAAAGTCGCCACGCGCTACGGAAATTATGCGAATCCTTGAAATTTGTCGGTTCTAAAACTTTAAAGGATAATAACATCGCGTCGGAAGTTTGTCGGAGGCGAACATTGATTGTCGGCGGCACGTGCGGCATGAATAGCGAAAGTATCGTCGATGTACAACGTCGTCGAGATGCAACGACGTCAATTAATGCATCGAAATTACGTTACATCGGTATAGCTTTTACCGAGTCTCGAACGTCTCAGTGCAAAGTGGTTTGGCGAAACGCAGCACCGCGGGCGCATCGTCGAAACAGAATTGTATATGTTTCTCGGCTAAAAGTGCATTGCGGCCGTAATGCATACGATGGAGTGTGTTAAAACGAAGGCAACTTTCCTTATGCAACCCTATATATATGTATATATATATATATATCATTCTGTATTATTTTAACGCAATTATTTCTCGGTAAAGTAACGTTCAGTTCAGAACAATTTATTCCAAGATCTTCCCTCGATGCCATCTCTTTGTTCGTTTAATAGAAATAATATAAACCATCGAGACAAAATTACAAAATGAATATTTGCTCGTCATGCTTTGATTGCGCGTAATTTGTAAAATAATTAAATATATCGAAAAAAATTTTTTTCCACGAATTAGAAATTAGTAGAACAAAATTGAAACAGGTTCGTTAGTGGTGGTTTCATAAAAATGATCAAAGTGGAAATCGTAAAAAAAATAAAATTTTTATATAAAACTATTTCCGGAAAAATCGATTATATTAATCAGAAAACTGATAATACCTTTCGTAACTGGATGAATATGCATAATTTGCATTAATTATCAAAGATTAAAAGCAATCAATATACTATTTGAGAAAATAATAAATAATATTCATGTTGCCAGAGAGCTATATCTGTAAAAATATCAATTTTTTTTAATAAAATTTTTTAATTAGAAATAATAGAAATATTATATTTTTCACATTTCAAAAAAAAGATAGAGAGAGAGAGAGAGAGAGAGAGAGAAAGAGAGGGAGAGAGAGTCATTGTTAAACTGAATTTATCAAACTGAAACGTCATTGAAAATTACATCAGTTCAAAACAGAACAGACGTTCCTATAATTTTCTGATTTCCAAATCCAATTATCTCGCAAACAAAGCTTCGTTTAAAAAAGTTTTGCCCCATTTTTTTGTTCTGCTTTAGAATCACTCTGGTTATCCCGCTAATAACCTCGGCTTGGCAGTTAACTTCGCTCGTAGAATGCAATCGCGGTAGGTACGACCAAGGTGGCACACGAGAGCAAATAAGAAAATCACGTTGTTTCACAGCAACGTTATCAAATATAGAGGGGACAAATTGCCTATTTTTATAAGAGTTGCGAAACAGCGCGGTGGAAAACGGTCGCAGTGGAGCGTCGTAGCGCGAGCCAGGCATGCGCTTTCGTCGCAGGGTGGCGCGCGGCAGTGAAAGAGCTCGAGGGCGAAACCCACGTTTCAGTCTGTCGCGTGTATTGCTACAGTTCGTATAGTGTACCGCTCTCCATCGCCGTAGTGCTCTCACCGGTGCCTCTCGGATCAGTCAGATCTCGAGCGAGGAGGGTAAACTCCGACGATGTCGTGATGCCGTGAGAGGAGACGCACGCGAGAGTCACGCGTACATTACGTGACCACCAGGGAGGACCGGGGCGGTGGTGGTGCGTTCTGATCCCACGCGATCATCCCGCTGAGGGGGCGAGATGACGTCTCGACGGAGCGCCGCGCGACCTCGTCGCTCGTCGCGGATCGCCGCTTCTCGCGCGTAAACCCAAATTCCACTCGTGAAATTCCCGCCCGACCCGACCGCCCGCGACGTCGATATCGGATCTCGTCCGAGATCGTCCCCCTAGGCACCAAATTTTCACCCTGTGGGACCCTGTCTCCGTCAAACGACGAGATAGAGTAAAGATACGCGACGGTCGCCCGACTTGGGAAACTCTAGTTTGTACATAGCTAAAACTCGTCCCGCGAGACAGCTTCCGCCAGGGAGAAACTTCCTAATGCGCTAATTCAGAGAGAGAGAGAGTTGCGAGATTGGAATTTAAACTCTTACGAGAGAAGAGAAATCGTCATTAACCCTGGCGCGAATCGAAGGATGCACGTGATCCTATTTAACGCTACATCCAATTAGAATATGTCGCGCAAGTCTTTAAAAAGCAAACGAGGGGAAAAGGTCGAGTACGCTGCAGCGACTACACCGCTCCGGTGGCGGCCGAGAGATGACTATACCGGTGGCGAGAGAGAGAGAACGATAAGCCTATTATCAGCCAGCTTTAAGTGAAGCGGGATTGATCGTGTAAAAATAACCGGCGCGCGGCACAAAAAAAAGAGGATCACGTGGCGGGAATGCGCGCGAGGTGCACTTTGCGGCGACGATTATATCAGTGCGCGGTACGCGATCGTCAAGAAGACCGTCCGTGAAACCCCGTGGGTGACTTCCGGTCCGGGAAGGGGGTTCCGCGTGAGCCGCGTGCCTCGCTCGCCGCTCCGGAAATGCTCGCGGGGATCGTCTTATTGTTAGTGTCGGGTGATGACGATTGGCGAGCGAATTGTCCGTAACAAGATTAGATGATGACGGATTCCCCGACACCATCGACCAGCAGACATCACGACGACAAATGCGACAAGCCCGAGAGATCTGATAAAACGGTGTTACTGGTGAGCGAATCTAGACTCACGCGAATCGCAAACAGTCCCGAACGACTGTTGTATGAAATTACCTTTCTCAAGTCGATGTAACTTTAACGAACTTTCGTTGTAATCCACTCGCGATCATTTTTCACGTCATCGTAACGAGATCTTTAATCTGATAGGCAGCCTCCTTCATTCATTTTTTAAAAGTCCCTCGCTGCCGCTCCATTACTTTTCCATTACTTTTCACTTTTTACAGAATACACATGCAAATAATTGATGCTAAGGGACTGAGTGAAATTATCATAGAATAATAATGCGTATTGATATTTTACTCTCTAAAATCTTTAGAGTGGAATCTAATTCTAAAGAATGATAAAAGGCGGTATTCATAATCCGTTCTTATTTTAATATCGTCTTAAGTAATGTCTTTTAAAATGCTAATACGGCTCTCTGACTGGTTCCTAAGATTGTACTTAAGGTCTTAAATATAAAATCCGTCTACAAATACAAAGCCGTCTACAAGCCAAAAAGAGCGACAATTGAGCGCAAATTCTGAAAAAGGCAAATTCTCAATTTTTAAGAGTGAGATTTCACTCTTTTTAGAGTTAGATTCCATTTCAAAAATTTCAAAGAGTACAGGTAATTATGGGATGAGGAATGATTTGTAGCGCAGTGTTATTTTTTAATTTTCGAGAGCTTCGCGTCCTTCTCTTGGGACTATTACGTCGTTAGTAATTATTCGTGACGCAATCGATTCGTAAATTATCGATACGGCCATTATCTGTCACTGTCAATTATTTAATAATGGCTCGACCAAATGTCGAATTATGTGACGAGTGCTCCGGCATGCAAACATATCATTTTCGATATTTGGACAGGCATGTGAACGAGAAATTGTTCAACGAGAGAAATATAATAATAGCGAAAGTGCAGGCGACGTTATTGCCACGTCGTATGGGATAATCGATGGAGCTTGATCGTGATAGTTTCACTTTTCATGCGTTTCAGCAAATCCAGGACATAAATAGTCAGGTAGCGCAGTTCCGAGATTTACTTATTAATATCGGACAGCCGCGCGACTGCCCGGAGCTGCGCGAAAAAATACGGAAGTTGCGTCGCAACTGCGTGGAGGCTTGCAAGAGTACATCTCAACTTGTCCTGCCGCATGTGCAAAGGTGAGTTTAGATCTAAAGACCTCAGCTCGCAAAGGTTTCTCCAAAGATCTTTGTGGGAATTTTAATATTTAAACGCTTAATAGTAAAAATTATACTGGAAGATAATTCTTGTTGCATTAATTGGAATTTTGGTAGATCAGAAAGTGAAGTGAAATCAGACATTTATAGTTAAAACCATCGTTCTAGTCGAGGTAATCAAGTATTCAATTAAGATAATTAGAATTCTGATTGATGTGATATATGATTAAAATTTATTTTGTATGTATTTCTTGTTGACACATTTTTCTCAGTGTATTATCCTGCATTTTATTCGAATTTTTTTTCAAGAACGATATCAACGTATGTTAGTGTAATCTAGATACAAATATAGAGATTTCTCAAAAGATCTTGTAGAAATTTGAAAAATTGTAGAAATTCTAAATGCATAATAGAAACTACATTGGAAAACAATTTTTGTTGCGCTAATTGGAATTCTGATAGATCAAACACTTGTAGTTAAATCTATAAAATATTTTAATCAAAATGATCAAAAATTCAATTATCATAGAACTAGAATTCTGATTGATATAATAATCATTTGTTCGTATTTCTTGGTATAATCAAAATTTTTCTCGATATAATATCCTGTATTTTCTTTGAAAACCATCTACGAACTACGATATGTTAATGTTTAAAAACAAACCTAAATCGCAGAAGTTTCTTCAAAAATTCTCGTGGAAATTTAAAAATCCGAAGGTATAACAGTAAAAACTGCACTGGAAAATATTCTTGTTGCATTAATTGGAATTCTGATATAGATTTAATCAGGAAAATATAAATTAGAAATCTGATTAAGCATTCATTTTGTACTTCTTGTTGATCAACCAAAACATTTTTCTCAGTGTAATATCCTGCTAATTTTATTCGAATTTTTTTTCGAAAACAATTTACGATCTACGGTACGTTAATGCAGTTTAAAAAAATGCAATCTCAAATCACAGAAGTTTTCTCAAAAGTTCTCTGTGGAAGTTTAAAAAACATCCAAAAACATAAAAACCATACAGGACAAATATTCTCGTTATATTAATTGAAATTCTGATAGATTCAATCAGAAGAATATAAATTAGATATTTCTAATTAAGTCCATCTAATTATTCTAGTCAAAATGATCAGAAATTCAATTACGATAACTAGAATTCTGATTGATATGATCATTCATTTTGTTTATAGATACTTCTTGTTGCTACAAATATTTTTTTCAATAGAATATTCTGTTTTATTCGAATTATTCTTCGAGAATAATATCTACTACACGTTAAAACATGTACCTACAGTTAAGTTCGATATCTGTAGTTTAGTACTAATATATAGGTATAGATATATACGAACGCAGAGTACATTACTCTAAGTTGCCTTTAAACTATTCGTGCTCGATCAGTTAAGCCGTTCGGCAGACAAACTACTCATCTCACAATGGTGTAACGAGAAAGTGCTCTTGATCGTTTTCCTCCGCGACTCCTTCCACGTATTTTCGTAAAGGCTGAGACTCTACTTCAGTAACTTTCTGGCAATGGTAATGAGGACAGTCTTTACTCTATGTGGTGGTTGTGCAGAAGCGACGTTTCTTTGCACGATGAAGGAAAGGAGCGAATATAAACCGCGGAATTAACGAGGACGTCGCATATAGGACAAGGTTCCATCGCCTAAACTCTGGATACAAGTTGGTTCGCAACAATGACAGCGGCCAAAAGAGAGAGAGAGAGAAAGAGAGAGAGAGAGAGAGAGAACTTCTTCGCGATTTCTTACATTGCTTCCGCCAGTCCCTCGTACGTTTTGCACAATGCAGGTCACAGAGAAACGACGAACGACCGAACGTTCGAAGAATCATGGTCGTGAGAAAAACGTCATGTGCCGTCGCCGCTGCCGAGCACTTCCAATAACTTTCATTCCTTAAGTTTGCTGGGCGCGCCAGGTAGTGCTCTTTATCACTAGTTTACGTAAGATTTCTTCCGGCTGAGACACTCACGATTGACTTTGCAATTCACTTCTCGACAAAAAAAGTTCTCCTAACAAAAATCTAATAAAGTATTTCCATAAAATAATTTTAATTAATTGATTTAATCACTTTGTTTACCCACCGTATGGCTTTATAATGATTACGTATATTTAGTATTTTCAATTCAACGACGTGCTTATCATTTGACAGTAATAATACAACGCGAAACAATACAATAATAAAACATATTTTGAAATATACATATACATATGCAGAAAGAAAAAAAAAGATTTATCGACGTAACAGTATATTTTATGATGCTGCGGAAAATGTTGTTAGTTACGATTCAGGTCGTAAAAAAGATTTATTTATCGAGAATACTGATGCTGTTTACTGAAAATGATTTGGCTGAATCTACAAATTACTTCCATTATTATTAATAACAAATTATTTCATTACGAAATGTATTTCAGAGATAAACGGTTTCACTTTAACAGAACATTCAAGCGAGATCTTGCAAACATACAAAACAAGTTCCACTGCAATATCGAATAATTGGTCATGGTAGAGAAGTTTGATTGCTTCCGCGTCGAATATGCGATAGTTGCAGTTTTGCCAGAGCAGTGGAAGTCTTCCTTTCTCTCTGCGTTAGCTCAAGCTCGTTGGAAATTAGAAAATATGTTTTCGAACTACCCGTCCATCTTAATTTCAGGCATTACCGTGACGACATGGTCGCGAAAGAAAATAACTGACAGAAATGCTGACAACAACCGTGATGACGTACATAACGCGGAGATTATTTACGTAAAGTCAAATATACGTTTATAACATGTTATATGCTCGTATTATATGTTGAAGTAGAGCTGTGCTTCCGTCGATCTCGCTTGATCCAGGTCGCCGTAACGCTCGCTCGCGGAAAGTTTTCCACTCCCGAGAGCCGGAGCTTACCTGACCGATCAAATATTAATGCCGGAGGATTATTGCCTCCAGTTGCGTTTGTTTGTTGCTTGCGCGTAGCGACCCGTTACTCGCGCACGAGAATGCGGCAAAAGTTTGGCGTATGGAAATACAATTATCGCCAGAATTAAACCGTCGACCCCGTCGACTCGAGATCATGGAGTTCCGATTCGCTCTCGAAATTCTCCTGGACTCGAGTGACAACTAGACAGACGTCGGCTATTGCCAAGCCACCAAATAACATTGAATGGACGAATGGACGAATGGGCGATAAAATGAAAACAGTGCTTGAAAGCGTAATAATTCTCGAGCGCGTACGTTTTCCATGTAAAATGAAAAATGGTGAAAATTGCATGAAAGATGAATTGCACGAGACAAAGCAAGAATTTGAAATAAAGCGGGAAGAGAATTTCATAGAATTCATCCGAAAAAGTCGAGATGACACGCGACATATGAACGTTGTCCTTGCCACGGAACAATCTCTTGTCAATAATTTAATCGCCGCGACCGGAGGTGTACTGTACAATTTTGAATATCCATATTTCAGCATGTGGGAGGGTTACGAGACCAGGCCGCTTTTGCAATTCGAAAAGCCGGGATTTCTCGTAATTCCTAGATTAACGTAGGCGTACCCGGCGCGGCGGTGGGCGGCCTGGTTGTTGATCACAAAAAAAAAGGCGCGCGAATAAAATGTTGGTGTGTATTTTGCATAATCGATGCACGAGCTGGTTGCATGTTTCGCAGCGATACGGCGCACGAAATGTCCGCACGAGGACATAAATCGAGCGAACGGTATATATACGTGTATATGCAGCACAATCGAATACGCATGTAAAGATGATCGATTGATTGTAGATCGCGCCTCCATGAGAAGACCGTACGCTGCAGATACGTATGTATAGACACGAGGACGTAGACAAAGAAATTATATACCCGCTATTTATCTACGACTTCTTGGAGCGCGATAGTTGAAGACCAATGCGAATAACAATTTGCGAGTAATTGAACTGTTGCGCCGCGGCAGATACTGTCGACGTAATCAAAACGGAGAAAACGCGAGTGCTTGTCGCGTGGCGATATTGTTCCGAGCTTGACAGGGTAGATACAATACCGTTATAGCAGATGGAGGGGTAAGCGGAGATGCAATAATTAACGTTTCGTAACGGCTGGGATGATCCGGCTTAAGCAAAGTAGGCAAAACGGTGCGTGTACGCCGGTCGTTTGCAATGCGATAGTCGTTCGACGTTGCTATCTAATTAAACGCCGCTCATTGAAAATCCCGTTGCGCGTGGCGGTCTCATATTCAACCGCAATACAATCTAATTTCGCGTTCTGCAAATAATTATTCTCACATTCCGGAAGCGTGCTCCAAATATTCGGTTGCAATTATAAACACGCGCAGTCCCGCTTTAATCTACGCGATGTTTTTTCAGACGTGAGTATTTCGCGGTCAACTGCCGAACTCAAGTTTTGGCCGAGAAGAAACTTGCTGTAAATTAATACAGGAAAATGAATTTCCTTTGTCTACTTACTCTCCCGCCTCCTTCCTTCGGCCTCGACTCACCGAAAACAAATTTTTTTTACTTTCGCGACTTAAACAATTTTGTAATTAAAGTCGAAATTAATTGTTTAGCAAAGTGAATGTAATGTAATGATAATAGAAGTGCAGAGTATAAACAATTGCGTATAATATTGTGCGTATATTGTTGCATTTTATTCTTTCACTTCGGATAAGAGAATGCATGAAAAGAATTTTGAGAAGAAATGAATTCGTGAAACATTTAGGTTTTCATTAAGGTGAGCAAAGCCCCGGAAGGTATTATTCAAAGGTGGCTGAGTGAAGATGAGCGAGAGAAAAAGGGGAGAGAGAGAGAGAGAGAGAGGAGAAGGGAAAGAAGGATAATTGGGAGTGGCGCTAACCTTTTTACGAAACTCACTTCCACCTTTGATTCAACCTTCCTGGCTTAACTTTTTGCGAGGAACCAATCTGTGAAATCGATAGCTTTCTTTCCTTGAGCGGCAAACGGCTGTACGATGTGCCAGACGGGTTTCCTCGCAAAAGGATTTAAATTCCGACATATTGAAATCCAAGCCGTTCCTACAAAGCCGCCACGAGTTACAGCAAACGAAAGTAAACTCATTTCAATTCCCGTCTATATCTTTCATTATAATGCAATCCGAACTTTATTTCCTGAATGTCTACCTCGAGTGATAGTCAAGTGTACACAGCTTTACACAAGTTAAGTGTAATTAAGGAATATTAAAAAAAAAAAAAGAGGAGAAGTTATTAGCGACTTTGGTAATCAGCCTCTTAGCAACGGCAAGGAGATGACACGAATGTTCACCAGATTGAGATCGGTTGCCTTCGGTCGCGCCAATCTATTTCGTACGTTAATTGGAATCTCATTAAACGGAAGCCAACCGAAATGGTTTCTCTACAAGGACTTCGCTCAATGCTCGACCGATGCGGTAATTGACGTAAAACGGGTTAATCAGAGTACTTGGTTTTCCTGCGGCCTTCTACTGTACCTGTTTCCCCGTGCCACGATTTTACGTTATCGGATTACTCATCATGGCATATTTCACAAAATATCGCTGGTGACTCTTTTCAGAAATTCAAGGCAACGTATTATTATTATTATACCAGACCCGCTGCGGAAAGATGATATCGCTCGGAACCGTTTATTGTTCACGTTTGTTCTCCCGCTTAATACATCATCTAAAATTAAGGATTGCGCTTTAACATCATTCTAAAGTTCACCTTTCTCCCTGTCGTCTTTCAAATATCTTACACGAGCATGTCGTTAATATTACTGCGACATACTTTTTTTTTTATTTACTATCACGAATGTTACTAGGGAGAAACAGAGAAGCAATGTTATTTATACAGGAAGCGACACACCGACATTTGAACACGTCTGCGAAAGATGCACGCGTTAATGAGACACCAGTACTCATGCCTCGCGGGTGACCTCTTCGCGTAAGCAGTAATAATAATGTTTTTAATGTAATTAACTTGGTAAGCTACGGAGCGGAGACGGAGTGGAAGTGAAATCAGATTTATGGACCTTCAACTAAAATCGCGCGCATCCGAGAGACCCGACAAGGAAGTCGTTAAAGTAATTCGTATTTCTCGCGATAATGCGATTTACCACGCCGTGCATTCAGTAACGATAACGTGATCTTTTACGGTTTTATTCATCGTGGCTTCCATTCCGTTTACATCCATACACACTCTCATTTTGCGTTAGATACTTCGTGAGATTGTTGGAAATCGAATTGGGATTATATTTAATTTTTAAGTGAATAAAGTGGCCATACAGCATCACAGATAAAATTTTCTTTAAAATCTTGTTCTGAAAAAGGAAAATAAAAGGTATTATCCAAATGCCCGAAAGTTTCAAAGTTCACTATTTTGTTCAATTTTGTTTCATAAAAATAACTAATGCATATTTAACTGTAACATAATATACTACATTATTAAATTCATAATATAAAATAATACACAAAAAGAACGGTTTTGCCGATGTATATAAAAATTTACGTAGATACAGGGCTGAAAATAATTTTGTTTGGACCATTAAAATAATTAAGTAGAACGTTCAAAGTGATTCTTAGAATATTAAAACTTTTTGCAGCGTTGTCATCAACATTTAAACGTTCTATTTTTATGAGCCAACAAAATTATTTTCAGATCTGTATCTAAGTAAATTTGTAGATACATACTTCAGCAAAACCGCCCTTTCTGTGTATTCAATTTGAATTATTTTCAATCATTTCTATTGGTTGCCACTATTCCTACTTGATATATTAATTTAACCAAAACAATAGGGTTAAACAATTTAATTGAATAAAATGTATTAACGCAAATTTAGTTTAATATTTACTAAGAACATATGTTAATATGGATGTTGTTTACTTTGAAACTAACCACGGAAATGGAATGGTTTACATTTTAACACACATATGAAAGCTAAAAATAACAAAATGTTATTTAACTCAAGGGATTGTATTATCATTGTTTCTTTAATATTAATTCTAACGGTGTAGTAAAAATATAACTATAAAATTAAAAGTTCTACTTGAGGTGTGAGGATTCCACCTACTAACTTGCGTATCTTTAAACTACCCCTACCTACTTAAAGGTTAATTTTATATATATATATATCCTCTTGTAGATAGGTCTCTTATCGATAATTAATCTTATACGACCGAAAACGTTTTGGAAATAATTTTATTGCAGTGCTATGGACGTCGGAATACCGGTTGACAGTCCAAATCTGGTGCTGTTGTTTTACGTGGCTCAACTCTTCTTACGCGAACTGCACAAGAGCAAAAACCTTATATCCATCATACCCATGGACATGTCCGGATATTACGGTAAGTTGCGCGTGCACGTTTACAATATTTCAATAATGATCTATAAATTATTTAAAGAATCTGTGGATGTGTGCAGGGAAGTGGAACAAGTCCACGTGGAATGTTGCTATAACTTTTTTTTATACAAGTACGTGGTCGCAACTTGGTCGTTGACGATTTTAATCTCGAGAGATAAATGAGCGCTCGCCGACTGAGGCAAAATTTAATTCACGTCGTTTTCGGTAATAACACTCTTAATTATATTCCCACGCGTGGGACGATTTGTGCAAAAGATCGCAAGAACGATCGTGCAGGAACGTGTCATCGGAATCGAGTCGAGCGTTGCGTTATCGACTTCCACCGAGGCGTAACGTTAAATCGGTTTCTGCGGTCGCTTTGAACCAGCCCGGATAGACTGATTTACGGCGTGTACATCCCAACGGACCATAACTCTCAAAACTACCGCGTACAGTTGTAGGCCGTTACGCGTTCGACGAATCCCAATTTCCGACTACACATCGCTTCCTACAATCAAGCCGAATTCTATTGTACACAACAAACACGTGTCGGAGACAGAGTGACGAATCATCGTTACATGCGTAGCGTTAATACACGTTTTTCTAACTTTTAACGGCGTATGCCACGCTATAACGTGTAAGCAATATAAGGTATCTTTCTCTCTCATAAGTGAAACTTTGCTCCGAATAATTTATAACTATTTCCTTGACATTAGCACTATAGTTTGTTCCGGGTGCTCGCTTATTTCTCCCTCCGTTGCACATATTAAAGTTTATGGAAGCTTTTTTAAATCTCATCAAAAAAAAGTTGAGAAACGCCCTATGCACTTTTATATTAAAGTCACGCTAAACAGAGCGTTACGTATTAACATATTATATTATTAATAAGAACGTGATTATTATTTCCACCACACACTTCGCTTAAAGTATTTCCCTCGGATATATTTCACGAATTTCCGGAAGAAGGAAGAAAGACATTGTTAAAATTGAATGACGTAGAAATCTAACGACACAGTTTTCATTATCGCGTTACAGAGAACCGCGCCGGTCCCTCGTATATCGGCAATGTGGTCTCGCAGATCCTCCTGTGCAAACAGATTAGACCGGACTTCAACGAAGAGGAGCTCTGCAGCATCCGAAAGGACTCGGAAGAGATCGGCCAGCTGATAGCGGAGCTACAAGAATTTATGCCCCAATCTGAGGCTGACACGGGTACAATTCCGCCGGTACCTTCGTCCATATTCCGTCCGAGAGCTTTGCCCTATTCAGTGATCGTCCCACGAATCTATCAATCATGGTTTTCAGAAAGTAGATTTAACAACGTGTAACAAAAAAGAAAAGGAATTAGACGGAAGATTAAGTACACGAAAGAAGGGTTTTGCTAAAGATCTGAAAATAATTTGTTAAACTATCAAAATACATAATTATGATGGATACTCGAGCTGGTTGCCAGAATATACAAATTTTTTGCAACATTGCTCGTCATGCTTGAGTTTCCTACGTAATTATTTTCATGTTCCAACAAAATTATTTTCAGAACTGTATTTAGTTGAATTTTTACATATTTTAGCAAAATTGTTTCTCCTGTGTATAATAATGTATTATAAAAATTAATATAATAAAACTTCTATTATATATCTCGATCTAGCCGGGCAAACAAGGTATATTCGGATAATCGAAATTTTTACGGATAATCGAACGATCGCAAATGAAGAAAGTCTTTATCGTAACATTCTGTGAATTGTAACGAAATAGAGAAAGAGAGAGAAATTATCATAATAATTTACCAGTTTTTTTCATTCTTTTCATTTTATTTTCTCAGTTCTTTTGAGCTATTTAATTTACATATTTTTCTTTATTCATTGCAATGAATGGGGCTGCGCTTTCTTTCTGTGCTTCGTAACATCTGAGACCTGCTTCTAAAGCAGAAGATTGTGCCTCAGAATGACTGGGAATGTTGCTTTCTAGCGTTTAGGTCTTGTTGGTACATTTGTTTCATGCTACTGGTATCGAGATGAAGATGTATGTTATATCGTGTATAACATACGCCTACATATGTTTGCGTGAACGTAAATGTACACGAGAGACGTTCATTCTCCTAGCAATGCCATTTAGATAACAGAGCTTAAACGATACATTCAGATAATAGAGGTTTTATCATATATATATAATATGTACAAAAATACACACATAACATACACATTTTTCGTAATATATATTTTTACGCTACGTGAAAGTCGAAATCTTTCCGGACTTTGCGGAGCGAGATTAAAAGGGATGGGATAAATAGGTCGGAAAATCTGTAGATGTAGATCTTGAAACGAGGCGGAAGAGATACGGAATAGGCATGATCGATATAATATGCAGAACGGAAAAGCATTGTGGGCTTTCGGGCACGTCATTAGTACGCGAGTACCACAAACGTGAGCTTGTGTCGATATACGGTGGACGCGGGAGAACGCCATTCGACCCTTAGACCCTGGTAATACGGGTCAAGGACGATCCATTCTGCAAAATCCGTTTGTCCGAAATGCATTCCTCCGGTCCGTGAAGGAAGCGCGGGTGAGCGAAAGTGGCAAATGCCAGAGGGCAAAAAAACGAAGAGAGAGCGGAAAAAGAGCGGAAAGTGAAAAAGGGGTGAAGGGGAGGGAGAGGGGCGAGGGAGGAATGTATACTCGTTGGCCAACAAATCTAGGCTGTCGTTCGTAAAACAATCTAACTCGTTTGTTCGATAAATATTGCCCTCTATTGTGCTGCAGGGAGTTGACTTAAGCGTGAAACAGAAGGACGGGAATGCAGCGAGGAGGAGAATGGGAGGTGAATTCGAGATGGAGAAGACGAAAGGGTAGTTTAAGCGCGAATTAAACTATGTTTCTGCTTCATAAATCAATGTAATGCGGGAATAATAGCGGAGTTACATTTGAGACGGCCGTATTATTAATGAATGCGTAACACCCGGTAGATCCGGAATACTCCGCGCTTCGAATTTCAAACGTTTCAAATAATAATGACAAATAAATATGATGCATTCACCGGAGTGACAAGACTGCAACCACTGAAAATCCTTTTTTGTTTTTTCGTGCACAAATGTAGTCAGCACAATGCCTTACGGTACTTTGAAAAATTTTGGGCAAATCTGAATCCGAAAAAAAAAACCCGCGAGATATGATGAGTCAGACTAACGAACGTGGGAAGGAGAGGAAACAACGCGTGCGATGCAATCTAGGATTTATGAAAACAATATCGATGAACGTTTTCATATCGCACTCATCTGTATTCATGTTGCGAATTCGTCAATGGCCGAAGACAACGTAATGTACAAGCGCGAACGTATATGTATTATACATGCATGTAAAGAGAACGCTTTTCCCGGCATACTCCGGAAATCTCAATTTGCTGAATGTCATAATCAAACTCGCGCACAAAACTCATCGTTTCTGATTCTGGTCGCGTAATGGTTTTTGCACGACAGCTAAATTTTAATCGATTTTAATGCGCTCCGCCGTCGGGGGTGCGAGCTTGTTTTGCAAATGTATTCGCAACTAAATTAGTAATTAACAGCCAGAAGAAGGGATGGACAGAGGGATGGTGCAAGGGGGGGAGGGGTGGTTTCCAAAACACACAGGGAGGTTTCGCGCACAGTTCGGGAACAAGGTCGGAGCCGCGATTCCAGCTTCCGCGGTACACCGAGCGAGTGAGTTGAGTGCTCTCTCGTAAGCGAGTCTCCGCACGAACGCGACTCGGTTATCGAGAGGAAAAGCAGCGGCGGTTTGATACGGAGCTGTGATGCGGGTCAAGGTCGCGCGAGTCGCGGGGAATTGAGATGATTCGCGATTTCCGCTCGCGAAAGATACGCGAGGTAAAACGAGAATTTTTCAGAAGACAGGTGGGCGGCCGCGAAATGTCGACCGCACGTTTCTGAGCGCGGTGAAAAACGGTGTAGACAAAGCGCGCGGACAAATCGCGAACAATTCTCGACAAACGATAGAATCGCTGAGTGGTACACTCGCACGATGAATCTGCAAACATTGTGAAATTCGCAGAACAATCTCGCCGCTGGTTTACGAAGGAGAGAATTCGACGAATATTTCCGGCGGAAACGCAACACTGCAAAGCAAAATTACCGCTTCTCCTGTACACTCCTCTCGTTTGACTTTGCAACCCTTCTGTTTGTTCCACAATACAGTCACTATGTTGAATTAACCCTAATACATGCGATTAGGTCATTCATGACCTATTTTTTTTTTTTTTTCGAAAAATTAAGAGCATCGAGCAATTAGTTTAATATTTGTCTAATGTTTTTTAAATATACAACTTTTTTATAAATACTTTCTAAATATGTTAAGGTACATGCAAGATTAATATAATTTTTATTTATTAAAATGATGGAAATTAATCTGGGACATGAATAACTATTGTGTGTAGTTACACTAAAAAAATTACTAAATTTTAATAAATATTAGTTTGATAGTTAATTTTAAGTAAATATTTATTAGATATAAACATATATTGATACAAAAGCTAAATTGATTTTCATTATCATATTTTCATATTGAATATTGAATATTAAATATTCACTGTAAGTAAATATTTACTTAGTAATCAAAGAAATATGTATTAAAATTTAGTACATTTTTTTCAGTGTAAGGGACCGGAAAGTCATCGTGTGCATTAAGAGTTAATACACAGAATATCGGTTAATGCAATGTTCTTCACTAAAACATACAATTACACTTTTTTATAAGACGCAAAACTGTATCGCTTTCGTTTTGGTTTTATCGGTGTCCCAATGAATTTTTCGGATTTTTTTTTTTTTAAATAGAATAATTTGTTCAAAGATAATTTGGAATTTATTACATTTCTGCGCTTATACATTACGCGTCGCTTCACTTCGATATAATCTCGAATGCATATTCCGCGAATTGCAAATAATCGGAATTATTCGAAATTAATTTCGTTTCGTTGGACAGATAAATATAATCGGTGATAATGGATAGAGTTTATCTAACCGGAAGATATGTGTTACATCCGTTGTTTGGGATTAACACAAGCCGACATCCTTCTCGCCCGTTACGTCAAACCTCGCGAGATTATCCTTGTACGCTTTCAATCTCTCGTGGAATTTCATATTCCTGTCGCTACCAACATTATCTGGGAAGACCCCGATGGTATTGCAATTTATAGCGATCGTCGCGTTGACAGAATTAAGTCGCCCTTTCAGCAACGCGATCCTTTTGCCCTCCAGCTTCATATCTTTTCGTAAGGCTCGAAACGCATTAGGTATCTTCCCTTTTCAGTAAAAAAAAAAGAAAAAAAAAAGAAAAAAAATAGAGAAAGCTTGAATGGATGCTTACCGTAGTACCGTAGATTCTCATTCACACATTACAATGAGTGATTTCCAACAAAAGACAAATGACAGTGTAACACAATGAATTATTTCACCTTTGTTTAACATTGGCAACTAACAAGATTGTAATGATTCACTGTGCTGCACTGTGTCATCACATCTATACTTCTTGCTGGAAAACACTCGAAATGTCTCTAAATCTGTGCAACAATTTCGAAATTTTAAAACCCCCTTTCTTTCTTCAGAATAGACAAAATAACGATCTAATCGTAAGTTACAATGGCTGATTTTCAGTAAAAGACACAGATATTCAAGTAGAACACAGAAATCATAATAATATCATAAGACATCATCACGATCTTATTTGTTATTTATAAATTCATTTTTAAGTATTAAATGATCATTATAACATTAACATCATTATACTTATTAATTATGACTCTGTGTTTAACACAGTACACTGAGAATCATTTCGTCTTTGCTTAACATTGACAAATAACAAGAATGTAACGATTCACTATGCTACAATGTCATCTGCGTCTTTTGTTGGAAAAAAACTCTTTCTAAATCTGCGAAATTTTAGGATCCTCTCTTTTATCCCTTCAGGCCATGGCAAAATAACGATCTAAGTCATAAAATTGTCTATCTCTGATTCTCTCCCTAGAGAAACCGGTGGCTCTTCACAATCCTGGGAACAAAATCAATCGGAACAACGGAACACGGAGGATGCACCGATGGAGCAGCAACAGAGACCGACAATCGTCCTACTTCCGCAACGGTTTCAGATTTCTGTGCTGCGCCGCGAGTACTAATTACGTTTAACGTACATATAATTCATCTCGATTCATTAAAACGTAATATAGTTCCGATTAATTTAATAATGAATAATTAATACGCACTGATATTTTCGCAGTGATTTCAACGCTAAATTCCCTAAAATAAAGTTAACTGGAATCGACGGAGCTTCGGCTTCGTAAACTAATCACGATGAAAAGTCCCGTTTATAAAGTATCCTAAGAAAGGCGTAACAAATATTATAGTTTGGCGATTTATCTTCAAAGGAATGTGCTCAAAGTTGCTTCGCTTTCGATGAAGCTTTAATATCGCGCGTTCATTTATCGTAATTTCTCAACCAGTGTCTGCATCATTAATATACGTCTCTCT
This sequence comes from Acromyrmex echinatior, assembly GCF_000204515.1. The sequence continues at coordinate 2,017,567 of NW_011627850.1, forward strand.
TGGGATACTTTCTATGAAAGACTATACGAACAAAGAACGTCGCAACGATACACTTCGTCGGATGATACACTTCGAAAGGCCTAACCGAAAGGCCTAAACCTGTCCCATTCGAGAGATATCCTTGGAACAAATTTTTAACGCACGTACAGCCGGTGACAATCAAAGTAGAAGCTCGAGACGTCAATAATTATTACAAATCACATCGCAATAGATACGGGTAAACAGATAACGGGAACGAATGAGGCAAAAAGGGGGAATTTCAGCACCTTTTTCGTCTTTCAGCAAGAATTCTAGTGGCACTCGATATTGCTCCCATTTTTTTTTTTGGACGTTCTTCTGTAGTCTTCTCTCCTAAGAACTCGCTGTCCCATTAAATTTCCAAGTCGCGGACAAAAGAGCCGCCGGTGTCGAGGAGCCCCTTTATTCAAGTCCACTTCACAATCATTTCATCAATCCCGCTATAATTGCTCGGATGGTCTAACTCAAATTTTTCCAAAATCGTATCTCTTATGGTAATCAATTTTCTCGGTTCGTCGCGTTTAGATCTATCGTTTGTATCAAATTTAATCGGAGATCTTCAATAACAAGGTAAATCTAATAATAATCGCTCTCGTAATCAAAACTAGCTTGTAATCTTTCGATTCCGGGTCTTTAAATCCTAGAATCTAGACGAACGCATTCGAATATATTGTCGAATATATTATCAGAGTAAATCGCGTCTGTGTCGTGTCAAAACGAGTAGATGTACGTTATGGAGCAATTATAATATCTTAGCGTATTTACAAGTGAGTGGACCAACCTCGATCTATTTATAATGCGCGACGGACGCACACGCATTATAGCTCTAGGTATCCGCGTTTCGCATCTCCGCGTTATATATATATGTATATAGAGATCGTCTACAAAGCAATACGTAGAAGTTCACACAGAAAAGCGTTGCGCAAACATATAAATACATATGTATATGTATATATATATATATAGATTTAGTCGCGCACGCTCGTTCATACATTTCTCTCGCATGAAATATTATATAACCGGAAGCACCATCGTTATCTCATGACTTTAACCCTAAACAGTATCGGCAGTATTTTATTACTCAATAAAAATAAAAGAGAACGGAGAGAAAAATCTGTCTAGCTTTAACGATCAGTTTTGTTCCGGAAGGTTGCTTTTGGTGCTTTAACTCGCAATAATAAATCTATCTATTGATATATCGCAGTGTAAGAGGGATATTTTTGTATTTTCGCACAAATGGAGCGTTACTGTTTCGGGTTAATAACGATGCTGCGTGCGATCAGCCAGCGGGCATCTATGAAAAAAAAAAAAAAAAAAAAGAAAAAGAAAGAGATCGATACTATGAGAGTGTTAAACAGCCGTATACATTTACGACCGCAATAATATAATATAAAAGATACAAGATATTTTATTACTTTCTCTTTTTATCCGAATATTCTGACATACTTTTTTAAAAAAATGAACCGCACCTTTGAGTCTCTCCCGCGTTAATTGTTACGTTCACCAAGAAATCATACGTGATATCTCGAATGTTCCATATAGTAACTCGATTGAGTTGTAAACTAGACTAATTGTAAGATCGCGTAACGCGCAACAGGAGAGAGTGACTATTTTATATGCGTTGCGCGGAAAGAGACGAAAAGATACAGAATGATTCGCTGTGGAATGACCACGTCATGTTTCTTCTCCTATTCCAAGCGACGCGAAATTGTACGTTCGATTAAATTACACATATCAATCGTGATCGGGATCGAAGAGAGAAAAAAAAAAAAGAAACGATCGGCTAGGATATCATTCTTGAAAAATACCGCATATACCGAAAATGTGAAGAAATTTATAATATACTCTCTAAATTCTTTGGAATAGAATCACTCTAAAGAATGAAATCTCACTCTTAAATATTGAAAATTCTGCCACTCTTTTTGAAGAATGACAAAATTTTCACTCTCTAAAGTGAAATTCCAAAGAATTTAGAGAGCACGTAACATATATTATAACATTTTCGTTCATTTTCGTATGCGATATTTTTCGAGAATATGATCCCTGATCGAATCGTTTACCTAAAAATCGGTAGTCGCGAAATGTTGAAATGCGTGGAATAACGATCAGTTCGAATCGTTCGTTTTCTTTTCGAAAGGTAACCATCGCGTTGTCTGAATTCCAGATTAATTACATATCTTGAAACAAAATGAAAATGATAAAAGTGAGCAAATTTATTAGATGTAGACCAATTATAAATATTCTAATAAATTCGCTTACTTTCATCATTTTCATCTCGTTTCAAGATACATAATCAACTTCAGTATCTCGGTTCTGTGACTCTAAATAACAGTGTCGGTTATATACTCCAAGTACTATGTATAATGATAAAAAAAACTACAATAAAGCGTAACAACAATAAAGCGATGTCAATACTGTCACTAAAGCCTAGCAATGAAGATTACCTTTAATCTCGGTTCTCGGTTTAATTTTCTGTTTATCTTTTTCTAATTTTTATAAAAGATAAAGAGTAAATTGGACTGTTGTGAGATTAAAGTTAATCTTACATTGGTACAATGAGATCTTAGAGAGAATTACAGAATCAGGATACTAATCTACCCCGGGAAACGATCGTTACATCTCGAATTGGCGATTCGGCTGTCTCTGCGTTCCTTTAGGCTTATCGCGGTATAAAAAGGGGACCGAAACTACTCGAATATTTCACTTCGTCGAATTTTACGTTGAGGGAACACTAACAAAGAAAAAAAGATATTAGCGCTAATATATCGTATTTTTAGGTGATAGAGAGAAGAAGAAAGTGAGCGTTAGGAACCGACTCAGGTTCGCAAAGTGACATAAATAGCGAAATCAAATTAAGATGAAATATAATGTATCACGTTGACGAAATAAATGAAATAAATTTGACTCGTTCGAAACGAATAAATCATTATTGCTTTCATCTTTTTAATCCCTTATATATATCCCGTCGTTTTCTTGTCTTCCTCTATATATATGTACATATATATATATATATACGATTGGCTCCAGAATCGTGGAACTGGTTAAGGAATGAAAAATAAACCATCTACTATCCGTTTTTACTAATTTAGATTAACTTTAATCTTGGTTTAACTTACTTTTTATTTTCTTCTAGTTCTAAGAAAAGTATAAAGAGTAAATTAAACTGAGATAAGTTGAGTTAATAAAAATAGGCATACATCGCTTATCTCGGCCGAAACAAGCTGCATGATGTTATAAATATATATAAACTTTGAATATAGTTCATCAGAATCAAGGACATAAGTAGCTCGATAGATTTAATCTCTAAATAGATAGATAGTTTAAAGATATAAGTTAGTAAGTAAGATGTTCATCTTTAAAAATTTTTACTTGTACAGTAATATTTTTTACTATATTATGTTGTAGTTAAATTTTTTTTTACATGAATTCTTAATATATACATATACACGACGATTTTTCAGATTTTTTATTATAGACGATGATCGTTATTCGTGCCACAGATTAATTTACATCGCTTTGACAAGAATACAAAAATAATTAAAAAGTGTTTGTAACGTATTGTAAGATTGTATATTAAAAAAATGAAGTTATATAATATAATGATATTTAATTATAATTATATATAATTATATTTAAAAATTGTACATAAATATTATAACTGCTTATTTGGTACTCCTATTAAAAAAGAAAAAAATGCGCAAAACACGAATGACGACAATCGTGTGTAGTACTAAAGATTAATTATATCCTTGTATATGAGAAATAGAGAAATATAAAAGTAAATATAAATGTAAACTTCAAAACTTCTGAGTAATACTTTTTATTTTCCTTTTCTAGAACAAGATTAAAAAAAAAACTATATATTTGAAGTGCTGTGGCCATCACAGGTTAAAAGTTTTGGAAAATTGGAGAGGAAAGTACTCACCAAAAGTAAACGTCGTGTTCTCGCCTCTCCTTCTCTTTCTCCAATGCTTTTTCCTTTCTCCATTCTCGTTTATCACGAACGCAAGCTCGCGTTAACGTACATATTAATACTACTAAGCGATAATTATTGACCATTATTTTTTAAATTAATATTATATAAAAGATAGAATTCCGACATTTTTTGATTTTTCAATGATTATGCTCAATAATTAATTATTTCTTTACTGATAAAATATTTTTTATCACTTCTTTTAGTTTAAAAATAATTTATTTACTTGATCCTTTTAGTGAATACGAAACGTTGACACTTATAACGTTAAAATGTATATAATGTAATGAGAAACGTGAAATTGCATTACAAACCCGAGATTTACCACAAATTCTATTCTAAAAGCAACTCACGCAACTTTTGAAAGTAGATCCTGGCGACATCTTACGCACGTTAGACGAACTAAATCCTCGTTCTCCATAGGAAACTAAATCCTTTAGGTCTGTTCGCGTTATTTGCACTTTTTGCACTTGACATCTTCGCATTCTCTCTTTTCCGCCCAAATATATCTCTTATTTTAAGTTCAAAATTTTTTGGGGATTTTAAGCAACACGAATAGATCTAATATTGTTACCCATTTCATTTTAATACTTACAAATATGATACATAAGACAAATTAGAGAAAATACGTGCGATACGTGCCGTGTTACCAGCTGGAAAATATCTGTGATTGTGTAGTTCAATGTTTTGTGCTCATAAGTCATGGAGGCGCTACTAAACGGGTTTCATCTGGCTCCTATACACTCTCGCAATTATATAATGGTGGCTGCTTGAAGCCCGAATTTTATCCTTTCGATCGTAGCAAGATTATAAAAATGTCTGTTGGTAGATTAATTGTGAGTAAATTACGCATTATGACGTTAAAACGTTCCTAGATTGCCTCGGTATTAAGATCAGCTTTCATTGTTTAGAACATTTATAAATATAAAATATAAATGTAACATATATACATTTTCATATAAATCGAAATGTATTTATCGTTTGTACATTTTCTTAAGTATTTCGCTACTCGGCTCGACTACTTGTCAATAATGCGAATGATTCTCATTTCAGACACGTACGTTTTCCACATCAACTGCCGTGCAGCAGATGGTGAAGGTATTTAATTTTGACAAACGACGTCCTGTTTTTGATAGTTGACAAGTCAACGAATCAATCCTATAAACCTTCTGGAAGTGATTTTGTACACTTTTACTTTGAATTCTACAATTGGAAGTTTTTCCTATAATAATACTAATCTATATTTTATAAAAACAGAATAAAACTCTAAATTTAGTGATATTTATATTTTCCCAGCACTTTAATTTCACAGTTATTCTGTTTTTTGTAAAATGTGGTTAGCCCACTGTTACAGCAAGCCCTTCAATTGTTTTGCAGTATAAGTTTTTTAGTATAAATTCCATAAACAATTTTATATACATGTCAATTATCTTTATCCTATTTGATGCATTATTGCAGCCTCCAATTCAAGTTTTTGGATTAGAAGGCAGATATGCCACAGCTCTTTTCTCAGCTGCAACTAAACAAAAGGCTTTGGATGCAGTGGAGAAGGATTTAATCAGCTTCCAGGTATCTTATAAACATCCACCAGATAAACATCCATCTATATAAACAAAAAGTTGTACATCAGGTGTTTATTTCAATATTAATTGTTGTGTTTGTATTTGAATCAGGGTCTCCTAAAGAAAGATACTGCATTGATAGATTTTATAAAAAATCCTTCGATAAAGCGAAAAGATAAGGCGGAAGCTTTTAAAGCCATCGGAAAGAAGAGTGGCATGAGTCCAACTACCGAAAACCTGCTGACATTACTCGCAGAGAATGGCCGATTGGCGAAACTCAATGTAATAATCAATTTGTACAAGTTACTTATGGCTGCTAACAGAGGGGAAGTAGTATGCGAAGTAATTACCGCAAGTCCACTTGATGCCGATATTAAGACGAAACTTGAAACTACATTGAAACGTTTATTGAAGAAGGGTGAAACCGCTTTGCTCACTACCAAAGTAGATCCCTCTATCATTGGCGGTATAATACTATCAGTAGGTGACAAATACATAGACATGAGTATCGCTAGTAAAATTAAGCTATACACTGACCTTATTGAAACCTCAGCGTAATAAAAGCATAGCGATATGAAGGAATGAAGTAAAATGTTGCATATTCATATATATATATATATATATATTCGAGTATCATGTAAATTATCGAGCAGAAATAAAGCTGTAATCAAGTAACCTAAAACCGCAATTATTTATATTAAACGAATATGTTAACAGGAAAAAAATATAATAATTCAACTTTAAAACTTGATTTTATTTTTTATAGTTGATAAAGCATTAATTATTTTTGATACATAAATGTTTAATTATTCTTTAACAGTCGTTTGTATTTAACTTTTCGTATCTTGCAGTGTACTAATAATGCGTGGCGAAGTGATATACTTTAGAGCCATGCAATGTAAGATTCTCACAGGTTATATAATATTTCTGTTTTTCTTCCACTCATAAACAGAATTATACTAGAAATTAGAGACAAACGAACAATAACAACAATAAGTAGATATTAGCGTAAAAAATACTAAGCCTAGTGTCTTAAAGACTACTATTTGTCTGATATACAAACTTAAAATATTATAATATTAAAATATATCAATGATGAATGTCATGTAGAGTACGTAAAATTTTTGCTAAATAAAAATTGTAACAACTTTAACAAGATATTGAATGGTAATGATATACCATACCAATAGTATATCTTTGTGTGCTTGACTGTGGTGTTATGTAAAAAATACTATTTGATTTATGCAAAATACGTGTTAAATATGATATATACTTGAAAATTGCATTATACATTGCTTTTCTAAAATAGTAAAATATATACGCATACATATTTCAACAAATTGTAAGTTTAAGTAATTACTGAATTTACTATATTAAATAATAGAGTTAAAACATAATTATATTTTACATAGTATGCAATTCGTAAAAAATTACATTCATTAATCATAAATATATATATATTAATAATTATATATAATTAACAATTATTATGCTAAAATCCAAGCAATGACTAGTATTATCTTTCGATGATATTTACGAAATATAATTTTATTTGTTAATGAAAATAATTGCATGTCTCAGGACTTTAATCATTAGTGTGTATGCCTCATACTACATATATAATATCCAAAGTTATAAAATATTTTAAACAGTATTTCTCGTCTAATAATTTATACATTATCGACATTTGATAACCGAAAAAAAAAAAATTAATTTTAACAATTAATAAAACATGTTCTATAGAAGAAAAAATTCGTAATGAAAGAATTTACTCCAAAACCACTCTGATATCATATATCACGTAATTTTCTAATTATTTTCTAATTACTTTTTAATAATATATTGACATATGTACAAGACGTGAGCCAACTACTACGTACGTATTTTTGCTTAAAACATAATCGATGGTATATCATCCTTGACTAAAACCCAATCTTCTTCTTCTTCTTCGAGAACAGATGTGGCGCATTCTTTTGCCAGAGCTACATGCACAAGAATATTTTATAATATCCGCAGCTGATCGTGTTATACATCACATGTTTTCAATAATTCGTTAATTACCTACCGTTAAATTGATGTTCTAATTCATCTTGATTCATGGGCGGCTTTTTTCGAATATCGACGAAATTATTACCAGCTGGTGGAGTCTCGTCCAATTTATTTTGTAAAAGAGTCTTCCTACATTCCCCGAGTTCTTCTAATCGCTTCAGTTCGGTGCGATAACTGACATCTTCATCCCCTGATTCAGTTCCCGTATGATCGCTCTGTTCGACAATTTCATTTTCATCATTCGTAATAGATTCCTCTTCGTTCACCACATTGTTAGATTGTACGTTACAATTGATGCATGTTATAGTATCCATATGATTAGATATACTCAAGTCATCTTTGTCTATTCGACTACTTGTCATATATTTAGACAAATCAAAATCCAAAAGATCTGCTAACAGCTTCTCCTTGTCTTCCACATCTCGTTGAATCGTTTCTAAATCTCTATCCGGCTTCAATATAAAATCGTCATCAAAACTAATTTGCATTAAAGAGGAATGGGTCGTCATTGTTTTGTTGATGTTCACATGATCGGTGCTTAAACTGTTCGATAAATGATCAGTGCCATTTGACATTGTAACATTTTCGCTTCCATTCATTACTTTATTCCGAGATTTTTTCTGCTTCCTTTCGGGTGTGAAAACGACGTCCTCGAATTCCTGTTGACCAATTCTTTGGAATATTTCTCGGCGATCGTTGTTCTTTACGTCTTCTGCATTTCTTATTCTATTATTATCATTGTATTCCGGTATTTTGTTAATATTAGTTACAAGTGGAGTATTTATATCTATTGGAACTATCGGCGGCACTTCCACAGCTTCTTCTGCGTTTATAACTATGTCGTCAGTATCGACACCAACAGTTGGTACAATGCTACAATTTGATTCATTACTTTTAACTTAATCATATTGAAAAAAAATTAATTGTTAATTCTAATATTTTTACAGTTTTTAAACATATATACTTATTTTTATTCTAGAAATAATTTTTCACTTACCCTACAGATTGAATAATATTGGTTGGATCGATTTTAGGAAAAGGAATAGCTGGCACTATACTACTTTCTTTTAATTTCGAAGTTAGTTCTAATATACCATTAGTAACAGGTTTACTGTATTCAGCGAATGATAATAAAGGATCCATTGTCTTTTTTGTTTCTTCTGTAAGAAAATAATTTAAAGTTAATTCAACGGACAATCTTGTACCTAATTATGTCTAATTTAGAAACAATAATTGTGCTCACCTGTAAAAATATTATTTTCCGGATAATAAGCAATTCGTAAAATACTTCTTTCTCCTTCCAATATAAATATTTCGTCTTTAGTGCAAGCCACATCGGTAACGTGCCGTAAATCGTTTACAATCGATGTTATTGCAATAGTATTTGGATTTACTACGTAAACTACGTCATCACAGTACGTTATTAATAAATCGTCACAAAATGGTAACACGATGCCAAACGAGGGTTCGCCACGATTCTTTTTCGATCCTTCGGGTGCAGGATTTAATAATGCCACTTCTGTATGACCCGATCTAACTGCATCCTTTTAAGAATATTCATAATTTGATAACTTAAAATAATGATGACTTAATATGAATGCATATGTATATTAATGGTGATACCTTAAATATGAGTGTTTTCAATACAGTTCCAGCCTTATCAGCTTGCCATAAACGTAATCCTGGTCTACTTGCATAGATTAGCGGTTCTTGCATATAAATTTGTCGAGAACCGAACACTGCTCCTAATTTACCTAATCTAAAGCACCAAAACATTATTTCTTTCTTTTATAAATATGAGAAAATTAAATATAAAGATACTAACGTTTTACGTTCTTTTTGGCCAACTTGTGTCACTTTTCCATTTTCATTTCTGTTCACTAAAATTGTACGTAACGTTGTCGAGACTAGTAGCAAGCCCTGTTGATAGCTCAATTGTACCACTGAATATTTTTCGTTCAACAATTTCGATGATTTTGATAAATGCTACAAATAGCATAAGGTATCATAAAATGTTCGTATTTATGAGAAAATAAAAGAAAATAAAAAAAACTTTCAGTATTTACTTACCATATAAAAATCAATCTCTGTTAAAACTACTAAACCATCTTTATCCCCACTGAATAATTTCATACCATTCTTAGACCACTCCACTGCTGTCACTGCAGTATTATGCAAGCCACTTATGCTGTATCTTTCGACCTTGTAAAAAATAATAGCAAAATATCTATACATCGGTTTTGTATTATACATGTATATGAACATAAGTTTCATTTTTATAATTTACCTGCTTCTTCTGTTTTGGTTTTAAACTGTTTGGCAATGAGTCTGGCGGATTCTTGGGAATTTGAAAAACTGTAACAACGCCATGTTCATTGCCTGCTGCAACCATGTAATCAACCGTAGAGATCACTTGTACACTCGTAATTTTGGAGTTTACATTCTGCAATAAGAGAAAAAGGATATTACTCTATCAAGTCGATTGTGGCATAATTTTATTTTGAGACACAGTAGGTCTCTGAAATTTTTTAAATACCTCGCAACGTAATCTCTGTAGATCCTGTTTTTCTCTGTTGTACCAATAAACGAGCCCATGATTTGTTCCAATGGCAATAAACTCAGTTAGGGCATCAATACAAGTAAAACTGATGTCTTGCGTAAAAATACCATTTTGCATTTTGGCAGGTATCTGTTGCAGAAGGACGGCGAGTGGCGCCCACTCTCTCAACGGTCCACCATCCTCACACATAGGTGTTGTCATTATAACTACAAACACCCACATATTATAACTATTCTATATTTGGAATATAATATCTAATAAAAAAAAAATAACATAAGGTTTATTTTTTATTCCTGCACTAGACTGTACTACAACTTTCTTGCTTTCGTCAAATATGAAATATATACCTATTTTACTTTAAGTTATAAAAAATAGATCTGTTACTATTATATTAATTTTATAGACATAAAAAATTCAAAGCTTTATTACTGCAATCTTGAAACAGAATGAACTTTTCCAAAAGTGACATTAAACATGAGAAGCTATATATGTAATAATGTAACCTTTATTGTGGAGAGAAAGCGATAGATTTCTAATTCAAAATTTCTAAGCAAACGATAAATAATCGTCGATAACGAACGCAGAGACGCAGTGTTTTCACGTTAAATAAAGTTACCGCAACGTAACATAGAAAGTATACGTATGTACCTTCGCTTCAATCGAAACAAGGAATGGAAAGCAAAGATTGCCGAGATCGACCGGCGTTTTACTCCTTTTTTCTGTTTTCCTCTTCAAATGCTACGTTTTCTCCTTTTTTCCGCGATGTGAGAGTCTCATTACGATAAGCGTTCGTGGTTACGTGTGTATAGCGGTGCACATTGCTGCATACGTGTATTCATCGACATTTCTAACGAACACGAATTGACATGACTGTGGAAACACACGCGTTACGCATACCCTCCGAATTCTCTCTCCCTCTCTCTCTCTCTCTCTCTCTCTGTTCTCTACACAACAGTTGTGTTAATTACGTGGCAGTTGCAGCTGCTAGAGCTCTAGCAGAGAGCTTAGAGTATTGTATTATACTGTATTCTATTATACTTCCATGCACCTGCAATCCTTTATATTCCTACGAGTCGATAAAACATCGATAAACCTTGCGCGATAACATTATCAGGAAATAAAACATCCGTTTGACGTTTGATATACATGATGTAAATCATGTAAGTCATGTAAAAGCGATGCACGTGCACGTGTTTATTTTCAGAGAATAGATATATTTCATATTTATTCTATCAGATTAAAATAAATTATATCTTTTGGATTAGATGAGCCTATTGTGTTAATCAAGAAATTCTGAAAGAAATTCTTGTTAAGTATGGTATTCTTTTTATGGCATATAATTTCTGTTCGAACATCATGACTTCTTCAAACTCCGATTAATTTAATCAATGATTAATTATAACTGCAATATTTGTTGTATGTTAATGTAGATAGAATTATTATAAAGTTTCATTTGTTTAACATATGAAAAAAATGATTCGAAAGTTTATTTATAATGTATGCATATATTACAATGGACAATTGGAAATTATTTTGTTGCAGATTCTTGTTCTTTTTTATCAATGTAAGTTAACTTTAATTTCGATTTAATCCTCTATTGGCAAGCTGGCACAATCGATCTTTTTATTATGATTTCTGATAGATAGAAATTTCAATAAAATGTAAAAAATAAGTAAAATGCAATCCAATTTCTACGATAGTAAAAATTTGATTAAAGTTTTTTTAATTTTCATAAGTAAGAATTTTTCCAGATTTTTATATTGTTTGATATAATAAGTTGATCACCAATAATTAATCGGATTGAAATCGTATACATATATGGATATCTGCTTAGAAAATATTGCTTTAGAACGAAAGATTCTCTCATGAAAACGCGTCGGAGTGCATTTGGTTGACGTATGAATCGAACTTTAATCTGTAAATGCGGGATGCAATGATTTATACTCAAGATTAAGATGACGCGATAATATTCCGTTATTCACGGAGCCTATATGTGATTCCGTCGAAAATATGCTGTGAGATACGTGAAAATCGATAGTTCATACCGGCCGATCGACGAAGCAATAAATAAGAATGTCGACGATGGAGGGTTCGCTGAGCAAGTGGACGAACGTTGTTAACGGATGGCAATATCGATGGTTTGTTTTGGATGACAATGCAGGCCTTCTGTCATATTACACGGTAAAGATACTTAGGACTCGTTCAATGCATTCCCAATTTCTCTCACAATATATGTTGCACGTTTAACACCTTTTTGTTCTTTTCAAATGATCTTTAGGTTATCTGTCTAATCTGTTTTCTTTTGTTTCTTCAGAGCAAGGAGAAGATGATGCGTGGAGCACGTCGTGGTTGCGTGCGATTGAGAGGCGCTATTATTGGCATCGATGACGAAGATGATAGTACGTTTACTATAACAACGAACTCCTGCAAGGATGATCCGAAAACATTTCATTTTCAAACACGCAATGGCGAGGAACGAGAACGTTGGGTTCGTGCCTTGGAAGACACAATACTCCGCCACTCTCATACTGTATGTATACAAATGCAGATTCATGTAATAAAGTTTGTTTTTATCGCTTTACTGAATTAAGAATTTCCTTCTTTCGTCAAATTTCAAATATATACCTATTTTTTTAAGTACCAAAAGTATATATTAATTCAATGTACATTTGTTTAAAAAAAAAAGATCTATACACATGAAAAATGAAAATAATTGTTACATCTTTTCTAATACAATGACAAAAGAATAATAAAATGATATAATGTAAGATAATTTTGTAGGGCTATACAAGCTTATACAAATTAATTGTTTCAGAGATGGGATCCTAAGAAGTCACCACCTAAGCATGATTTCGATCGCAAGGTAGCTGAAGCTGATGTTTATCTTCAACTTTTGATTGAACAGATCAAGTTGATTGAAGGTAAAAGGAATGCGGCTGAAGATGAAGAAAAGCAAAAGAAGTATTCTGATATTCTATCGCAAGCTAATGCCATGCTTAATTCTGTTAAACATACCATTGTCCAATTGCAAATTGCAAAGGTACTTCACCTTATTATATATCTGTTTTTTTATTATATAATTTTTATTATGTATATATAATTGCAATTTTGCATGTATATATAATTTTGAATAATATTTTCAGAATACAGCGATACCTGTTAATGGAGTATATAGAGGACCAACAAATTCTATACATGTCTCACCTTCACTTCCTCATGGTAAGATTTATATGTATGTAATACAATCTAATTTTTTGATTATAAGATTATTGTTTAAGACTGATTATGTTTTTATAACTGATACAAAGCCTATTTATCTCTTAAAAATTGTTCAGATAGCCCCCTAAGAAGTACAATGAAAAAAACAAATGAGATAAAAATAGAAGAACGAATAAATTAGAATAACATTTTTAATGTCAATTACTCTGGCTATCAATGATAAATAAAACTTAAAATTTGCTTGCTTCAAAAATATCAATGCTTATTCGTGATCTTCTAATTGAGAAAAATCATATTTCTTTTTTTAAATAAATGTATTGAGAATAACTATATTTCTAAGAAGCTCAATTTTAGTTGCAGCTAGGGCACCAGAAGCGACAGTGCAAACTGGTATTGAATTAGGCTCCGAATGTGTGGAACCGAGAGTACCTACATTATCAAATGGTTAATTGCAACATTTATTTTATGTTTTAATATTAAATATATTAATATAAAATGTATTTCAATCTTATTAATGGCTACAGTGTCACTTTGCATCTTTAGTTGTTGATAGGGATCTACCAGTACCACAATTCTCATACTCTTCTTCCGATGAAGATGACGATTACTTTGATGCCGCAGATGAAATACCAACTCCAGCAGTCCAGAATCATATTACGCTGTAAGTATAAGTTAATTTTTATCTAAAAATAAAATCTATCTTTTTTATGTGTGCAGTCTTTCTTGTAATACATTAATTAATATATTTTTTATTAGAGAACTTATATGTAAAATTTGATAAAGAATTCGATAATATATATATATAAATATTTCCTTTTTTAGATATTCAGATAATGAGCGATTACATTCGTCTGTAGAAAGTGTCACGGGAGATAAACGTAAAGAGCCACCTCTGCCGCCTATCAAAGGCGATGGATCAGTAGATTATGATGGTGAGTCAATATCTGCATTTCAATATACATTGTGTTATCTGCTATTTTCATTTTTCCATTTGCTTCTCTTATTTAATAAAAAATATTCCGAACAATCATTTTATTTATTAAAATAATACATCGAAAAAGATTTAGAAATTAATATTGTTCTATAAAAATTGTATACTTGCAGATTTAGCTACCTGAAACTAGACAGGTAGGTATTTCATGTTCTGTGTCAGCTTGAATGTTCTGACAAGTGGCAGATTGATGTTTCAGTCTCGTAGTTCTATAGTTTTGCATCTTTAAACTATCTCCGCTAACAGGTTTTTTTTTGAGGAAAATTATGCCTACACGTAACGGATTTTTTGAAAACTTAATGATTTTAAATGGCATTTTCAATGCAGATTAATTTTTTAAATCTCTGTTTAACTAACTCTTTATCGTTTTCTAATTCTTAAAACTAGAAAAGGATAAAAAGTAAGTTAAATTGATATTAAAATTAATCTATGTTGATGGAAATGGACGTTAGACATGAAATACCAGCCATGTATCTAGTTAAAGGTTTAAAGTTCCATGTTCGAATATCTACATAAAGAAATTTCATTTTACAAAGTAATTTACATAAGATATATATATATATATATATATACAATTTTTTTTTCTCATGTCGTTGGCAGGAAATGAAAGGTACGTTTATTCGAGGAACAAAAAATTACTTCCTTTTCTTTGAAACATATGTGTGACTTTTAATCATTGTCAAATTTATGAAATATATTTGAGTACATAAAAGACTTAAGTGGCAAGATAAAGTAGATATGATTATAGGATTCGTAAAGAATATCTTGTGCATTTGTATTTGCAAAATAAATTACGAACAAAATTTATTAATCATCTGGATACACTGACTGTGATATATATTCTATTGTTGATAATGCAGGTTGTGTTTAGTATACGCATCTGTTTTATCTGCCGTGACTATTATTGATTTTCTGCGATCGTGGACTGAACTATTTGACGTATAAGTTGACGTTTCGCAAGCAAACACTCGCGGAGTTCCTATGTCTCTTTTGAAGTGATGATGAATAAATAGAAGAAGACAGAATGTTTCATTGACATAACGATGTGTAAGAAGGAAGAATTGTGGTTGAACTTTATGTTCTGCTGTTTACCTTTAAATCAAAGTGCCCAACAGAGTACTTTACGTTAATAGAACACAATTCGGGAATAAGGAGCTTAGGAATGGATACTAGTTGGTCTATTTTAGCCAGACAATATGTTGGACATAACTTCAAGTCGTAAGTTTCATGTGCAATAAGTATAGATGCGGTAGAAAATTCAGGTTAAGATCTTGCAATTTTCGAGTATTTTTTCTGTATGCTGTATGTTATTGTTGTGGAGACCTATATGCTAAAATTGGCAGTATCCAGATTTTGCATTTCTTAAGTTTTTTTCATACTTTAAATTATAAATTTATATCTGTTGCAGCTCTCTACGAAGAAGAAAGCGAAACAGAAAGTACGTAATATGTCATATCAAGCATACAGTGTTGTAGAAAGCAATTCTGCTTATTGATATTTCTCTTTTTTTACTTTTATCGTCTACAGTGGATTCTATGGAGAGTCACGGCTCCGTCGTGGCTCATCTTCTGTCCCAGGTGAAGATTGGTATGGACTTGACAAGAGTTGCTCTACCAACATTTATCTTAGAACGCAGATCACTCCTTGAAATGTATGCAGATTACTTTGCTCATCCCGATCAATTTGTGAGGTAGTTTTAAATTATCTAATTTAATAAGATTTTAATATACATACATAATAGATCTTTTTTAGTTCCAACCTTTTGCACAATTCATCTTTTTCATTTTTTTTACATTGGAGAGAAAAAGAAAAAAGATAAACTAGGCAAGAAGTTTAGTTAAATAGAACAGACCTAACATTGTTGCATCTGTTTTGCAAGTTTTTGAAAATAATTCCATTTTCCTGAATTAGCATTGCAGATATGCCTACACCTCGGGAAAGGATGGTGCAAGTAATACGTTGGTATTTGTGCAGTTTTCATGCAGGACGTAAATCTGGCGTGGCTAAGAAGCCATACAATCCTGTATTAGGTGAAATTTTTCGATGTCATTGGAACATACCTAATGTTAATTCTTTTGATAACGCTGCAGAGTCTGGTAGTAAACTAGTATCAGATGGTCCTGTACCATGGTGCAGAGAGAATCAACTTGCTTTTGTGGCTGAACAAGTTTCTCACCATCCACCAGGTATAGGAATCTTTTTTTTTTTTTTAAATATTTTATTGAACTGTCTGTTATCGTACGAAATAACTCATCTATTTATTATATTGTTTGATTGCAGTTAGTGCATTTTATGCCGAGCATGTCGGAAAAAAGATCTGTTTCGGAGCTCATGTTTGGACGAAGAGCAAATTTCTGGGTTTAAGTATAGGAGTGCACAACGTAGGAAAGGGTTGGGTAAATGTGTTACAACACGGGGAGGAGTACGTTTTAACTTTTCCTAACGGTTATGGCAGATCTATTCTCACTGTACCGTGGATAGAACTAGGAGGAACTGTAACAATAAATTGCGTACAAACTGGTTATCATGCAACTGTAGAATTTATAACGAAACCTTTTTACGGCGGTAAACGGAATCGAATTACGTGTCAAGCTTTCCAAGCGGGAGATAAAAAGCCGTTTCTTGTTATAAATGGAGAATGGAGTGGAGCGATGGAAGTGAAGACATTGGATGGTGTAAGTTAAAACGTTAGAATTTTAATGTAATATTAATATTCATTGTTAAATGCTATAGTAGAACAGTGACTATTTGCACGTCCTAGCTTACATAGTAAGCTACTGTGAATAACAAATATTAGTATACATTATATAATCATTCATGGATGCAAATTTAATTATTGTTAAAACAATAAATTAAAGTATATTTGCAAATTTACATATGACAGGGCTGGGCATGTATTTAAAATATATGCCTTTTATTTAAAGAACAATATTTGTAAAACAATTATATTTTGTATTTTGTATTTCAAATACCAAGACAGTCAATCTTATTATTTGAATTGCAAAATACACAAAAAATTGTTCAATCTTTCAATTTTAAATACAAATACTTTCGTGCTCCGTTGAGATACAAAATACAAAAACTTATTGGAAGTATTGTGTTTTACATAAAAATATTTCAAATACGTGCCTCCAGGCCTGACATATGAATATTATTAAACACCGCTTTGAAAATAGTATTTTTTCTCTTATTTGATTTATTCTTAATTCTTGCTTCTTTGTTTAATTCTAATTTATATTTTTAATATTTTGTAATATCCTTTTTTTTAACAGAAAAGTGAAATGTTCGCTGACGTGAGAGAACTTAGTACAGAAAGAAAATTAGTTAAAACAGTATGTGAGCAAGATGAATCTGAATCGCGAAGAGTATGGCGTGATGTGACAGTTGGCCTACGTATCAACGATATGGATAAAGCTACAGCGGCAAAATGCACAATTGAGCAGAAACAACGAGAAGAAGCGCGACTTCGGAAGGAGAATAATATAGCGTGGCAAACGAAAGTAAGTGGACAATTTTTATTTGATTCTTTTTATCTATTGCATAATTATTACCAACCATTTTTTTTTGTTGAACAGCTTTTTAAGGAAACCAAAGATAGTGGCTGGGTGTACATAAGACCTCTTATAGACAGAATACACAGTTCTAACGATCAATCGAATGTTACCTAACTATGTATACGTGCGTATTACGTGACAATTTTAGATGCAGCACAATACTAAAGGAAAAATCGTGGCCTACTGCCTGTAAGAATTATGACATCAGGCTTAATTCAGAAGACATACACTTTCACATTCAAACGATTTTGGCAAATATTTTTATGCATATTAGCCACTCTTAGTTTAATGTAGGAAAGAGATAACGCAATACTATCTACTATTTTACTTTTCGTATCATATTTTAAGTTTCATTTAATAAAAACGTTTGTCAATAATAGAATACGAATTTTTATGATATAATTATATCTGTCTTCTTCTTTTTTTTATCCTTGAAGTAATTTCACACAGATATCGTAAGTTTCAATTTATATCCACCTTTCAAATATGTGTATATGAAGTCTTTTATATATATACATATATATATATATATATATATAAAACATTTATTAATATTATAATTTCTTATGAGAAAAGAAATTATATGTACAATTTACGCAAACCTGTATACATCATATTGTATAGATTGCATGCCATATTGTATACAAAAGTTTTACGATGTCACTAGTGGACGTAAATAATACGATATTCTAAGATTATAGAATTAATTATTTTTGCGCAACCTTGAATTTGTTATTGGCAAATATAAAATATAAATAGATTTCCAACATGTAAGGAATGGACTGACATTCCAAAATTATGGACTTCGGAAATAAATTTATGCATTTCCCATGCATAAAACGAAATATCACAATGATACTTAGTATTTTATTCTTGTAATTGCTGTAGTTTTTCCATGTATTTGTTTTACAAATAACATAACATTCGGAAAAAAGTTAAAAGTATTTGAATAGTTTTCTTTTAATAAAAGTCATTCTTATCATAATCTTCTAGAAACAAAGAAATAAATGTATCTCTTTCCGATATATTAAAAAATTCATAAGTTATTTAAATGTTTGTCTAAACATTATTGTATTACAATATTTTATTACATAGTATTTAGGAGGCATATATAATATAATAGACAATTATTCCTTTTTATTATGTATAAAAATAGATGTACAAAATATATGCAATGTTTAAAAATTAATATCGTTGGACAATAAATTATATGACATTAATTCGCGATTTCTTACAAAACAATATAGCCAAGAAAATAGTCTATAGCAGCAGTTCTATAAACATGAGGTAGTCGTTTTGTTGATGACAACAAATAATTTAATCCAGCTTCTATTAAAGGCAAACCTACATCATGATATTTAACATTCAAATAATTAGTAATTATAGTAATCTCTTTATTTTTCTCGTATTTGTATAAAACTTTGGCAGCATATTTTTGTTGTAAGGATATAGTGTCAGTATCACAGATTGTAACATGATCAGGCTCTGTAATTAAATTTAATTTGTAATCCATTGGCTTTATCAAAAGACGATGCGTCTGTTTGCCGACAGATGTTTGTAGAATAACTTCTTCATTTAAAATCTCGCTTAGCGAGCTTTTTATCAATATTAGAAAATCACTGAGTGGATTAGTAGCATTCGTAATAGACAATGTACTATTTTCTGGTTTATAATCTATACAACAGTTCCATATCTTGAATAAATTATATGCATGAAATGTTCCTATATGTAACAAACATTTATTACAAGACAACGTTTTATTATCTGTACATACATTGCTTGCAAAAATACTTTTATGTAATACAGAAAAGCAAGAGCCATATAAATAATCAGATTCCTGTGGCTGCACACTATTTAAGACAGAGTTGCAACTGTGTTTACAACAAAACCACTCATCAGGATCGTATTCTGCATCGGGTAAAGGAAGAAATCTCTTAAAACTAATCAACTTAGAGATAACATTTTTGCAACAGGTGCATAATATAGTACATTTTGATGTTTCAAATAACAATTTGATATCATTTACAATAGACTGCGAATGAGTATTTGATTGAACTAATTTATTCAAATTAGTCATCACTTCTGTACTGAAGGATCCAAACGTAGATTCTAATGGTACAGTTTGTAGGCGGAAGCAGATCCAATTGTTCATTATATTTAACATGGACAAGGAAGTAGGTATAACTTTAACAGATGGCAATGAGAAGCTTGTACTACAATCTTCTACTATTAACACTATGGTACTCTCTAAGAGTTTAATTCGAACATTCTTTAAGCAGAGATCTTTTCGCATAGAAATGAATACGTTGCAGGATTGCAAGCGTGGTCTTAGCTCTAACGTGATAAGCTCCATAATTTTATCTCAACAATAAAACCACATTATTGTGGAGTAGTAACGCATTCCATAGTTCTGGAAATGCAATGCAAAATGTGATTTTGTATTATTATCTATACATATATTTAAAATATTAAATTACATAATAATAAATATATTAAATTATCAAAAATAAATATACAATAATTAATATAATATAAGTTATTATATAATTTTTAAAGAAATACTTACTAATGATATACCTTGTATACACATCTTTCCATGTGACACGTGTTTGTCAATCACATATGTGAGGTTATAAGAGTACTTTCACAATAATTTATGCAAATATATTTCTTTTTGCAAGATTGCAACAGAGAGAAACCTGTGGATTCTGTGGATCCAGAAATTATTTTTCAGGAATTATCAGCCTAAATAACTATAATAGTTCTGTTCATGATGCTGTCACGACATCAATGAACATGATATATATTATACATATGCATTTATTTGTGTGCGTGTGTTAGTATATCGTACAGTAACACCATCTACAAAAGTAAAAGGAAAGTTTATAATTTAGTTTGGTGAACAATTGGGCACCCTGGAGTTCCTGCATTGCCCTGAGGGCAAGTTAGCGGCAATTCGAGGTCTAGGGTGCGTTTCATTAAAGTTAAATGTGATGGTTTAGTAGTAATTTATCATAAAATAAAGTCAATAAAGTAGGTTCAAGAAGGAATTTGTCTAATGTTATCGAGCAAATGCTAATAACGAGTAATAATGAGACTGATTCTTTGATCCATGGGATTGTCACACGAAGGTTATAAACATCTGGTTGCTGAAATCCAAACGCTATGAAGACTCTCTTCGACCAGGCAAGGGTGAGTGTCGCGTGTGTATACGAATGTCAAGGTGCACAGCTGTCTCGCTTGGACGATTTAATCACTCTTGCATTGATTATACTGCAAGCTGGACTGGTATATTGTTTGATAGATTGTTGTCCAGAGACGGGAAACATATGGAGGTTTCAACATGTGCATGTCTAAGTACATTGATACGAGCAAATGCACTCTGGTATTAAGCATGCCTACTCTTGCCTGGACCAGCCTTTGACTCGGCCTCATAAACTGAAGGTTCAATTAAACTCCTGAAGTACAGGACATACATGCAAATTAAATTTTCTGTAGGTATTGCAAACAGGGTACATAATTTCAAGACTAATCATAGTTATAGAGGATGTTTGAGAGTTAGTTCAATTAGAAAAGATTTATAGTTGATGCATATATTGAATAATGTGCAAATATATATTTATAGTGGTAAGTCAATATTTATTTCAGATTTTGTCAAAGATTTATTTAAGATTTTTTGACAATATTGAGATATTTTTAAGACAATATTGAGATTGCTTTTATATTTCAGAATTTAGATAATTCAGAATCTTCAAGCGATCAATTATAATGTGACATAATTGTTAGTCAAGTGCCAGTGCAAGTGTCATGCAGTTGAAAATAATCATGTTGTACAATAATGAATGACACATGTAATAATATATAAGACGAATAATTAGATTAGTAGGATAAGTAGAAGAGAGAACAATGTCAGTTCCTTCCTGCTCAAGTAAAGGATTGAACAATGAAACTACTAAAGAAGAAGTAGTATATGGAAAATGGGAACGTTTTACTAATTGGGTGCATTGTATATGCATCGTTACTTTCGATCTTGAATTGGGTCAAGCTATAGAGGTGTGATCACACACATTTACAGAATTATTATTTTAATATTTAGTTAACAAAATAAAATAAAATGCTTTTGCTAATCATATTTCTTTTTTTATGTGTGACAGGCGATTTATCCAAGTCATGTTAAATTATCGGAACAAGAGAGATCTAATGTTTGTTACTTAGCTTTTCCTGATTCCAATTCTGGATGTATGGGAGATACTCAGTATCATGTAAGAATAAGACAAAGTAGTAAAACGATGCAAGAAACTAATGCTCTCAAGGAATATGACAGGAAATCACCTTCTTTTCTACAAACTGATAGAGATTATTACTGGGGATACGTATATTTCCGACAAGTGAAGGATAAATCGTTGCCAAGAGGATATTTTCAAAAGGTATGTTAACAATTTGATAAATTTGATATAATTTATTTAATTTGTAATTAATATCACGCTTCCAGAGTGTTGTTATAATTACAAAACTGCCATTTGTCAATCTGTTCGGTGAATTGTGTGCTTTGATCGCGCCGGAATTTTTCGAGACTGGAATAGCACTTATGGAAGCTGTGGTGCGCGAGATTGATCACTGGCCTCCTCCAGTTCCAGGCCAAATAGTTCATTTGCCTCTTATCGGAGTGTTATTCCAGGTAAATTGATTTATAAGTTACATAAATAAAAAATGCAGAACATATGTTTCTATGAACATTAGATTGCATATGCTTTGTTGTTGAAATAATGGACACAAATGTAATAGTATCAATAAATAATGACTGTTTAAAAGTTTCAGATGGATATTTTTTTTTATAAAAATGTTCAAAATGTTTATAAAAATGCTTAAAATGTTTTCATCATTCTCTACACATGCCTGAGCATGACATATACATGACTCACTTTATTTAAATTTATTTGTGTCCACTATTTTGATGACAAAACATTTGCGATCTAATTCATAAAAGTATTATATATATTTGTTCTTCCTTTTTGTCTAATAACATACTCATGAAATTAAAAAAAAATTTATAATTTATTTTGTACAAATATATGTTGTCTATATATTAAAAGGATGATTATTTTAGATATATATCCCAAACCAAAATTACAAAGCTGTTGTTCCAACGATTGCTGCTATGGAGCACACATCCAACATGCACGCAACACGAAGACTGATGCTGACATCAACTTATGAAGGCGATATGTTTCGAAGTTTAGCCAGTGTTGTTAGTTACGTGCATTTATTATGGGAATTAGTACTTCTTAGTGAACCAATCGTTGTGATGGCAAGCTCACCGACTACATGTTCCGAGATGGTTCAAGCGCTTATAGCGTAAGTATCAAATTAAAATAACTGATACTTGTTATACATCTATAATGCATAACCAGAAAACATTCTCCAGCATGATCGCGCCGTTGAAGTACTGTGCGGATCATCGGCCATATTTTACTATTCACGATTCAGAATTCAAAGAGTACACCACTGATTCTCCGACGCCACCTGCTGTGATTCTGGGCGTGACAAATCCATTCTTTGCAAAGACGCTGCAACACTGGCCGCATATCATCCGGATAAGTAACGGTAACAATAGCGGTAAGTTCTATGGCGCTTAAAGGTTAGCAGTATGTGTTCAAGATTTGATATTTCAGAAGATCAGAAATATAAAATCAAGAGATCTGAAAATCTGAAGGTGCTAGACTCGAAGCCTGGCGTTTACACTCAGTACAAATCTTTCCTGCAGAAAGACAAAACTATACTGAAAAAATTGTTCAGGGGTATTCAAACAAAACGGCCGGGCGAAGTGCAGACCGCGCTTTTGAAACGTCATCTTATAGAACTCACAGAGAGCTTTATGATTCCGCTTGAGAGATACATCGCGACCCTTATGCCACTACAAAAGAACATATCACCTTTTAAGGTAATTAATTATTAGGGATTAATGATTATAGAGTCAGTTTATGTAATTGATGACAATGATTTTTTTCAGGCAACTCCTACACCACAAATGTTCAATCCAGATGACTTCCTAGCTAGTTTAACCAGCTCCGGTCCTCAATTAACTACAGGTATAAAAGGCGATTGGGTAGGACTCTATAAACGATTCTTTCGATCACCGAACTTTTCCGGATGGTTTCACACAAGATATATGGAATTGAGTCAGCAGTTGCAAGTTAAACAGTTAGAGAAATTATCGCAGGCGGTATGAATATTAATTTTTTCTTTTACATTTTTTCATAATTTTATTATAAATTCTTATCAATATAATAATCATGGATAGGATTTAAAAACATGGGTACAAGGGAAGCAGGAAGTGGAAGTAGTCGATATGATTCTTAGAATTCGCCAGAAGTTGGAGAAAAGCTGCATTGATGACGTACCAATCGATAATTCAGTAAGAGAGAAATTGCGAGAGAGAATAAATGACATTACGCACGTATTGCCGGATGATTTAAAGGTGATTTTAAGACATGAATCTTGACGGTACGAGTACGTTATTAATTATAAAACTCGCTAACGTTATATTTATTTCTAAGAGCCCGGAACGTATTTAAGTCAACTCAAAAAGACGTAATATCTAAGATAGATTAAATGCTCTATTCCCTTCCTCTATAACGTAAATGAATGAACGAAAAAGTTATAGTTTATAGTTTGAGTATACGCGATGAGTTACATTAAAAGAGGATGCTGTTATATACGTACTTTAATTTGTAACTCGAAATACTCGCCACAAAATTAACGGATTGATGAAGTAAATTCCTTGTATATATGACAGAAATTAATCATGGAAATATTATCCTATGTGTTTAGCATATCACTTAACCCTTTGAGTACGAAACAGTGTCGAGTGTTCTGCATGGTCGGACCTCAGCTGATGGTAACAAACACAGTCTTTTTTTCGCATCGAGTTTAAGTATCAAGAGATTGCACAACACATATGGATTAAAATATTTACCTTAACTTATGGTATTATTTATTTATACATATTTACATAAATTTATTTGTACATAAATTATTTATGGATAAATTATTATTAATGTTTCATGAATAAATTAGAAAAAAAATACGTTGCACATATATGCGCCCATGATACTCAAAGGGCTAAGTATGTCAATATACTTTATTTTTTATACTTGAATCATGGTATTTCGTATGATTTTGCTCTATTAAGCTTGACTGATTATAGCGTATGCTCGCGAGCGTTATTTAATTTTCTTTATAATGCCAACGTAGTAGCTTCCATCCTCTACTCGACCAAGTAATTTCGATCAATGATTTTATATATGCGGCGATCTTTTTTGTTATCAAATACTGGTAAATACTCTACTTGGGGTAATCAGCGATAACAATAATCGTAATCTCATGAAAATAAGAATTTCAACTCAAGTGGAATGTATGAGATTGAAATGTTAAGTAATGTACATACATTTTTTGAGATCTGTAAATATTGATACAAATGATACGTATATAATAAAAATTTATTTTAATATATATAATAAGATTTTGAATTATTAGAGATATTTATATCTACATTTATATGTAAACGATTTGATATGAGTATAAAAATTATAAAATTTTTATATCTTTTTTTCCCGTAAATATCTTTATTTAAAATATTTTGTTAGGACGGTATTTTGTAATTAGATAATTTTGTTGAAAACAGCGTGTGTAAGGTAGAAGAAACATTAGCTTATAAGAGGTAATATTTTATTTTATTTTATTTCTTACGACTTTTTTATTATTACATTCTCCCAATTACATTAATAATTTTTTCAATAGTTTTATCTTAATGCTTGCGTCATTATATTCTCATTATAATATTCATAATATATTATCATACTTTCAATAGAGTCTCAACAACACACATATATATGTATATATTTATCGCGCAAGTATGACAAATATATACATATATATATATTTATCCATATGTATACATGTATATATATACATATATGTATATATAGGTATCGGGTGTATGTTCATTTTCTTTTTCTTTTTATGAGTGTGAATGCACAGTATCGTAAGATAGCTTTATTACACAATTAATTCACAGAGTTCACTTTATTATTCTGCCGAAGTACACCTCGATTTCTGGCCATCGCGTTTATCTCCTGTCGCTTTCGCGGAAGATAGGATGACGTTCTTGCGCGCGGAAAATTTTATGTCATATAAATCTTGCGTTTTTTTTTTAATCACTTCGGCCGGTGTGTGAGAGAGAAAAAGAGACGGGGAAATTCTTTTTCTCGTGATTTTATGTATTTGTACAGTCGAAGGATCTGGGAGGAAGAGGAACAAAGGTCTTCCTTGGGCTGCCTCGAGAACCCGCGCATAATACTAAAGAGAGCGGATAAATGCGATTATCGCCTTTGCTTTACTTCGACAGACTTAGGCCTGGGTGAATTGCGCCTCCTTAAGTAAATCTTACAAGCCTATCGACTAAAAACACGAATGGAAACTTTACAACGAGCTTCTCTTTGGGAAAAGATGAACGCGGATGAAGCAGCGTTTTTTTTATTTCTTTAAAGGGCTCGCGCGGTCACAGCCGAACGCGAGCGGACTTTTTCTCGGATTGTGAGAGTATTGATATAATAATACATATCGTATAAGCCGCTCGCCGTGCGGTTTCTGGAGAAACGATCTTATCGCATTACCGTGGTACTCCTTTCATCCCGGGGATGACTACTTGAAAGGAGGGAAAAAGTCATTCATGGTATATAAATTGACTAAATACCTGAATTGGGCGTGCAACGGTGCACGACGCAAAACGAACGTCTCAACGGGAAACGCAAATGCCGACCTGCTCGATGATTATTTATTCCCGATTTATTAGTCCTCGTACGGGATTTATAGTGGAAGACGTGGACCTTTTGAAAGATTTATAAAATAAGAATCTAATGCACGAAGATTTACTTTTGTGTTAAATACTTTGTTTTTATCGCTACTTTCCGCGATTGTGAAATGCAAATATTTTTATATTTTGAGTATATATTTAGATAAGTGTAACGATCTAATTTACATTCTTGTGACAAAAATCACTAATCAAACAATTTGCGTTTAGCATCAGATGTACGATAAAAATATATGACGATGATTTATTCAACAGAATTCATCCGCCAAGATTTATTATAGGTAATTAAACGTAAATAATAAAACCGTATAAAAATAGTAATTAAACTCATAGGTCCATGTTTTCTTTTCCTCACTATAAATCCAGTTGCTTTCACTCGTTCGCTTCGATCCGACGTTTGTTCACCTTTTCGCACGTGTCTCGCGTTTTGCCTTTTGTTACATTCATGCCATTGGCATTACGATATGATCTCGTTATAGAATTATTTGATGTTACGTTAACATGCGAACGCGAAAAATTCTTCTTGCGGCCTGAGCTAGACCCGTTTGTCTGCACGGAAAAGATATCCCGATAAAACTGTCGATAAACGTGTTTTTCTTTATAATTCACGTGAGGATGCTACTTTGTGCGATTAATCAATAATATTTTTTGATCGTAAACCGTAGTTTCGCGTAACGCGAGATTTTATTGTCGCAAGAATCTAAACTCCGAAAGTCGTGTTTCTTCCCGTTTTTTCCGTTGGCAGAGAACAATTGGACGGTATGTCACACCGAGAACAATATTGCCCCAACAAAATGTTACGCCGCGCGACTTTCGCAATCGAAACTGAAAATCTCATTCTCGCCGGCGTGTTTTACAAGATAGGGCTTGAGCTCGAAGCTTGTCGTAATTGTCTCGAACAGAGTTGTAAAATGCACATTTTGTGTGTTTACTTATCGTAATTGTCTTTAGAGTTGTTACGGCATATGTTTAACGTCAATCCTTGTGAGTTGATTTACGACTCTGTTAGGAACAATTATGACAATCTTTATGCTCGAGCCTTTACAAATGAAACAGCGTAATATATGCTCCATTAGAGTTTCTGTCAATGCAATGATTTATTACGATATTTCGTCCGTACAGACAACGCGAACATGTCATTCTTACAGCGTATAATTCACTTTGACACAATACAAACAACGCATAACGGAACACTTCCGTGATCGATAAGAATGAATTTAAAGACGACACATTCTCCTTTCAATCGTCGTCATCGTTGTCGTCATCGTCGCCGGCAACAATCTTCGCATCTTATCTACGGATTTCGCCAGAAACATATATGCTGAACAAAAGATATCGCTAAATCTAGTGCCTTTCCCAATCGTAAGACATTCCGCGTAAAGTCATGATAAAGTCATCAGATATTAGTCGAATCAATCTTTGTCTTTGACACGTTTTCGTAGATTGTATCGCTTCTCGACAATAATTGCTGGCAATCAACAATGCAACGAAAAGCGCCATTGCGATAAAGCATCGACTTGTAAAGAAAGGATGACGACCAACGGCGCATTTACGCTTCGAAGCGTCCACTTACACGAGGTTGAGATCTTTTAGTACATTTAAAAATTATGAAACAATGTTTTTCATAATTATTCGAGAATCGTTAATTTTGCAGGGCGACCTAGACTCGCAAAAAATGCACCACCGACCACCGTAATCGTCGATCCACACTCGAAACGGTGTCCTTCCACACGGCAGTGTAATTTATCTTGAAAAAATTGTCGATCCTTCGATCACGATGAAGAACATTCGTGTATAAGAACAACCGTGTTGCCGTGCATCTCCGTCGATCAAGCTTCAAATTAATTTTACTTTAATATCACACAACTTTGAAGATATTTATTATTACAATCAACATTACGTTCTCGGACAAGAGCGCCCGATAATTGACATAAGCTTGTGGTGTTAATTAATTCATATGTTCTTCAACATTTCTCTCTCTCTCTCTCTCTCTCTCTCTCTCTCTCTCGAGCTACAACAACCGGATGTCATTTTGTAATTCGGAGGTAGAAGCACAAAGATTCATACGAATATGTATATATTTGATGAAAATCGTACGAGTACGTGAGCCTTTCTGCTGCACCACCAAGCTGTAAAACGGCGATGGTGGAGGAGAAAGGACCATCGTGTTCATCGTGTTCGAGGATCGTAAAGAAGCTGCTTTTCTTTTCGAGAAATTAAAAAAGAACCGAAAGAAAGAGTAGACTTTCCTTTCTATCTTTCTCGCTTTTCTTTATATAGCCACGATCTTCACATTTGTCACTACAGCAGTGATTTTCCGTGTGTCGGAAATACTTCGTGCGGTTTTCGGTTTATATCCTTATACTTCATCCCGATATACGCTTCTTGAGGACGAGACGAACTTCAAAGAATCTCGCGTCATTTTTATTCACGTTTCTTTCCCTTAGGAAATCGACAATGGATCGAAATAAAAGGAGGAATTCTTCTGAGACGCTCCTATGTAACTACATTCTCTCTACGAAAGGGCGGTTTCATGTATTCTATTTTACCGGGGTTCATGCGGAGACAGTCGCGAGACAAGCCAAAATAAAACACGACTCTCGTAGCTTCTTCACGTTGAAGAAGCCAATACGAATGCGAAAAGAATCCTATCGATCTCAATGACTGGACTTCTAAGTTTTCGTGTCAATATACGACGACGATGAGAGATTGCCGTCCTTAAGTAGCACGACTTCTCCACGTAACGAATGAAAGAAAGTACAATCGAAGTCTAAAAAAAAAAAAAAATTAAATCGCTCTTGTCAAATTTTAGTCTTTCTTTTTACATTAAAGCACGAATAGAACAAGCATTCAAAAAGGTATAAAATAGATTCTCCTTAAAAAATAGCGTTACGATATCGTAAAATTAACGCACGCACAATGTGAGCTTCAATCCATCGGTCGATTCGATTTCGTAGAAAATAATTGATTGAATCGACGACTCGATCTTCGCCGAGTATCGCTTTATCTTTCATTTCTCTCCTTCTTGTACGGCAATGTACGGTCCAGGATCAGGAGATTAACGAGAAATTATAATAATTTACAAAAGAAATTCGCGAGCTTCTCTGTATCAGAGAGAAAGTTCCAATGCGAAAACCAACACGCTAATCTCGCTATTCGCGCGGGATCTCAACGTGGAGCGACCCTCTTATCCGGTCACGAAGAGGATCTCCTCGGCTCACTTGAGGTCCTCGTCGTCCTCGTTGGCGAGCAGCTCGTCGATCTGCTTCTCCCAGTCATTATCGTTGGCCGCGATGTCTTTTGTGGCCGTCGCGACGCTCCTCTCCTGACCGCTGCTGTCACCGTTATTGTTGCCCGTTACAACCTCGTAATCCTTTAGCTCGGCCTCCAATTCACGTTCCCAATCTTCTTCTGCGGAGAGGCACAAGCAGCGTTGTAGCTATTTTGCAGAGAGGGCCACACTCTGGTCTTGTTTGTCTGTCTGTTTCGTCTGTTTGTATTTCCGCGCTGAATATCTGAATTTCTTGTGCACGGAATCATTTTATGTGTTTAAAGTGTGTACCTGTATGTGTGTGTGTGTGTGTGTGTGTGTGTGTGTGTGTGTGTGTGTGTGTAAAGTATAAAAGTATCAGAAGGGGCAAAACTCAAATTACAGGACTGGAGAAATTAAAGGGATGGAGAGAAAAAGAACATACGAGAGCAACGGAAGCAAGAGGGAAAGGCTTCGACGTTTGTGTTTCGAAAGCTTTCACTCTAAGTTCGGTTCGTTAAGCGCGTTAAAGACAGGGATACATTAGTAGCTTGAGAAAGAGAGAAAGAGAAAGAAAGAGAGCGAGAAAGAGAAAGAAAGATAGAGAGAGGAGATATTATATGATTATCGAGTACATCGCGATCGTACGCGTTTTTTCTTATTTTTTTCTATGATTATGTTTCGCGGATGACGACGACGACGACGACGTCTATCACACGATCACCGACTATATAACTCTTTGGAAATTACAGCGAATTGCCGGGAGGAGTAGCTAGAGTTAATCACGTTTCGCTTAACGTACTTGTTACAAAAGTGACTGATTCGCAATTACAAAAGTAATTAATCGGAATATCACGACTTAAACGCTTCAGGAATGCGATTATTCGTACACTATCGCGAGAATAATCCTTGCGCTTCTCAATCCTCAAGCCAACGGTGTCTAAAATCGTGTTTTATATATACGAGTTATAAAAAATAGTAAAATCAATACTTTATATACGCACGTGCCGAAAAAGCATGTCGAATGTAAGAGTAAGTAATTTTAGTCCGAGAGGATCATTGTGGAAAAAAAAAAACAGCCAAAATAAAAAATATTAAAATGGATTTCATTTTTGGCGACCTGTAGCTCGGGTAAAATTTTACACAAAATTCTATTAAAATTTTATATAAAATTTCAAATAGCATACATTTCTTTTGTATTCCAGTATTCGCGCTAGTTTTAAACGCAGGTTTTGGACACCGTTTGCGTTGAAATAAATTATCGTTCAAGCGCGAAATTATTTAATGTTACGTGCGTACATTTAAAAGTCGTGCGAGAATAAACTAGTGGTAGTAGGCGTCAATAAATATTGCGGCCTCTCTAAAAATGTTTAATCTTGAATAATATCTTCTTGCGGTGCATTTCCAGTCGCATCGCCTGTCTTTATCCCTGTATTATCCGCTCCAACAGCTAAAACGAGCTTACGGGTAATCCTAAGACTCAGCTCAAATGTACCTGGATGTAGCCGTCTCTAAGGAAAGTAAATGATAGAAAATAACAGCGACGGCCGGCCGTCTCGCGAGACGTTTCTTTCTTTTTATAGACAAAATACATAACATGAAATACTAAAAATACTAAAAATACACGAAATCCGCAAAATGCTTACTTAAAATCCGATTCTATCGATTCGTCCTTATCTACATACATATGCCGGATGATAATTTCAATTCTCCCGACGCGGAAAAGTCGTGCGGAGAAAAAAAATGCGCACCGAGAAGTGAAAGTCATAATTCAGTTGTCACCGATTTTTATCGGACTGCACGAAAGCAAATAATCCGATATTTTTCGTGCGTATTTTTACGAAAATCGTCTCCTCCATAAAATTGCACATAGTATATACTAAATTAAAAAAAAGATAGAATATAATAGAATATAAATGCTATAAAAATAGAATATAATAAAATATAACGTGCGAAAAAATCGTATCGTTCATTATTTTACTTCCAGATAATCATGCTGCGTCTCTACAAATTCTTTACTTGTATTTTCGATTTTAATATATATAAGTGTAAAGATAATAAAAAGCGATGCAACATGTGACGGATGGTGAATTAAATAAATACGTATGAAATGTATGACTTTCAATTAAAAAAAAAAAAAGAATCAACTTTGCTTATTTCATTACGTGATAAAATACTATAAATGTACAAAATTCAAACGCAAGTATCAAATAAAACCCTGTAATCTATCTAATCATCATAATACTGTTAATGTCGGCATTTCCTGCGATATTATAATAATTCTTAACAGAAAAACAGAATTCTTACTGCTATTTCGATAATTTATAGGACATCGCATCGCCGCGGGCGGGGTTTTATATCGATCGCAAAAGTGCGTTCGTTTTGTCTCCTTTTCCCGATCCAGGTATTAAACGCATCTCTCGCATAAATCTCCACGATAGACGCATACAAATCGCTCGTCGGACGCATTTACGTTCTACCCAATCGTTTGCTGTCCGCGTGGAAAAAAAAAAATTCGCCACGCGCGTAATTAATTTATCCTGCTTTTCCCATCAGCGGACGATCAGGTGCCGCTTAAAACGGATCGCACCTCCTCCCCTCCCCGGCAGCCGCATTTTTTTCATATCGAAAGAAAAACACTACAATAGCTATACCACCCACGAGAATGCCGGGCACCAGCGGTATTATAGCTCGTTTCCCGGTAAAACACGTATTGTCATTCAACGAATTTTACAGCGACGCGATAAAAATCCGAATGCCCTCCACCAATAATCCGAATCTCACGAAATCGTCTCTCTCGTCTCGCAATTTAAGATTTTCAATTCTCTGATATACTTTTTGCAAGAGTCTGCAAATTTTCTTGGAACATGATTAATAGTAAGGGGAGACACACGTTGTGATATCGCGAGGAGGATCACGGAGGAAAAATTTCGGATTACACAAATATCGCGTCGCTGTCTTTATATTTTATTTAGCAATAGTATATATATATATTTATACATATATATTTCTCTTTTATTTTCCTTAGGTCTCCATTTAATTAATCTCTTACGAAGATATACTTATAATTAAGTTTACAGTTTGCGCAACGTAATCTCTCGCATTTCATCAATAACTGCGTTATACTTTCCGATTTCTTTATACTTTTCTTCGGTCGTTATTTCTGCTTAGTTGCTTATTTATGCTTTACAAAGACACGGAGAGAATCGAGAACAGGCTAGATTAATTGAAATTGATACAGAGAAAGAGAGACAGAGAGTGGCAACGGCAAAACGGCCAAACATACAGACACGTAGCTGAATATCTTTTTCTTTACTACTCCGATTGTGTATGTACGTTATTTTCTTTCTCGTTCTTCGTTCTCTCGCGGAACCTCCCTTTTATTGTTGTGTTTGCATCTTGTTTTATTCATTACATTCGCGTACGTGTGCACAACGTTTCGACGTGACGACGTTTTGTTTATCTAACGTTTCCTTTTCCTCTTTTCCACTACGTTTCATGTTCGATTTTTCGCGATTCGACGAGCTCAGCGTGTCTTCGACTGGGCAAAATTTCAAATACATGTATCTCGACATAAATATTCAAAATAAAAAAATATCACTTTTAACATTTTCCAAACTAAAATTGCGAGTATCTTGCGTTTAAAATATTCTTTTTTTTTCTCTGCCGAACTTTTGCCTGTCCCCGACGCTGTTCGCCAGCGTTTCGCTTCCCACGTCATCATTCGATTCTCAATTCGTCATCACCGGTTGATTGCAACGTGAATTGTCTCGTTTCTGGTCTCATTACTGATTCAGGTATTAGCGTTTAATGACAATCGGTGCAATGACCTCGCAATGTGACAGTAATAATAACGATAACGATATCCACGTCATAATCATGCAGCATTACGCCCGGCTGTATATACGTACGTTTCTCTTGGTTTGCTTAATCCCTTTGCTGCGATACGCGTTAACGGCGAACGTGCGCTGATTGCAAACTTGTCTCGTCGAATGCCGGAACTAAGCGTTCCCCAATGCATTATGACACTTGCATCTAAAAGGATCGCGCAAAAGTATATATTGCGCTTGTCCCGGTCAGCTTGTCTCTTCGAGCGGTCGTTAAAAGGTATATACCCTTAATTGGAAATATAAAAATGCCCTCAGTATCCGTTCCAAGATATCTCAGCCCTCTTCTACGCGAAAGTAAAATTCGAGAGATCTTTATATAAATCGAGTACTCTCTAAGATCACTACAGTCACTAACAACAGAGAGCCTGAAACGCTACTTCACGTGAAAATTTCTCTACCACACTAATTAAATTTATGTTTTCAATGACGGATCTGATCTCGCGTAATGTTTTAAAATCGGACTTTGCTGCTTCTTACGCGCGTTCATTTCGTTCCGGAATCATAGAGGAGGCGTTTCACACTTTACACACAAACTTCTTCATCGATTCGTACTCGACGTCGCATTTAATAGAGCTGATCCTTGCGACTGGCACGGAATCGCGTGGGCTGCCGACGATCGGAAACGGAATATCCGCGAAGAAGGAACACGCTGTTCATCCCGTGGAAACGTTCGTGTCAAGGAGGGGGTGGCTTCGCGATCGAACGTAACAGAAACGGAGCAATAAAGAGGAAAAAAACAGAGAAAGAAAGAAAAGAGACGGAAATAGGAATGGGAGAGAGAGAGAGAGAGAGACGCGAAAAGAAATTTTGGTATCGTAAGAACTGAAATTGTCAGTTTTCGAGAGTGGGAAGCATGTATATCTCTGAGGGGTGTGCTTTGGATAATGGCATTTGGGGGGCACTCTCCTCTTCTTTTAGGCTGTTGACAAAATAGAATGAAAAGCGGTCGTTTAGTTAAAGCGCCCATATAAGAGAGAGAAAAAAAAAGAAAGAGAAACGTTTAAACGCAACAGACGTTCAACATTGGCAACGACATGACGCACGATGGCACGTCGTTGCCACACACTAAGAATTCGGAAACAAGCAATTCCTAAAGAAAGCACAGACAGGAAGATTGAAGGGATGTACAGAGAAGCTACGTAAGAAACGACACTAGCTTGGTGGTGGTGTAATACATTGAGAAATTAAGGTCAGGCTTTTCGCGCGGTGGCATTAATTTCATACTCACGAGGAGAGTACTCTTGGACCGTGTCGTGGCACAGATCGAGCTCTTGCATCGATCACCTCGGTGACCCGTTTCCGTTTTGCTGGTGAGATCAATGAATGATACATAATCTCTGGCAAGAAACAGTTTTCAAGAACTGCATTTCTTATAGCTGATACATTTCGCTATTTAACGAGACGGAATTTAGTGAGACACAATTACCTGGAACGACCTCTGCGTTCCTTCAAAATTATACTTGCAAGAACTATGTAATGTATAATTACATTCAACGTAGATCTTTCTTTTTTTTAAATCTAATTTTATATATTAGGTGTTGGAATTAATTCGTAGCGTTTTACAAGTGATGGGAAGTACTTTCATTAATGTATTTTTTAATGCTCATGTGAAATAAATAACATTCTTTCATTTAAAAACGCTACGAATTAATTCCAACACCTAATAGTTAAAGACTTGCAGAAACGATAATAAAAAATTGCAATTATATATGGATACTCTCTGAGAATTATTCACAAACTCCATAACGATTAAATATTTCAATTTTGTTTGGTATCGTTCATTAATCACCAGCAAATAAGGAGAACGGCGTCTTCATATAATTATGTAAAATCTCGTTGGTGGTCGTAACTAATGAAAACCAAGGAAATGGGAAAATCTAAGATTCTCTGGATGTAAATCATTCTAGACAAAGTAATTTCACAAATACAATCTGCCGTCATAGAAATTCGAAAATTCTCATTTAAAAGTCAAACCGTTCTGCGAATACCGCAATCCATTTAGAGACCAAGTCTAGAATTACTCTCGTTTCTTGCCATTACCGTGATATCTTTGCGTCTTATCGACGAAGATTATCGCGGGGAGAGCCGCGATGAGAATTAGCGATGGAGACGGCGAGATCGACAGATCGCATCTGATCTTGTGCGTGGGAAAGTTAACGACGACCAACGATCAACGACTGACCTTTCGGCGGCTGCATCCCCAGCTTTTTCATCCCCTCTCGGACCTCCTCGAGGTCTGTGTCCGAGACCCTCATGGTATCGGATACGAACTCGTGACCTGGCGAATCGGCTAGCGCGCTGTTACTGCTCGCCGTCGTGACTCCGGTGGTGGTTGTCTGGCCAGTGGTCATTTGAACTGTTTGCAAGACAACACTGACGGCTAAACTATATGGGTAGGGGTGCGTGTGTATGTTCGTGTACATGAGGATGCGTATTATTATGTACATTAGCACGTGTGTTTATGTATCTAATATACTAACGCTAAGTCTACTGGAATCTGATTTCGCACGCAAACGATCGGTAATCGTGAACAGGGGTTGCCTCGATTGTTTACCGAAGCCGATTGCGCCCAGTTCCAGCAACGCCGAAGCAGAACCTTGATTAATCTAAGCGCCAAAGAGGAATGACAGTTAATTAACTTAAGAGATAAATTAAACACACGAGCGTTCTAAAACGCGTTCTTTTCACGAAAGTAACTGTTAACGCGAGTGTCACTCTAAGGAATCTATTCTTGAATCTATATCGCATACGAAAATCTATAATATACGTGACATATATTATAGGATTTTTTCGTATGTGATATTTTTCAAGAATGTCAAGACCGATTATTATTATTCAAGACTAAGACATGCATAGTGAAATAGCGAATGGAATCGAAATATTAAATTTATATTGGCGACGAAAGTCATCTTTATTCACGGTCTAAATGTCAGAGAAAGTCTCCGGGATGTTTCTCGACGTTTAAGGATACTGCGAAATGCCGCTCGTAAATCTTAGAATGCAAAAATACCATTCTTTCATACCCATCTTTCATCATCTGAGAAATATTTGGGATATCCGTATTCTTCGACCGAATATTACTGAATCTCCAAGCGTTTTCTTCCCGATTCAATTTCTCGCGATACACTGGAACTGGAGCGAAATCGGATCTTTCTTCCACTCAAAGGAGAGACGAGAGTCTTCGGTTCAATGATCGGAGACACGGTGCGGTGAAGAGATGGACCGTGAAAGAGAAAAAGAGAGAGAGAAAGAGTAACAGCAAATACCCCAAATTCCTACCCTATTCACGGAATAATCTTTGGCTTCAAGGATATTTTAACGCGTTCGCTCATTTCCCCATAATCGATTTCCCAACTCGACCACCGAGTATTTCCCTTAATCCGTTAATTCATCTGCACCAATCGCAATTACATTGTTTGCACAGTTAAAGAATTGATCACGAGACTCCTACTCTTTCTTTCTCCCTTTCTCTCTCTTTCTCCGATACCGTAATCCCGATGTGACATCACGTTTCGTGCAAAAGCTCATGTACACGAACGCATTGATACAAATCATTGACGATCATTAAATAAACTGTTTTGCCCGAAAAATTTAATTTGAACAAAATTCTGTACTCATGCCTTCTATCATTTAGTTCACGGTAGAAAGAATGAGATCTTGTTCAAAATCTCTTTTGTTAAACGAAATTAATTATTTCATAATGTTTCATGAAAGAACATGGGACTTATTAGTAATTAATTATCAACGTATTATTCTCACATGAATTTATACGCACAATGAAATTATGTATTATACATGAAGAAATTGTTATTAATATATATCGTGATATCATGATACATTATGTATAATAATATCAAAATATCAGCATATCGATTTCGTGCTGCGTTAACTTTCACGTGGATTACGTAAATGCAATGTTGTACGCGTCTGAGTCGTAGTAATTACTCAATTTCAAATTCGATAACCTTGTCAAATATTAAAGACGTTAAACGGTATCTTCGGCCGATTAAACTTTAAATTTTAATTTCGGGCTTCCCTTGGATCAATACGTTCCCAGCATCCGGCATGACATTTGCACAGAAAACGCACGCCACTACAGACACACCATCTCAAAAACTCCACGCCATGCAAAAAGGTCCATCGTGGGACGCTGCTAATCGGAATTGCAAATTAGGCGTAAATGCAGCGCGACGCCGCCGATCTCTCTGCCCTTTTCCAAAGGTTGCATCTTGCAGCTTGCATCATTCAACCCGGCGGAGTTTATCTCGGCAAGACGTCGTGCCGCGATGTCAAAGGGGAAGTCCTGGCCGCTAGACAATTGGAATTTTCCGATTTCTTAATGAATAATACTTCAGTCAAAAAATCTGATCGAATATTATGTTCAGAATCACGAGTAGAATTAACATATAATAATTAATATCATTATTGTCTAATTGGACATCTTGATAATCGACGTCACAATAGTAAAAGCATTATTTTCAATTTCATTCAAAAGTATACATTGCTCACAATTAAATATAAAATTTTGAATAGATTTCGTTCTCATTAATATGTACGTATATATTTCAGCGGCATATAGGATGTCCCCTTTAAATTTATAGAAAGCTGCGTGCTTCGTAATCGATATTAACAGATCAGGAAGCGCGTCGAGCGACGATGCTCTCGAGCAAAACTGGAGAACCTAATCACGTCGCAATGCCAACGTCGGCGTACTACGCAAACCGTTCTACGTGACAAAGAAAAAAATAAATAAAACAGAGTAAACGAATTACCTTGAGTATGATCGATGCTATCGGTGCTGGCGAGCGTTTGATTGGGGTTGCTTTCTGCTTGCTGTTGGCTGGCCATCGCGTTCAATTCGTAGCCCTGACGCAGCAAGGACACCCGATAGAAGTAGTTGCGCCAGAAGTTCTCCTCGGATATACTATCGCAAATAGGTCGAATGAGTTCTCGAAATCGATAAAGGGGTTTTAACGAAGGGATCAGATTCCGGGCTCAGGATTAGCAGTCACGCTAATTAATGTTGCGCTTCGCAACAGTGTTTCATCGAAGTCGCAAACTAATTAATCGTCGAAACGATTAAATCAACATAATACTCATATTCCTGCACGATACTTTCGCGCGGTAATGGCCCTAACTTGTAGCCCTTGATATTTATATATAGAGGTGAAAGGAAAACGCAGTCAATTTCAAAGTGGTGAGATCAACTAATTGTTTAAATCAAGCAATAATGAAAGGGCAAATTCTACATTAACTTTTTATCGACGTTTTTATTGACTGCTCGTTATCAATCTACTATAAAATTCTTTTCTGACCTTTCTCTATTTCGTGCACCGTTTTACTGAAATAGACGAAATTATGAGGACAATAAAATGCATTATTTTCGTCGAATGTTACAACGTAATTTAATTAGCTTTTTCATGTTTCGTAGAATATAAAATTAATTGAACATGATCTACGGTACTTTGAGAAAACAAGTTCACGAGTCAATTGATGAAACTAAATTATATTTTCATAATGGAAATTATATTTTGATAATAAACTTTATAATTAATACAAACTTTATAATTTTCATTCGTCGACAATGTAATAATAAACGAACATAAATGTTATTTAATTTTTTATTACATATTGCGCGAATTATCAGAATTATGATTTTCCGAGCGCAATTTTATTTTTGCAGCATAAAATACGTATCATAATCATTAATTTTATATAACATATGTGAGATTATACTTGCTTTATGAATTTAGCTTTAATCATTTAAAATCCTAAAGTAACGAGAATTAATTGAAAAATGTAAACCTATTATTTTCGACATTTTCGTGATATAAAATAAATAGAGCGGAAGAGAGACATTATGGATCATTATAACAAGGCATATTTTAATCTACTTACACTTTCGGGACAAGCTCGAACCTCATAGCTTCAAGATTCGGATCCAGGGCAAGGGTGGCCTGTGCCATTGGCTGAACAGCTTCGAAATCCCAAGCGAATTCTACGCCTGGTGGTGGTGCTCTCACGAAATTACGTCGATCCTGAAATCCATGAGAAGGTTGAATCCTCGTTTAATTCTGCCGGCTTGACTAAAGCCAAATTGTGATCCTTTATAACGATGCGCAAGAAAATAGCAAAATGTAAATAAACAACAGAAACATTCTTTCC
Source organism: Acromyrmex echinatior (assembly GCF_000204515.1). The sequence continues at coordinate 2,057,670 of NW_011627850.1, forward strand.
TCAAAAATGGAAATATTTTTTCTAATTAATCGCTACCAGCAGTTTCAAGTTATAAAAGAATAATTACAATCATTAAAACGAAAATTATTACAGCAATATTATTATTTCCATTGGAGGAAATGTATTTATTATAATTATGAAAAATTTTGCATATATATATGTATATATATATATATATATATATACACATCGCATTATTTTTACATATTAATTATGCAACACTGTTCCTGAAAATTATTTCGTTAAATTATAAAACATGACTTCTGACTTTTATTTAAGATTTATTTTTTATGCTACAATTAAATCTAAATGCCAATTTTAGGCGAAAAAAAGTGGACAGAAATGACTATCAAAAATATAGTACTTATCGCATAAAATTTTCAATGCGTGTTGCATGAAACTATTTTCATTAATGACATTTGATGCAGTTTTAAGAGTTTTTATATTAAAAAATTATATTTATATTTATATTTATATTATAATTATATTAAAAAATGCGATGAAACTAGTAAATGAAATAAAAATATAATGAAATGAGAATATGAGAATGTGAAAAATTCAGTGACATCTTCACGTCATTCTTGTGTGGTGTAATAGTTAATTAATTTTATCATGCACCGTTATCTTTGTGACGCATACAGTTTTGCGCTGGTTTGAAATAAGATAAAGGCGTGTTTATAAATGAATAGATATAAAAATTTTTAAGTCCATCAAAAAAATCCACTTTTTTGTGTCTCGAACGAGTAACACTAAAGTGCTAAACGAATATTAAATATCGAATATCCATATTGATTACGTTCGTATGACAAAAAGAGGATAAACAACATAATTACGGTCGAGAGGGACAGGCACTCCTCACGCAGTGCGTCCTCATTTGGTGCACCAACCCACGGTGCAACAGCCTCACCCTTCTCGCCTATTTGCTTGCTGGCGATGAAAGCCTCCTGTTCCTTATTGAGTTCAGCAATCAGCCTCTGAAACAGAGAATTAATTTTCATGTCAGTAGCGTATCGCAGAAGGGATTGAGTTGGACAAAGGTGCAAACGCGAATAAAATGAGTTTTGAAACCGATTCTAGGTTATTAACGCGAAAGCGTTATGCTAACTGGTGGTAGAAATAGCGCCGAATCTGCGATAAGTTTCATTTCAAAGCTTATTACCGTATAGATGACACCCTGTGATTTTCGGTCATCAATTCGTTCTCCTTTGCAGGTATTAGCATCAAGATTACCGAGAATATGTCTGCATTTAATGTGTGTTCCTATGATGAATTGCAGGGATATATGAATCCATATGATTAACGCAATTATCTTAAAATAAAAAAAAAAAAAAAAAAAATAGATTTTTGAAAATATTTCATATAAAATTAAAAATTTTATTTTATGCTCCTTATATAATTATGTAAAACATATTTATATATGTATCTCATAAAAATTTAATTCTATTACATATTTTTATTCAAAACTTATAAGAAAATGTAAAATTAGGTCAAATTTCTATCTTCTTCGACACAATAATTATTTAAGCAATTTATAGATTTCTTTTATCCCGAATTTGAAACGAGCAAAAATTGAAACAAAATCGATGAAGGGTACACTGAAAGAAAAGATTGGTTGCTACAACAATTTAAATAGTAAAATATGGCATATTTATATGGCTGCAGCAAATTTTTAGTTGCGTAGCCTATCGAAATCATATAATACTAACATTGTGGATAGGCTAACACAACTAAAAATTTGCTGCTACAATCAAAAACTGGTTGCTACAGCGCCATATAAAAATGCTATATTATATTTTACTATCTAAATTGTTGCAGCAATCAATTTTTTTTTCAATGTATAATATACATTCAAGAAGACACAAAGTGTACTGTTTAATGCAGCGTAAATCTCGACAGTTTCTTACCAGTGCGATCGTGAGAAACAATGAGATCGCTCAATTTTTCAAAACGAGGCGCTTCACCATATAACTACGACGTCTCACGCTATACGGAAGTTTCGGATAAGAATTGATGGCACAATTTTATCCTTTGGTCGTGTTCTGATCATTAAACGTAACAAAACTTTCTTTTCGAAGAGAAGACTTTTTATCGTGGATAAAAGTTATCCTCTCATATATAAAAATTATAAAATATATTTTATTGATCGTTAAGAGCATGTGCGTTGACGTAGAGAGTTTCGTCGTAAAATATATGTAGAAACTTATTGATAAATGTTGCAAACGGATTGACGCTGCATAAGTAATGATGAAAAACGAGCATCTTGTGGCTTAACGATGATTTGAGTATTTCGAAATCCAATTAAATTCGCTTTTACAAGCTATCTTCTTCTTAAAGTATTCCGATTCCGATTATTTCTGTTTACAGTAGTCGAAAGGTGTGATTAACGAGGATCGGTTGTATTTATAAAGTTACAAATATCTATAAATCTTCTCCCACGCGCACTCGTGTGGATCGAAGAAAATGCCATTATTCGGTTTCGAAAGAAGAGATATTATAAATACATTTCTCACAGAATTTATAACAGAGATTGTACTAAAGTTGCAGAAAAAATTGTGCATAGTTCGTATAAAAATCAAGTTTTTATTTCACAGAACGATTTACATAATTTTTTCAGAACTTTTTTTTTTAATAAACAATAGCTTGATGGCTAAAATAGATTCAATTTATTTTTAAGCGGAACTACTGCATGTCAAATTATCCAGAAGTTAGTTTCTTAATGATAAAATTCTCGTTTACATCGCAATTCTTGCTAACGCGTCCTTGTTATCGGGTTATTGATTTTTCATTTCCGACATGTTTGTACGCTTGAGAAAATTAAATTAAATTTAACATAAAATTTCTGTTTAAAAAATGAAATATTTATAGCTCATTCAGGATAACACGAATACAGAGATAGGTGTAGTAAATAATAGGTGGAATAAAATTGGCGTGTTGTAGATATCGAATCGACAGACTTATTTTCTGATTCGGCGTCGAGATAGCTGCTATTTCATTTATAATGTATGCTTACCCGCGTCCCGGCGTTTTTACAGCGAATAGTTACTCGAATTTCCGGCTAAAGTGTCACTAATTTTCTCGTACTATTATTATACTATTTTTCTTCGTAACAACTGTCGATACGCGATTCCAACCGCGTACCATTGCGATAGCAATCGCCAAATAAATTTGTAGCATCGTTGCATTATACGGAATGGCTGTATGATCCCAGCAGCCGAGAAATTCTCGATGAAATGATTGCAATGCGTGTTCCCGCTCGTAAGCGGGATATTGACTTCATCGCCGATAAATCGATTCGTGCAATCGTATGACAGTAACAAAATATCAGTATACTCTCGGGATCAGAATAAGAAACGTCGTTGTGAGAATGGAGAAAGGAAGGAAGGAAATGTCATATGTTCAGAATATATAGAGACTCATCCATATATCTTCGAACTGTGACATTAATGTAATCTTGGTAATATCGATAAAAGAACCAACAAGATACAAAACGTTTCAAAAAAATTAATAATAAAAAGAGTATAATAAAATAATAAAAAGCTAGAACGTTTTTCAAATAGAAAATAGTAAAAGCTGTAAAATTTTTAGCTGATTCAAAGACTAAAATTGATTTTTAATTAAATACATATTTAATATTGAAAAATAAGTGATTACACGAACGTCTGTGCACAGCACAGTTTAATGAATCGTAAAAGAATTATAATCGATAAATCAAGATCTGGAATAGAACTTTTGCCTCTGTTTTCTTTACGAAGCTTAATGCATAGTTCGTTATGTCAAATGTTACAAAACTTTAAAACGACACCGTTGTACTTGATAATTTCGCGCATCTCCGCAAATATATTTGTACAAAGGTAGTTCTCTTTCAAAGTGAATCGATATATCGCTTCTCACGGTAGATTGAATTTATTTGCGTTAAACGGAACATTAAAGAGCCGAAGGGTAAAAGATATAGCATGTCAAATCGATTTCTTAGCGATTACAAACGAGCTCGACGATTAATCGCTTCCTGGCTGATTCTTTTCGGGAATCTATTTTACCACCAAGATAGATACTACATTTTCACACCTTAATGTGCCATCGCAAATTTGATTTATAGCGTCACGTTGACGTACACGGAAAATCACTGAAAGTGTGTCAGCTATTGTATAGAAACTAACAAGAGCTATTCGTATGCCAATCCCATGAATCTTTAGGAAATCCCATAAGTCTCGATTTTATAAGAATTGAAACCTTGGAAGGAAAATTTGCAAAACAATGTACATCGTATATTCAATCTAAATTAGAATAAATATTGAATCAGATTGCTTTCAACTTTCTTTTCTCATGGGATTGTGACTTTCAAAAAATAACTCTTAAAATATCTACTACGATGTCGTCGTCAATTCTGATCTTTTAAACGTTATTTTTATCAGAAAGTTTACAGTTTTATTACAGAAGTCTCTTTTATCGCTATATAATTATATAATATACTCGCATAGTTTTTAATAATTTATCTCCCCCCTCCTTTTTTTTCCGATTGAGAAAGTTGCGTAATTATAATATATTGCATTTTCTAATTTTTTTCTTTTAATTATACTCGACTATATTTGTAGAATATTCCGGCTATTATCATTTTCGAGAGGGAAAAGACGCCTACAAAATCGCAAGAATTTTTAAGATACTCTTCCGGAAAGTTGAGAAGTCCCAGGTTCGAATCCTGGCTGAGGTAATAAATTTCTTCTTTCTTTCTTTCTTTTTTTCTTTTTAATTTAATTTAGGGGGGATTATTAGCGTTTCAGAATGATTGTGTTGAAACCGAATGTCGACTCGCAATTAAATCTGGAATAAATTGATTTAATAAAAGAATATAATGTATTATTTAAACATCCAAAATTTGACCGATCTTGGCTTTCTTTATCGTACTTGATGTATTCACATATACGGTCATGCTTAAAATTTTTAATATGTTCGCAAGAATTTTATTTAAAGGAGAAGTCAACAATTTTTTATGAATATCAAGTTCTGCGGACAATTAATTTTAATTTCAAGTTTTTAATCAAATAGAAATTTCCATTCGCTTTACGATCGATCTGCGATGAAAGTAGAAATAACTGATTATCTCCAGCGTTGCTATGAAAACTCTTCGTTCGTGATGCTCGAATTTCTCTTCAACGACCTGACGCCGTTATAGAAATCCATTATAGGATCCGTCAAGCCAAGAGACAGCCTTAAAATAATTTTGATCATGGTATGACCGTGATCGGTGTACGCAAAAAAAAAACTATGTATAGTAGAGCAAAAAAATTGGTATTGCAGTCACGCGTTACAGAAAACGTGACTCGCATAACAGATCGTAAGTGTTGATAAATTCCTGCATTCTGGAAGAAGTATGAGAAGATGAAGCAGTTGAGGAAGTAAAATGCTAAAGAGATAGGTACAGAAGAACATCAAAGCGTCGAATGATCATAAGACAGAAAGGTAGGAGTAAAATAAAAGTTGTGAGGTGCAGTTGATATAGAAATCAATTTTTGTCGTTCGCATTTATCGATATTCGATATTAGCTTATATCGAATAAACGTAGAGAAAAGACATATTCTTTAATTAATTCTATTTAGTATAATTTTAATATTTATATATATTTCAATTATTATATATATTTCAATTTATTAAATTTCATGATAAAGCTTTAGAAATACTACATACTATAAAAAAAAATTATAAAAATAGATATTACAATTAACGATGTATTAAAATATTCAATTTAATATCATATACGGCAGGAATTTTTCTGATCTCTAATGGCAAATACAATTTAAATATTTAATATACCGTGAAATTTTAATCAACTATACATTAATATGTATCAATTTACCTATTATAAGATATATAACTTGATTTATTACATGTACTGCAAGTATATATTATTTATTGCATCGGGATGAGTAAGATGATTTACATCGGGAAGAATTACGTTATTTGAAAAATTGATTACGCCGTCGAGTATCATTTATCAAGATAGACTGAGATAGAAGAGGGGAGATTTTAGTCACGAAGAGCTTTCGCTGCAGTTCTTCCTTTGTTGGCCATAAGAAGTCGATTGCATACTCATTGCTGATTAGGTCGTCGCAATATCGACGGAATGATGCACTCGCGCAATGCGCCATCAAAAAGTCTTTTCTGGAATCGCCGACGTCCGCGGAGGTCTCGTCTCGATATTCTCGTATACACGTCTTTGAGTATCGATCGAAATGTCGATAGTTGACAGAAGTACACGATTACGGGGAAAAAGCTGCTTTTAAAAAGAACGACTTGACCTGACAAAAAAAAAAGAGTTGGATACTTTCATCAAGACAATTCGTACATCGTTTTTTCTCTTTTTTTTTAAACTCAGATTGAGATAAAGACAGCGCCGCGTCGGAGGAAGTATGAAATTTTAATATTCGTACAAGAAAGAAGATCAAAGTAGGAGGAACCTGAACATGTTTATAAGAATAAATGACTTTTCTTTGGTGTTGTTTACGTTTTAATTAATGATAATAATATTGGTAGCCAAGAAAAATAGCTGCAACATGACTCAGTACGACGAAACTGATAAGATCGACAAAGAAGAGTGAAGCGATATTATTAAAAGTTAATTCTAAGAATACAGTATGGAGATTGAACGCGGAAATTGCGTTGTACTTCGTTAACAATTTTACAAGAATTATGTACATAATAAGCGCGGTACCACTAGAATAAAGTATATGTTTTAATATTTTGCGAATAATATGTCGACAGTAATATTTTTTATAGCGAAAATAATCGCGCGGATTTGGAAATTAATGTTAATCTCCTTTGTTTAATTTTTTATTTTTATTTTGCGAATTGTCGGTGCTCGAGGCAAAGAATTATCAACATGATGTAAGTTATCGAAAGCACTTAAAAGATCGAAACATAATAGCTCGAAGCAAGGCACTAACTTGATGGCAACTCTAACATCGTAAACTGCACGTTATAACGGGGGATTATCGCGAGTCAGGCATGGAAAGACCTGGATGAAAATAATTATCGTTAATTGTAACTATAACCTAATGTATATAAAATAGCACAAAAAGTGGATACCATTTGCGTTATTCATTCAAGAATTTTGAAGGTCATTAATTTAGAATTATTTTTTCAACACGTATTCTGAATTTCAATATAAGATATGACTGTATTTCGTTATAAAAAAAGTTTTACTTCTTTTATCTCCTGGAAATATAAATAAAAAGAATTTTACTAGTTTACATTTGTATAAAAATCATTTTTATTAAAAATTATTTCAGAAGAAATATTCATTAAATATTCAATATATTGATTTTATAAAAATAATTAAAAATTATTTCAGAAGAAAGATATCTCAAACAGTGATAGTCACGATAGAGTGCATTATTAATGAAAAATACTCGTTGTAAAAAAAGGATAAAAGAAAATTGAGATGACGTTTCAAAAGCGTCTTTCGTGAAAATAAAGTCACGTAGTTCATTAGAAAATTTCAATTTTTTTCAATGTCTTGCTGATTCTCGATCGATATTTTTAAACAAGCGTTCAAAAGCTGCGCGAACAACAGAAAAGTATGGCAATTTATCGATTTACGGCCTCATAGAAATCTCCTTATGCTTTATCAATATTGATTCTTCCCCAAGGGAACATTTTTGTTCGAGAAGAAATGGTAAGAATATTTCTCGAATATCAAGGAAGTTAAATCGCCGCGAAATCCGCCAATGAGAAATTTGCCAATAAATCTATTGATTTATGAATGCGATCTTTGTTGGTTTAAGGAAACGTTTATCGATGGCCATTCATTGCCAAGAGATTTGACTTTGTAATGTCAATGGTTTCGAGCTCTCGACTGAAACTCTATGAATATAGTTGGTTTACTAATACCATCAGCTCATACTCATTGAGCACTACAAAAATTACAAATCCAACTTCCATTTTTGCTGCTTATTTCTTCAAAATGAAAACTTCATCAAGTAACGTTGTTACAAAGAACGCTATTCACTATAAAAATGTGTTAAACGCAAACAGTAGGAGGAACAGCGAGGATAACCTGGATAACGGTCGAGTTTGTCTTTTCGGTTGAGAAAATAGAGCCAAGCTATTATGATTCATGTCTCACCTATTAATTTTATTAATGGCTAATTTTATTAATATTAAATTATTCTAAATGAGATTCGAAAAATCGATTCCATTCACGATTAATATAACTGATCGCTTCAACGTAAAACTACGTTAAATCGATTCAAAAGTACGTCCAAGATGCTGATAATTTAAAGTGACAATTATTTTATCGAAAAGTTCGTAATTATCCAAGATTTATTAATTTTTCCGCATTAATAGACCAAAAATAGTTTAGACACTATTAAAATACAGTGAAGAATAAATATACAACAGAATACTAACTATTATTAAAATGTAAGTTATTATTTTTACATAAAAATATTAAAATATATTATAAATATTATAAATATGAAAATATATTATTATATTATTATTAAAGAATGACTTACGGTTTACTCAGAAAATACAGGCAATACAATTTCAGACCACGCAATAATGCCAGAAAAATCTACTATAAAGAATATGTAAGCCCTGTAAGTTACCTGGCAAAGTTTACATAACGTGTTTTATTTTACTATAATGGCTACAAGTAAACATGCAAAAATCTCGGGATACTTTGGTAAGTTAAACAAAAATAGAATAATATAACAAAGATTGATCTGAGGATATATGAGAGTAGACTGACTCAGAAATTCTTGATTAGAATCCCTGCAGCTTCGAACCCAGACGCATGAGAGGAAGAAACGTATCGATCGCACACCGAGTGCCAAGGGAACGATACAGTATCTTATCTCCGATGTAATATTCTGCCAGAAAGATCTTATTTGAGATTTCCTACAAAAGAGTCGGTTGGCAATCCTTCGCTCAAATATTATTTCTCTTTTCCAGCCTGCACGCATTTTTTCTCTTTTTCTCTTTCTTCCTCTTTCACAGCTGGCCGTGACTCGCGTAATTTACAAAAAATCGCTTATCTCTGGATAATTTTCTTACTGTGCTTGTAATAATGATCTCGTCTACTCGTACAAACTATCTCATTTTGAATAATTAAATAAGAATAAACGGCGCTGATGTTCCTAGCTAGATACAATTGAAACAATCGTATTTTTATTAAATTACACAATAAATCACTATCGTGGGACAATTTTAACTCAATTGCCTGAAAAACATAGAAAGCCACTCAACGAGCATCGATTGTGACGATAAAAACTGTACGCATTGGACTGGACTGTGGTTACCCCTATCCTGTTACAGTCTTATTCATTTTTTTTACTATTAATTAAATACAAACTCAGTATTTTGCATGTATTCAGAAACAGGCAATAAGCATTTGATTAACTTCACAATATTGCATCAAGAATGCTCGAGGCTAGCCTTTGGTAGTAAATTGTCCGAAGATTGAAAGCTTATATGTCATATAATCAAAAGATTGCTTGAAAATGCTACGGAAGGAATTTTAATGAAAATTTGAATATCTAAAAAGAGACTTAAACTTTATTAGACAGGATAAAATTCACTTCGAATCAGACCTGTTACGAATAGAATACAATATATAGTAATATTAAAATTAATTTTGCTCCTCCCGTATACTGAAAGAAAAATGTATTAAATTTTAATAAATATTTATTCAAATAATGCCAATCAAATATTCACTAAATGTAAACATATATTTATTTATACAAGAATCATTGATTTGATTTATCTATATTATTATATTTTATTTAACAAATATTTATTTTGCGTAAATACATGTTATATTAATACTATTCAAACAATTATTTGTTAAAGTTTAGTACATTTTCTCTCAATGTAGTTAATTCAGTTAAAAAGCATTCATCAACGAACACGTAAACTAAATGTTACTCTAAAGTTCGCTTTTCGACGAAATTTGATTTAATTTAATAATTAGTTTATTGCAAAGCTATATGATATTTGTGGTATTGATCGAAGAGAGATTGTGTCCTCTAATTATTCACGTAAAATCTCGATGTTAATCACGATGAGGGATTCTGCCACACGGATCTACTTGCCGGCGAAGCTCACTGCGATGAATGTTTATCTACCATCAAGATAAGCGCATAAGCTAAAACTTGATAAACATGCGCTACATGATACGGTGGCCCGTTTAACAACATAACATTGCTTGAATGTTCACTCGCCGCGAGCGCAAAGAGGTATAAAAGTTACTCTCGAGGCGTAGACTCGCGCGTGCGAAACTTCATAGTTCGTTCATTACCAGGAAGAATCTAGGCTAGTACAGTTGCGAACGCCCATCGGAAAATTTCATTTCGTGGAAGAGTCAGTAATCATTAATTCAGCTGTCCATAGTGCATTAATTCCAACTATCAATCCATGGACAGAAATAGATACTCATAGTGCGTGAATATCGTTGATAGTGCATATAGGTAATTTGTAATGCTAACGAATAAGAGATATAGCACGTAGGAAAAGTGTAAGCGGTAAGTGAATCGTTGAAAATTATTTAAAATGTCAATTTGATATTTTAAACCCTTCACTATTATATTACTTTCATTTCACGTTTTTTGTGTGGCCCTAAATGCTATTATTAAGTAAAAGTGGACAGAAAGATACAGAAAATAATGATAATGTAATTATTAATTATGATAATAATTATGATGATAATTGTAATAATAATATAGTTATTATCATCATTATTTTCTATATCTATTTTCTGTCCAGTTTTGCTTAATAATCATTATCATTATTTTCTTTTATAGTTAATGAAAAGAAAAAAAAATTGAATGTATTGAATGCAAGAAAAAAAAACGTGAAATAGCAAGAGCAGATACATAAATCAACAGATTCACACAGTTAGATAACACTCACTGGAAATCCAAGTGTGTAAAAAGTAATTTCAATATACGAGTGTGATTAGCTTTCCGTGTAAAAATAATATATTCTATACTGTGTATAGAAATATAGATTTACACACTTAAATATGTATAGTATCATTTTTATACGAAAAACTAAATAAAACACACGTATTGAAGTCACTTTTTATGTACTTGGATTTGCAGTAATATTGTTGTTAACAGACCCGAAATAAAAAATATGAAAATTAGAAGGCAGTTTAAACGCCACGAGTATGATCACTTGTCTAGCTAAATCCATCATGTATTTTTCGATAAGGTACGACTTTTTTTCGCAATACGAGTTAGAAATTTATCTGAAAAATGATATAAGATATCTCATTTTGAAAATGTTGGCGTGAAATCATTTATATATGAGATATATGATCTGATTATAGTAACTTCATGATACCATAACTCGGACAATGGGAATTGATAGTACGACTGTAGTTCGCAGTTTCCATATCTTCACGCACAGTTATATGACTGTGAGTATACAAAGGATCATCCAGAAGTTAAGACAAATGTGTGTCGGCAGTGATGATAAAGGAATTGCTCCTTCCAGAAGTAAGCTGAATGACTACGATCTGACAAGTAGTATAAGTATAAAGTAGGTCAGGCAACGTTTGCCACACTCGTAAACAGTACGTAGATTAAAATGTTATCTTTTCTACCCAATGGCGACAGAATTTAAAAAATATTTGTAAAAAAATAATAACACGCACATTTACACAAATCGCATTCGCACAAAACCATAAAGAAAAATAAATGTTGTAAGGAAAATAACTTTTGGTATTAAAGTTATACATTAAAGCTGCAATGCGAGCCATTGAAATATTTTCCTTTCATCATATTACGTTACATTTGTACAGACGTAATATAGAGACGTATGAAGTGTACTTTCCAGTAACATTAATAGGGCATTGGGAAAAATATATATATATTATTCTTACTTGACATATTTCACCAAGTTTTCTTCCGCTCACAAAACTCTTCAAGCTACGTCATGTCGACGTAATCTGAGCAACTTCAGAGAAAATATTAAGAAGCTCCGAGTATTTTTCTTCGTGAACTTTGACAGAACCTTCATGTGAATTTATAGTTTATATAATATCATGTCCTAATATAAAATCAGGCATGTTCCATTTTTTTTACGAAATATAATTACAATTTTTTTCGAAGTTTCTCCGAAAAGTTTAACGAATTTATATTTAGATTTATCAATTCAATCCGTTCGAGAAATTAAAAATTTAAAAAAGAATAAAAAAGCCATTTTTTCTCACTGATAAAAATAATAAATAAAAAACACATATAAAAAACAAATTAAGTTACAAAAAAAATTAAATACAAAATGTAGTATTTAGCAGCAAGCAGCAAATAATGTTAGAAACAAAATGTAGAGTTTAACTAATTTCGCGATTTTCTCGGCAAAATAAGGATTAAAAAATTAAATGACGGAGACAAATCGAAAAAATTATGCAGAAGGTTGAAAATAAAACGCTAAATCTTCAAAATAACTGAACGATTCGCACTTAGTGATCACCTAACAATAAACTGCGACATTACAAATATTGCTGATACAATATATAAGAAGTGTTATTTATGTGCAATGTATTTTTGCGATTTAATCCGTGTTCGAGTTTGAATTATTTTGATATTTTGCAATAATGATATTATACAACAGCAACTAATTAAATTATTGAATAAAAATTTAGCATTAATAAAATCAATAGTTGGCATCAAATCTTGACATGACAAAAACCTTCGAACAGCATTTTTGCCGGAATACATCGATTGTGCTAGTACAAAAAAATTCATTAAAACACCAAGTAAGATCGTGACGCTTTTTTTTCTGAAACGTCTTGCTGCTTACAAAAAAAAAGCTGATACGACGCTAGTGTATATAAACTATAAACCGGAAGACCAGTCCAGGAAGGAAACAACTATGATGAATAAAAGAAGGCATCCCACAGTTGCGATTGTTCCGTGACACGATAAACTACGTTTGCAACCTTGAGACGTGAAAGATTCCGTACAGGAAGCCGTGCGTTTCCACGGAAATATTTTTGACAGCGAGCTTCGATCGATACCTACAAAAGCGATAATATATAAATGACTGAAAAGAATCTTTCTACAGGATATTTGGAATCACTCGATGTGCTTGTTCCGGTTAAGCTGACACATGATGCTGAAATTTATTGTCCGTCAAATCGATGCGAAATTTATCAGTTAATTAATATCAGTTAATTTATCGATGTACAACACGAGGCATTGACGCATCGATTATCCCGGTGATTAATTAACATTTTGACAGAGATTGCGCCGATCTCGACAACACATTCGCAGCGAAGTATTCGTGATTTTTTATTTTTCCCCGTGTTGTTCACAATATCGTACTTTTGCGGAACGTATGGAATTCAATTACATCTAATCGATTGATTGACGAAGCAAACACTTATCGTATCAATTTTTAGAATTCCCGTCGAGCATTTCTTGCCATTCGCATTCAATTTCAGATACCGACGGAAATGTGCGAGCACCGTGGTAGGCGAGAATAAACTTTGTAGGCGATAATCTAATCGATATCATCGCCAGTTAAATTATAACCCGACCATGGAATTCAGAACTCGGCAGGGAAACCCATTTTTTCTTTGTTCCTAAAAATATGACCCACTTCTCACAGAACTATTTTCGATAAATTAGTGTCGCATTCTTATCTTTCCGGCAAAATCGTTTTAATGATCTATGGAATTACAGATTGTATTAGAACAAAAGGAAGCTTTTAGCTACTATAGCCAGTATCGAGAGAATAAATTAGCGAGCAACACGAATTATTAATTAGCGAGAATTCGCGCGGCGAATTAAGATGCATAGTTAATCGAGTTTGTAAGCAATGATAAATTACCACTGTATTAAATGTCATCTCTGCCGGCTCCGAAATATTTACCGCATCATTCCTCGGCGTCGCGTCGGTAGATTCATTGCGTGTGGTAAATGTGTCTCCTCGAGCTCGTTTCAGCAGCTCGCCCCGGCGTGGCGTGGCGAACATTGTCCGTGCAATTGAATAGACCTCTCGAAGGAGAAATTGCAAACGCTAATTAACGGTATATCGACGATCCATTAAGTGCAACCAAAACTCGATTACCTCCTCTACAAACCTAGACAAACTTCCGTAGACACAGCCCGACCGAGTGTACGCAACGTGCTAGCCTCTCGCTTATTTATTTCTTTCTATTACAGCTGTTATACACAAGCAAATTGCTGCGCACACACCTTATCTTTTTTTCAATACTTTCCCGTACATCATGTTTGAAAGAGTAATGATATAACACAAAGGGCCGTGTGCAAAATTGAAATAACAAATGAGTATCGCCACCACAGAGCTTGCATTACATGTTCAGCGATACACCTCGTGTAAAGTAAACGTTATATGGCTTCTATGGAAAATTGAAACATAGACAGTTACAGAATACAAAATATAAGAACGCAAAATGCACGTTTATATTTTGAAGCGTATACACACCGTATGAAATAGATAAACTATTTATATTATAAAAATATTCTAGTAACTCTAAATAAGACGCGAGTATAAACAAGTACATGATTATATCAATACTTTTAAAATAAACGTTTAATGCCCGTTTCCATCAATGTAGATTAACTTTAATCTCAGTTCAACTTATTCTTCATCTTTTTCTAAAGATTAGAAAAAGACGAAGAGTAAATTGAACCGAGTTTAAAGTTAATCTACATTGGTAAAAATGGGCATAAATGATATATTAAGTATAATATTTCTAAATTTTCGAAATAGAAACAGCCGTTGAACTATTGGTGACTTGTTAGTCACGCGGGACAGAACTCTGTTATTTGTTCAATCTGACATAACTTTCGACACCGTACAGTACAATGTTCATTCAACTTCTTGGAAAGATTCACATAGGGCATTGGGTATAATATATTGTGTATAACATATTGTACCGAAGTACTTTCGGGTCATCGTGTCCCATGATGCTTTGATATTGCAATTTCGTGGAAAATTACAACTATAAATGATCGTACTATCAACATTGACCATTCTCCACGTGGCATACTTACGGGGGAAGTAATGTTTGTCTTTCGCTGTGCGCTGCGACGACAGGACAATTTGTTTCATTCCACGATAAGGGATCAAAAACACAATCGCTAGTGGTTGACGGTGAGAACACGAAGGGTTTTGTAGAAGGTACTTCGAATTTTCTACTTTCGTGCCGCACGAGCAACGCGTGAGTGACAAATTAGCCGAGAGTGAAAAAAAGAGAATAAAACTTCGAGTGCGTTACGATTTTCCTCATTAGTCCGTAAAAGTAAAACTTTACGGAGAACGTTAATTAGAAAACAAAATTTTCCCTCATTACGTTTCAAATAATTTTTATGAAAAAGTGTTTATATTTATTTAAATATGTTTCTCGTTTAAGGAGAAATAGTTTTCGTGATTTGTTAAATTAAAAATATTTTATTAAAAGATTACTGTAATGTGGAAGAGAGAGTCTGTCTTTGAATGATAACACAAGATCGAGTAATTATAATTTCGTGCTGCCGTTTATCGACAATACAGATGATAAGGAAGTTTTGTAATATTATCAACTTGTTGCATTGTGCACTCAGAAACGCAAATATGCTTACTTCTGGTGCGATTATTAGTCCCGTGCTTGATTATCACAATTCATATAATTACTAATTCATATCTTGCGCATTTATTCGCGTCTGCCTAAATTACCTTATGCAAAAATAAGGAACTTATTATATTACTAAATTTTATTATTTGTTTTTTATTTATATTGTAAAGATATTGAATGTAAAAATTAGAAAATTAAATTGAATAACCTCTGATTAAGGAAAGCAAAAATTATAATAATGACAACTTCAAGTATTTTATACAACTTATTTTATAGTAAACTTTTAATATTTTACAGATTTTCTGCGTAATATCTTAATGTATATGCTATAATTAAACACGAGTTATCAGGACATTATATATATATTTGTCTCTAATTACAACTAATCCTAAGCTCCTCTAATAAGAGTATTAACGACAAAACGCTGAGTACTTTAAGCATGCTTTATAAGCATGGTGTGCAAAGGACAGTTAACAAGAAAACCATCTCTTGTCGTGTGGTTTACAGTGCGGTTTCGGTCTACACTCGTTGCATAATTATCCTATTTCAACTCTCTTCAATTATATTTCTCTATTTTGATTACCAAATTCGACTTAAGTTCTGAATTTTTAGATGTGTGTTTTTTTTTAACAAGAAATGTAATGTATTTTATAAAAATTTTATTTTTTGCATTTATCATAATGTATAAAATATATGTGCAATAATTTATGTATCTAATAATCATCCACTTTTCGTATATCATATTCTCATGGAAATAAATCGCTAGTCTATTGTACATTAAACAGCTTTATTTAAAGACTTACAATGCTAAAGGTTAATTCCGGATTTGCAAAAATGCAGGTACGGTTTGGAGTGTGCGGTTAAAGAAAAAAAAATTGAAAAACTACTGAAGAATTAAAATCACGACCAGAAAAATATAAAAATGCAATTTCTACTAAATACAAGAGTTGACTTTTTCTATGAACTATTACATTCTTAAAATTTTACATCACACATCAAACATAAAATATATAAATATATATTTCAAAAAAAAAAAATAAAAAAAAAATGTTTTCGATATTTGATGAAGATCATAAATTCCATGAAAAATTGCTGTATTTTTTAGATGCAAAAATGCATAAGTGTATCTAAATAAATGTATAATCCTCATGTAACAAAGTAACTTATTATTTTTTCATTATTATTTCATTTCGAATAATTACAGACGAACACTTTTAAATGAAATAAAATTTGTTTCCTTTATAAAATTTATTTTATCAAAATTAATAACTATTTACAAAAGTTCTGCTCGGTTCCAGCAAAATAGACAACAAAATCTCTAATGAGGTATCATAAACAGTTTATGGACTACTTGGAATACCAAACGTGCTTCCATCTAATTCTAGATTAACATGTAATATGCACCATAATTACTGGAATATGACGCCTGAACCTAAATGTAATAATGAAGATATCATTAACGTCTGTGTAATATGATTCTTATCAAATAATTGAATTCCCAAATTAATAAAACAAAGTTTCATTCGCTATTTTACGCTTACCAATATCGAGTCTATACATGTTTCAATAAAATGCTTTCAAAATGCTTAATCTTCTAGATAAATAGTTTTACACATCAGAACTGCATGTGTTCGTTAAAGCCTATTGCTACCGCAATAATTTCCTATTTAAATTAAAATCAATTATTCATTGCCGTAAAAAAAATAGGAAACAAATACAAATTAACTTATTAAAATGCTAACATTTGATAAAAATTTCGGATAAAACTAAGGATTTAATCTAAAAATATTATATGTATTATACAGAAATAATCCTGTATTGAGTAAAATGATTCGAGGAATGTTATCAATTTTCTTCTGCCTTTTTCACGAGAATTTTCGATAAGTATAAAGCCCAAAGAATATGAGAGTCTCGGTGCACGCTTAAATTAATACAAACTAGTAGCGAGACAGATGTTTTATTTTCACTAAAAGAAAGAGAAAAATCGTTCAACTCTTTTATTACATGCCACTGGCATAGCTCTCATCCGCATAATAAATTCTCACAATTGCTCAAACGAAACAGAACTTTCCTATTGAAAGAAAAATAGCGAGTGGATGGTAAAAATTCAGTAAAGACTTTCGCGGAAAATCCGTACTCTCATGATCTCAAGCACCAATTTAACGTAATATGAAAGCGTTTAATAAATCGCAATAATTCTACAAGATGTACAATACTTGAGAAAAATTTCTAGTTGAAAATGAACGAACGAGAAGATTCTGATCACATCAATCAAAATGATTATCTCAACTAATGATTATCTCAGCATTATGATAGATTCAACTAGAAAATTCTAATTTATTCATTTTCAATCAATTTCAATTAATGCAACCTAGACTTTTTTTCCAGTGTTAGAGGTATGTGTTATCCCTCGCAAGAAACATTAATCATGCTTATTCATTACTACACTATATTTCCATTAAATATATTATTGAAGACATGATACAGACTCCTCGACTGATGAGGACTTAGTAGATGAATACAATCGTCGGAGGTACTGCACAGAAAAAAATTACGGCGAAGGTAAAATCCGTGGGAGCTTTCCAACGTTTTTTCCACGTTTTTAATTAGCCCGCTAGTACTCACGCAGAGCCAGCTCGTTAAATTCTTACGCGGTATTTCGCAGTGAGCAACTTCTGGAAACACCTTCTGTCCTCTCGGACGGTCGCTATAACCGTGACCTTTGCGAGATGTTCCGGTACGAAGTGCTCGAGAGGGAGCTTCAATGTGTTTCCCCGAATCGTCGGGAAATCGCGCAAGCTCTCTTTGTGTAAAGGTCGAATTATTCCGAGCGTAAGTAGAGTGCGAAAGTGAAGAGCGATAGTGACTTTATCTCGAGGAAGAGATGAAAGAGAGACAGTTCTTCCGGCGATAGTAACACTTTGAATACTGATAACACTTGAATCCGCGAGTTTTATCTTTTATGTCCGAGCCAAGATGTTATACTGATGTTACTCTTCATTCTATATAGAAAAAAAAGGACGGTTTAACGTTTTTTCCGACGATCGATTCCGCTCTTTAACTGCACTTTAATGTACAACTAGGAAAGAGTCGGACGCTCCATCGTGTTTTAATACATTAATGGCATCGGGTGTGGCGAGAGAAATGAAATATTTTGCAATCGATGATTCTCGAACAAATTATCGTGCAAAAAGCGTTTATTAGATTCCTTAAAATATGTATATATTGGATTTATAAATTTTTATAATTTATTGAGAAAATTATAAAATTTTATATATAGATATTAATTTGTTAGCAAAAAGATAAAATTTTATTTTTCGTATACTATAGCAATCACAGCTGCTCACTGCGACGTTAGAAACGTGTTAAACGTCATATCGAGATCAAATAGTCGAACGTGGATTTTTTTTTAATAAATGCTTGCGCCGTGGTAAAAGGACGTGCGTTTAACGGTTGCTTTCAATCAAAGAGAAAGCAGAAAAAGAAGAAAAAACGCGGAATACGAGATGAAAAAATAATTTGCGTCTCTCGCAAGATAACATCAAAGTATGACATAGCGTGAAGGCAAATCGATGCTTGTGCTACCATAAAACTTGGCTGAATTGCTGGCGGCGCTGAGATGAGATTACGTTGTCGTATTATAATACAAGATCGATGAATTGACGACATGACAATCTCTTTTACTCTCAATGGTCCCGCAACGCAATGTGATCGTAAAGGAGCCATTTAAAATTTTGGCACGTGTTCAGAAATATATCATTTCCACTCTCTTCCTTTAATATGAAGATTAATTTATATTTCTGGTCAAGTATACGATGTAACGTATACTTGAATTACTTCAAAGGGTGTCGCTTCTACTTCTCGAACATCGAAATAAAAATCGGATGATGAATGTTCGAATTATTATATTGTAAAAAAAGCACTTATAAAGTTCTTATACGTCTCCTATCGATCAGAAAACAGATTGTTAACTTTTAAGTAAGTAGGTTCTTCTAAAGATATGCAAGTTGATAAGTGAGATGCTCAGAACAATCAAAGAACATTTTTAAAATTTTATAATTATATTTTTTACTTTATATATTATGTTACAGTTAAATTTACGTTAACTATATCCTTATAAAATAAAGGAAATGTATAAATAATTTTAAGATTTCTAGGCAATACTTTTCATCTCAGCAATACTTTTTATTTTCCGTTCTTAGAACAAAGTTTCAAAGAAAATTATTCCTGGCGTACTATACCTGTCTATCCCACGTATCCATTTGAAAGTTAAAATAGTATAATACATGCTAAAAATTTCATGACATTTCCGGAGTTACTGGATTTTTTTCTTGTCAGCGTCTATAATAATATGTCTGTTATGGAATTATCAAAGGAATTTTGCAATTGCAAACAAGACGAGGAAATTTCAGGTGCACTGATAAACGATCGCAGCGTAAAAACATCCGCGTGGCATGCAAAGGTTGCGTACGTATACACGTGGGTTCTGTCGGGGGTGGCATTTAAGTAGGTCAGACTTTGTCCTGACCCAGATGATTGCAACTGGGTGACGTCACAGCCAACCTCCCTTAATCTCCCTCTCACCCGCCCTTGGTAACGTGCACCCTCGTCAAAGTGAGGAGTCGCGTTAAGCATCTTGGCCAAGGTGGCTAACTCATCGTTTCTTTTCGCGTATCGTCTTTCCAAAGCTCTTTGGATCATCTCGAAAGCTCCAGGATAGCAGATTAGAATGTACGTGCCCTACGCGAGAGCTTACGCTCACGTACGTATCACGTCGCACGTGGAAACGATAATTACGCGAATAATTATGGACGATGCAGCGTAACGGGGTAAAAGGGAGTTATAAGCGAATCGATCATAAATCACGCAGATTTATTTTCAACGCACACATCCGCTTTTGGCGTTACATCGTAACGACGAGCGCACTCAAAAATGTACATACGTGACTATAAAATTCGTGGCGACCGGTTGCTATCGCGAGTTTTATTTTTCAGGACAATACACACAATTATACGAGTAAATTGTTTGCTGTATAAAGAATGCAGTGATGGTGACCGTGATTTAAGCGAATTACGGAATAATTATATAGAAATTAAATAAATCAATGTAGAGATTATTCAAATATTATCTTTCTGCAACTGATACTAATACATGGAATATTTGTAAACTGATGATACAATCGGGAAAGAGGTGATTGGAAAAAATTAAAGCCGAGAATAAAATTTTTTCATATATAGCTTTGTTTTTGAGAAAATCGATTTTAAATACTCCGGATACATGTGAACTCAACTGTGTCTTATTTTAATGGATTTTGTTGTAAACTATTACCTCTTATATTTGTTGTAATTACTGTACTGAATAACCGAGGATATATGATACGAGAATATATGATGACGAATAGATATTCATGCACAATAATTTTATTATTTCATAAAAATAATAAATTCTATTTAATAAATTTTATTACTTTATATAAATTGTTGCTTTATAAACTTTATTATCTTACAAATTGCTTTCGAATATACAATTCTACTCTTTGTAAATTTCTATAAATGCTTTCTAACATGTTTGGTGTTTTTATTTATCAATTAAATCCGCATCTGGCTGGCGAATATTTAAAGCCGATTTTGCCGAAAACAAAACTTCATATGAAAAAAATAACGTAATTCAATACCTATGTTTTTAAAAATTAAACTAATTTTTATTTTATTTCTATAAAATTTTATTTCTTTAAGTCTCCAGATTCAAAATATTCGAGCACAAGGCTTGGCTTTTAATACAGTGCGGAATATAAAATACATTTCCACAAGATTTAAGATATTGTACTGCTATTACATCCGTCATATGCTCGAAACATCAACGCCGGATGTTTATTATCCATTATGAGGAAAGTAGATACCTTCATATTCAACAAAATGGAATTCATTAGCACGATATTAAGTAGCTGATTTATATTCTTTATCGAGTTTCTACGGCGTTATCTTATTAAAAGTGATGTAACACAATGGATGTAATTTTTTTACGCCGCGCAGACAAGATTTTCTATCAAATAAAGTGAGACAAAAAATGTGCGCTTTTTATAAAAAAAAGTGTTACCAGCTGGTAATCGCTGGTACGCATCTGGCAATCGCGCTGCTAGAATAGTAGCAAGGAATAGTCATTAACTCAGAAGTGAACATTAACAAAAAAAATTCAACTTTCTTCCATTCGTATCTCCTCGCGTATTCTTGTTCGTAAGATAAAACATATTCCGCTCGTAAAAATCATTCCACGGAGATTACTTTGTTACACGCTTGGGACTGGCCATTTTTCAACGTCATCCCGTTGAACCATTTTCCCTCAGTAGAGACTACAATGGTTTCATTAATCAAAGATACAATACAATCAACATGAAGAGCAGATGTTTTAAATTTATTAATTTAAATTTTATGTTAATTTTATATTAATTTATATTTTTCGAAACATTTAATTATTTCAGTGATTTACATACGGCTATTACCGCGATTTTATCGATTTGTCTATTTTAGACTGGATTGTTCCATCTTTCGCTAAATCTCAGCTGACGCGTTCTCTTACTTTCACTTTCATTCTCTTTTGTGTCCATTAAATAAATTGCTACATAATTTATTTAAAGGTGGAACAACTGGCCCTTCAATTACTTGGTGATAACATAGTGAAATAAGATGAGGTAAATGATCCTGCTATTAAGTCTTGTATTACTAGATGCATAGCAGAGGCTGTACCGGAAGCAACTAGAATATCTAGTATGGCCCTTGTATAATACATCAATCGGATATACGAGCGCCATTAGCAAAGGGTTTGCATGTGACAGTTTGTGTATGATGCACCGAACTATATATCAATAACATAGAATAGATCTCATTTGTATCAGTCGACTGCCTGCAAAAATATTTTAAACTCATGTACTCATGATGATGTGTACTCATGATGGTCAATATCGTTTACGTATTGATAATAGCGAATTTTTCATGCAAATGATAGCGATCAATATTCTTCATATACATTAACTTGCGATAAAAAATTATTTTAATAATTTTAGCTATTTTATTGTAATTATTTAATACTGTGTATGTATAATCGGATATCATATTAAATCAGGAAGTGAAATAAAATTGATAAAAAATAATGACTATTTCTAATTTGCTACAAGTATAATGTCTCAAAAATGAAAAATCATACTGAAACGAAATGCATTTTAAAGCTAGTTGATACTTTCGTATGACATTAATTTTTAAAAATGCTGTCAATGTTATAACGATATAAAACCTTCAAAAGTATTGTTTTTTGATGTCTTTGCGCCATCTTTCTTAAAATTATAAGCCAGATTTGGGAAACAGATTCAGCGCATGCAAAAACTACAATATAAAGTTCATTCATGCAATAATTCAAAAGTATAAATTCGCAGGCTAGTGTAATTAATGGAAGTATAATTGATCTCCTATCGATAACAATCGCTGCTCTTCACCTACGAGTATTGATAATAGTCAATATTTTCCCGGCAAATTACTAATAAATAGTACTTATTGCTCTACACATCATTAATAGTGATAACTGTAACTTCTGCATATGATAGCAACAATCATGATAGCAATAAATAATTGAATAATTTTCAACATTCGCAAAAGATGTGTAAGTACACTCTGAGTATTTCCGCCCCCGATCGACCTACCCCGTTTGGCGCCTTGCGTAGGTCGAAGGGGTGTCCTACGCTGCGGTCGATACTCGCTATGTTTGCGCGGCCTCGTTTCAGATTCCTCTTTGTTCCCACAAGCTTCAGTTCTGCCATTTTTTTACACGAATGTGATTTAAGTCTTCCGATTCGCAGATAAGACGATAATGTGACAATCTGCGTTCTCGTTTGCACGCATAATCTTTCGTTTTATCTGCTACGAAACTGTCCTAAGTCATACCGATATATTATAGACATTTTCTCTCTCTCTCTCTCTCTCTCTCTCTCTCTTTACTATAGTTATTATAGATATCGAGCAATTAGCCTCACACTTCTGACTGAAGGTAGAAATTACCATTCGCGACTCTAGAGAGATCCCGTGGGAAATATAATAGTCACATTGACGTATTTTAACAGATATGGAGTTAACTCTTTCTCCAGTTGAGAGAATTTAATTTTTAATTTCTAACGATAATCGTTGTTAACTCTCGATAAAAATTTCATATCATTTCAAAGAGTGAATTTTGAAACAAAAATCAAGCAACCAAATTAATTATATCAAGCCCTCATTAATTATACTGAGAAAAACGTACAATTCGGTCTAGACAAGATTTCAAATTTTATTAAATGCTGGTCAACCTTTTACCTGATTATATCCGTATTGTACGTGTAATGAAGGGGAATGACATGCACAACGCGAATGTAACGCGTGCATTACTCCATTATCTCTCGTGGGACAGACACGATCTCACCTTAATGTCATTAAAACTATACGCTTGGTCTCTGTGCTCAAGCAAATTCCCGACAGCGTACGGCAACTCTAATGGTCGTTGCTATTTGTGGTCAAAGTTAAATTTGAATATTCTTGATGACAAGGCAGGCTTGTTAGTTAGTCTTGTTTAGGCTATCCGACCTGTTCAAATTTACAGCGTAAATGCATAATGTGACTTGCTTCGCATAGAAAATATTCTGAAATATTACAATTCATGAAAATTCATCTTTTTTTCGATATATAGGATACATAATAGGTATTAAATATATATGTGTAAAAATATGTATTAAAAAAAAATCGAAAAAACAATAAAGTCTAAATAAAACAATGGAAATGAGACGGATAATAAAACGCGCGATTGGATATTGTGTAATTAAAATAATTTTCGAGTTATTCGTCCATCAGAATGTCTATCTAGAGTATCCGGACTGCAATAATCAGTTGCGGTCAAAGCGTCATCGCCGCAAGCCAATACAAACGATGGATCCATATATTCTCTGTTGTCGTCCTATTGGCCCATGTAGATCAATAGAAACTGTGTTGATTAACAATGTATATCTAGTTTATATCACATGTAAATATAAATAAAAAATATGTCATCAAATTCTAAAGAAAAAATATTGTGTGGCCAGATGATACATATTGACACATAAATTTCACTCAAATATCGCGTGGGTTTCTATATATAATATTCGCGTTTCTAGATTAAATATGAAATAAATTAAATTTAATAATATATTAATAATTATTATAATTTGCCTGTCACCATTGTATACCAGTATTATAATTACAATATCTAAAGTCATCTATTTCTATATTAATAGGTGTATTTATTTAATAAAGCACGCAAAGTAATTAAAACATTCCGCATTCCACTTAGTTAACTCAGAAAATATATCGTGACTTCGATACGTTAGCTCGTCCTGAATGCCACGAATTCCACGTGCTGACAAAATTCACGCGCTCTTAACTAGTTTGATTCGAGCTTGAGAGCCCCAATGGGTCTGGGATCGTTGCAGTTTAATTAATATCAAGCGTAACGTAATAAGAGCGAACGGCTAAAGATGATCGTTTATGCAGAAGCGTCTCGTGGGCGCGCCGCTTTCAAGTTCAAGGCTGCGCTCGGAAAACAGCGCAGTTGCGGACTGCAACCGTTTACCTTAACGAGACACCTGTCATAGCATATCACCGATGGACATGCAGAGAAGAGTCCACACACGGCACAGGGAGATCTTTACACAGCACGTAAAACCGTGTTATACAGGCGATGACGGCAAACTGGGACGGTTACATTTGTCGACACGAGGATAACTCGGCGCACAGGATGGTAATGGAGAAAGAACAGCGGCATATTGGAACATGGATGTAATGGGTAGCAACAGTTTTGATTTTATATCACGCGAAGAATTGATAGGTTTGACGAGCGAGAGCCAATCAGTGAAAAAAAGTTCCATCCGGCAGTTTAGTACGTAAAAAAAAAAAAAAAAAAAAAGGAAACAATTCTGCTGTATAATTCCTCTGTAAATTTAATCAGAGAAAAAAATCCGACGATCATTTTAGAATACAAATTCACAGAAATTCACGGTAATTCAACTGAAAAATTAAGCCAAGCAATAAATGCGGAGAAGGCAGTGTATCGAGTTGATGTAATTATATTACGTTCGATTGTGTCGAAAAATTTTCCAATCAACGACGATAATATTTTTGAAAAAGACATTTCTTTACATTACATACTGCGAATACTTGGAGTATGCAAGTTTCATAAATTATTCATCATATATTCGTAGACGCAATCAAATTCCTCGACTCTCGCACGACGTTTAAAGTGACATTATTCCGCACGTGTGGAGCAGGAAGAGAGGATAGAATGGCGAAAAGTAAAACGAGTTTGCGAATGCAAATTGTCGACGAGTTGACCTTTCAAAAGAACTGCATGTCGGGTTGTCGCTTTCAGCTTGTATAGATTATCGATTTTATCTGACACGAAAGCTCGATATATAAAATTTGATTACGCTACACCTACGATACTTTTTTCTCGATCTGCAAATGACAGACATTAATTGAATTAATAAAATTTGCCTAATGTAGTAGTATCATGCAAATCGTCTTTGTGCAACCCGTAATAGTTGTAGAGATTAAAATAGAAATTTTTTCCCACTTCGCACAAATTGAAAAATTTTTACACGGACTTTATGGTAATTTTTGTATAAAATCTAGAAAAAAATTTGTATGTAATTTTTCAGTATGTCTCTCGGATTAATTTTCATTATTTTTACAAGTATAGAAAAATTATTAAGTAATCCTTACACTTTAATATCTTCAAAAAGTATTTATAAAAATGTGCATTAAACAAAGAAAAAATAGACATACTTATTTAGCCACGTGCTTCTATTATTATTATTTAAAAAAAATACTCAGGAGACGAATGATCTATGAAAGGTTTATAAAATGGGGAGAAACTGCATGAATGATTAACTATTGTAATATCATCCAGTAATTGCTCATAAACATATTTCGACGAAAAAATTCAGTGAGCTGAGAAATGAGTTGGAAAATAAGAGGATAATAAAAGGAAAATAGCCGTCCTAATGCTTGACGTAAAAGAGTTGACAAGAAATTTGCGTCGCAACATAATTTTGTAAGATTACGACGACCAAGTAATTCACTTTCGTTTTCATTTTACCGTTGAGAGATCACTGAAATATTATGAAACACTATTTACAGAGCAAACGAAGTCAGCTCTTATGATGCCCACGAGATTTTCTTGAAAATTCGTTTTATCACCATAACTGATTTATTTCTTAAACTTTAAAATAATAAATATATATTTTTAAAATAAATAACTTTTATAATAAAGAGATGAAAATTCTAACTAATTTCTTCTGTGGTTATAAATGAGTGACAAAGGGACGTTGTAAGAAGATAAGTCTTGCAAACGAGCTTATCAATGCGCATCCTACTATCAATACTGATCCTACGATTTGCCTGGCTCGTGTAAGGATTTCGTCGTTAAATCTACGAGATTGTGTATCTTCCTGTCGCAGCAGGAACAGAAATGAGATAATTGAACTCGATTTAGAGCAGAAACGATCCTGATTCGCGTCCGTTGCGTACTTGATGCAGGAAAATGAGAAAACTTTCGATCTCGATTAACAGCAGATCGACTACAGCCTCAGCTGCGAAAGGCATTACGTATTCCCACGCGTACCTTTTATAAAACATAGAACTTTGACTTTCGCGTTGATATTTCAGCAAACTCAGAACTCTCCTTGCGGATCTCGATAAGAAGTATCATCATAAGCATTTTCGACGCCTATTCAAGATCGCAGAACATCGAACAGAAATTCTTTCACACTTCGTAAAAATTCAATGTCTTGACAATAAGAGTACGATTAAATCTACCTTTTAAATTCAATGTGATTTTTGTAGACTCTGTAGTATAGAATATGAAAGTGATTTAGATCTTACTTTTTTAGATATTACTTTTTTACGTGCTGCACTATATGAATTAAATAGAAAATTATGAACACCATGTTACATTTTCATATTCTTATTGTCGGATACCAATGTGGATTTCTATGGACGTAACAATTCATCAACTATCGAGTTATGAAATATCGCAAATACATTTATCAAGGCATTGCAATTTAATGCATCGACAACATTTTAATCTTCGAAGTTTGAGAAACAGCGACGTGATATTATCAGTAAAATTCATTAAGGGACTTTATGTGATATTGAGTTTCGAAACGGATTATTGCACTCGAAAACTTAATAGCTGATTAAATGGCAATTAATTTGCATGATTATGTATAACATACATAATAATGCAAACTGTGTAGGCAGATGCATATTGAACTTTCATATTTTAATTGTTGTCGGTTTAAATTAAATCCAGTTACTATCAATCAAATCAATTGAAGATAGCAATCGCAATTCGCATATTTTCTGTTTGCATGCACCATAATTCATTTTTCTGTTCTAGGCATCACGATAGCTTGCTTTCGTATTCAACGAGAATACCATACTATTCACGCTCGTCATTTGTTATGATAATGAAATGTTTAATTATCGTTACTCTCGCTAGGCTCGATAATGCATAATGAATGATGCCGTGCTAAAAGTGTTATTTGCATGATCTATACATATGTATTCACAGCAAAACTATTTTCTGTCTGTAAATATTAAAGAAATAAAACATTTTCCTGTGTATTCATTCATAGGGATTTGTAACTGCAAGCCACGTCTAACACTCTAATATTCGTTGTCAAATAAATTACGCACGACACCTAAAAATTTGATATCAACGAACTTTTTGTTAAAAAAAAAAAATATATATATATATATATATACTCGAGCATGTGTAAACCGTCGCAACGGTTAGTCGATACAATGGCGAACGTGTCTTGCAATTAAAATCGGTTAGCACTTTTCAATGGTATTTTATTATTTAGTGCACCGCCGGATCTGACAGATGTGACAAAAATTGCCTGCTTTCAACATTACAAAGCTATATAAAAGTGGAGGCAAAATAATTTAATTGATTTTTATCTCGACGAATGTGTTTCTCTATAGCTTGACTTTTCATTCTATTTTCATTGTGTGTACAAAGTCAATCAGAAACAAATCATTTTTTAAAATAAATTTTTCGTTTAACTGCACTTTTTTTTGTTTAAGTAATTATATCTTCACTAATTTTGAGGATTAATTTAATGTACAATATAATTGAGAAAATAAATACATTTTTTAAATATCATAGCTTACAAAAATACATATAAAAAGAAAATTTATTTTTTCTTGATCATCAAAGTGTATATGTTCTCATAAAGGAATAAAATCTACGAGTAAAAAACAAAATATATAATAGCTCAAACAAAGTTATTTGTTGTGTGCATATAATTAACGTTGTGTTGACGGCATCAAAGAATTGCAAATAAAGGTATTTCATCCGTGTCAAAGCTTTTGACAATTAGTGTCAAAGCGTTTGACGTCAGTACTATAATTAATTACTAACAAGTTATGCAAATTTTGATGGACATATTCTACAGTACTTTTTTTAAAATAAAATTTTGCTTTTCTTCCGACTAAAATAAAAAACTAAGTACACACAAATAAAATTACATAAGTTCGTTCCTACAAAATATTTTAATAAAAAATTCAAAAATTCAAAAGTAAATGTGATTTTTTTTTTAAACTGATACAAGTTTTGTCAATAATCTCGAAATACATGTGATCTTATAAAATATACATACATTTATATTTTATATTTCAAAATGTATTCTTCTGTTTTTGAATAAAATTCAAATGTGACTGTTTTATTTATATTCCATTAAAATATCAATTAATTCGTTACGCATTGCTTGAATTATGCATTAAATGCTTGGATGTATATTGAGGTCATGCTGGTCTATATTTATTAAAATGGATCAATCATCAGTCACTACGCAACCTTGAGTTGATATATTAACAAAATCCGCTGGCATCTGGAATCGGCATTCGATACACGCGGCCAAGGAAGTGCATAGAAGAAGAAGAAGAAGAAGAACAAATGGAATATCGTATGCGTAGAATGAGCGTAACGGTGAGCGAAGAAAGTTCAAGGCTCTCGGGCCATCGATTCTCATCAGCCCCATGGCGGTTCTGCACCGGCGAAGATAGAACAAGAAAGAAAAAGAGAAGAAGGGTCACTGTTGTTTCACAACGAAGATAAACAGGTGTACGTCGACGCTATACGTCATTGTAAAGAAGCGAAATACCATGTCATATTATCCAACATGGATAGTACGAGAATATGCAGGCGATATTTGATAAAAGAACAAATCATTTTTATAAATAAAATAATGTTACAGTAAGATAAATATTTTATTTTTCGAGAACCGATATAAGAATTATTTTTAAAAATTATTTTAAAAATCTTGCGCATACGCGATAAAAAATAGAAAATAAATCTATTTTCAGTGCAGAAACTTATATTAAAAATAATATAACTGCAGTTTAACGAGTCAAAGAAAAATGTAATGGCCAAGAAAATTATAACTAACTTCGTCAAAGAAATTATTGGAATCATCATCAACAGCAATTAAATGTCACCAGTTATAAACGATCGAAAGCAAAAAAAAACGGCACTAGATCTGATTAAGTAGCTATTCGCACGAAGAGGAAGGCAGGCATCAAGAGAAGATTGTTGAAGGCCGCGAGTGACCTTGCTATTATCGTCAGCTTTTCGCAGAAGTCATACAAACCGCGAGATGCTTGTGGTAGCGGCGGTAGTGTGAGTTACCGTAGTCGGGTCCCTCAAACCAAGAGGGTGGCATTGCGGATCAATACCAACTGCCCCTATTCTTCAGCTGTGTATGCACGTCGCGCGTAGTCTCGCGCGGTCGAGATAGACTTGATAAGCGCGTGCATGTTCTTCCTCTTATCAATAAGCACGTGATCGTTTCTATAAAATTTTGTGTATGTACTGAATAATTTCATGAAACACACAAAGTGTCCGATAAAGACCGTAACAACGCTGAAGGGTAGATTCCTTTGAATCCTTGAGATTATTTTGAATCCTAATATTAAAAAATGTCGATATAATAATTTTTGAATTTTAAGTATTTAAAATTAGCGAATATAGCTACGGGTCATATTGCCTAAAGTTCGCGCGTTCAGGAGTGGTACAACGTAAAATGCCAACCACATCTGAACACGCGAACTTTAGATGATACGATTCGCTAACTTTAAATGCTTATAATTCAAAAACTGTTATAGCCTCGACATTTTGGTATTAGGATTTTCGTCTCAAAATAATCTCAGGAATCCCTTAAGTTGTTATTGGATACCCTCTACAAATTTTGCGCGTGGGTATATGATTAATATTCACTTAAATTCGTAAAAAGAGAAGAGAGATTCCGCTGAAGGCTGACTAGACGCGGCGAACCACTACTGGCTCTCTCACGCCGCCGTCTGGTTTCGCTAGCTTTACATCCACTTGTTAACTAGTGACTGCGGTCACGCCAGACAACTAAACGCAACATTAAAACCCGTAGCTAACTTTTCGATCTATAACGAATTATTGTGAACAATATAACAATGGGTAATTACGCGCGTACGTGAGATAAATGAACAATTCGCTCCCTTAGGAGTATTATATATTTTCTAATTAATGAGAAAATAATTTTGAAATTCGTAGAAAGAAATGTTATTTATTCATGCACGACGGAACAAGTCATTGTGCTTATCCGAGATAGTTATAATACGCGGAAAACTTTTAATTTGATTCTCAAGTTCTGGAAGTATAAGATAAAAGTTACATAAGTGTTTTCCTCAGAATTATATATATTCTTAAGATTTAGAAAGGATTCATTCTTGTCGGTAAGACAATAACATCTCGCGACATTTTACATTATTACGTTCATTTGCAATTTTGAGATCGTTACAAAAATTTCCTAAATAAAGTAATTTTAGTCGTAATAAATTGTAGATTAATTTTAGAAACTTTTTATCTCTATATAAAGTACGGAAAAGATATAAAAATATTAATTATAAACAAAGTCTCTTGCTTTTAACAAATTTCTCCTAACATTCTTATATATATTCCGACATATTATGTAAAAATAAATAAGGTTTGCGCAACTTTATAAATATCCACTAAGTTTCCAGAAAAGAGGATTAAATAGATAGGTTTTACATCAGATATGTAGAAAAGAGGACAAAGTGAGTTTCGCAATATCATCTAACTTGTCTCATTACTGGCATCAAATTCTGGGACCACCAGTCATCGTAATTCAAAAGCCTATACATGAATAAATTTTAATATGCAATATAATACAACTGAATAATTTGACGTTCTCGCGGACAAAGCATGTGAGCTTTTCTATATTGTTATTCCTCACATGACAATAATAGGTATATAAAATTTACATAAATTAACATATAATTTCATTAAGTGTATGAATTAATTAACAAAAAATTTTAATATAACAGGTAGTAAATTAAAATTAAAAAGAAAATTTATAAATTTTTCCAAATGTACAACATATATATATATGTAAATGAAATAAAAAGAAATTACTATTTAAAAACTTAATTATGTCATCTAATATAATCTTGTATATTTTATGTAATGTAAATTTGCACAATTTTGTGTATGTGTATATGTGTGTTTGTGTGTATGTGTATGTGTGTTAAAAATTATTTTATAATTTCAAATATGGATATATAATACACAATGCATGTATTTTATCCCTTACAAAGTCGGGTCACTATAGTAACCGAGCAATTCTCGTGCAAGTTTCTTTGAGTCTTTCAGTAATTATAAAATTATACCTTTTATTTTTTTCCAAAATGAAGTTTCAATATTTATTTTAAAAAATTGAAAGTATGTTGATAAATTTTTAGAAATTTTTTTAATCATTCTGAAGGTGAAAAGAATGGATTTTAGTGATCCGTGTGTGTGTGTGTGTGTGTGTGTGTGTGTGTGTGTTTTGACGAGAAAAGCACCAAATTGTACTTTGTATTGTTAAGGATTAAATAATGTTTGATAAAAGCTCTTTATATCAATACAAAAAATATACTACAAAAATATGGTACTATGTTCATTAATTTGACCTGTATCTTATCAAATACCTGATACGTATCAAAATTATATATAATCTAAAAATGGTGTCAAGCTATTTCACAAAGAAACACTACTCTGACGATACTGATCACGATAGAAAGCAGAAGTGGTTGTCAGGAAATAATAGTGATCGATAATGTATGTACGCGATATGCATAAATCTCTTTTCAAGATCCCTGCCAGTAAAAATAAAGATGTGAACAGACAATGTCTGCGAACGATAAAGTGAATGATGAAATATTTCATCGTTTATTTGGTACGAGATAACGCCCGCGGTGATGCGAGATCGTAGTACAAAGTAGATATCACGTGAACACCAATACCCTTAACTTTTCATTTTTACGATCGCGGTCGAAAAATAGAATTTTTATAATAAAATATCATCAGTTATAACTGCGGTAGAACCTACAAAATTTAATAGATCTTTCCAGATTTTCAACAAAAATTCCGTATATAATAAGAAAGCATCTCGTATTAGACATAACGTGAAAAGAATTAAATAAAGAATGATGTGAAATAAGAAAATAATAAAACGAATAATGTGTGTGTGTGTGTGTGTGTGTGTGTGTGTGTGTGTGTCTGTGTCTGTGTGTGAAAGATTTTTGTTCCGCAATAACGATAAAGCGAAATCGAAGAACAAGAAATAAACATAGAACACTTGAATCGTGAACATAATATAAATTGCTGATTAAATAAACCTGTTTGACTTGAAACCTGTTCAATTTGAAACTAAGTTGATAACGTAAAGTTATGGATAAATTGCTTCGTATTCAGCTACGGGATAAAATTACAACGCATCGTTATAACAACAGCAACCCTATACCATCGCTCGCTTCGGTGTCTACATAATTCAATAATGAAATACGCGATGAGATAATGAACGAAAGCATAGAATCTTGTCACGTATCGGCGTGATCGTATCTTCAGCGACATATGTTTTGAAACATCATTGTCATTGTCAGCTTTGTAAATCTATAAAGAGTAACAAATTCAATGCATTCGCGATTTTATAAAACGCAATGGAGCATCTATGAAAATAAAAGGAGCAATAGAATCGTCCCGCTTTAACGTGTAACAGAAAATGGGTCGACGAGTACCACCGCCTTTTCCGGAAGATATTAATAACAGTATCGACTTGGGACTATACATCTATAGAGAAAATCTGCAAGATACGCGATTCGGTTTAATCTAAAAGATAAATTTCTAGACGTAACTGAAATAAAACGAACGCAAACGCAAATGGATGCATTATTACATAAGTTTACTTTAATAAAGTAACTTCGAACTTGATTTTAAATAAACAAAATAATTTTATATAAATAAACTATTACCAATTTAATATAACTCAGCCAAATAATATCTGTAAAACGAATCGATCGAATGATAATAACGTGTATGATAAAACGAAATTTCCTGTTAATGTTATTGATCGTAATCAACGACACACAAACGTAAAAAGCACGCGTGCGATTTTGATATACATTACAGCGTTCCTGTAATTCCGTATTATCGAACACAGACGCGATGCTTGTACATTCGATGAGGTCTCGTGTCGTTTTGTTTGCCGATGCTTGTCACGTGATAGTATCTATTCAAAGGACATCCAACCTGTAACGTTGGTTACAACGATAATACATGCTCGACGGTACCTGGTAACAGCGTCGAGTGAATTTATTATACGCAGAAATTTATGCTCTCTTCATGTACCTGTGTGTAATTTAAATTTATATAGTTGAAATTAAAGCCAAAGTTTAAGGGTCAAAATTGTAAGCTTAATGTGATACATCATTAAAACTACTGACGGTACTATTGCCATTATGGTGTTACTGTTCGCAATAACTACAAACGTTATAATTAAATTAATTCCATTATTTTGATAAATAATTAAAACGTTATATTTAAAAATAATATAAAGAAAGAGAAAAAGACTTGAAAAAAAATAAACGTCATGATGATGTACAATCCTATTTTTAAATTTTGTACTTTTAAAAAGTCTGTTTCATTTCATTTACGTGAATTGTTGTAGCTTCGTTATATTAACGACACATCGACAAGCATCAAACTGATCAAACGACATTGGGTATCCCTGGTGTGCAAACCATAATCGAAGACCATCGCAGGACAAGTGGATGCTGCGTACGCGTGGTGCACCGTGGTCTCTTGAGAAATTACACGTCACATGCATGTGAGTACCAGAGAACGTGCAAGTGGTTACAACAATGGTAAATCACTGCCGTTAGAAAACGTACCCGACAGGAAGCCGAGAAAACTGCGACTCTATTCGATAGTTCTCGTCCCTTTTATCGTCATATTATTTATTAAAATTGTTTATTTATCAAACATATAAATATAAAAAATATTAACTTGACGAAGGCCACTAAAGAGTGGAATATATTTTTCTGAAGATTAATCGAAGTTGAAAATTCGCAATTCGGAAATGTTAAATTCGCAATAAATTTCGAGATAAACAATCAAGTGGGCCAATATCGCATAGATATTATTCACTCATATTATTCACTCATAATTATATCTGTACTACATATCAATTTATCATTTTTAATAACTTTCAGCTCAAATATATTGACTTTTACATCTGAACTACAAACAAAAAATAATAGAAAGGTAAAAAATAAACTTGATTTAGTAAACTATGTGATCAGTCCACTTTAGTCGCATATATAATTTGGAAATCATTGCTATTTTCATCAAACAAAAAGTTTTGATCTTTCATTAATTTCCAAAATATAGGTATTACAGGTTAAGATAAATACAATAATTATAACAGATCTCCCTATATATATCGACCAAATTATACAAACTATTATTATTTTATAATCAATTACTATTAATTTGTAATTATTAGTAATTCAGTTATTCTCTCTGTGTAGAAATCACTATAAATGTCAGGTGTGAATTATTAATTTTATAAAGAGAAACCATTTGACAGCGCGAATCCATTGATTTTTCCGAAGCAATGTAGACCGTGATAGATAAATCCATCGTGTGAAAATCGCAGTGCGAATCGCATAGCGGTGCGCTTTAAAGATCTATATTTCGCACGCCATTTTAGACTATCGCGAACTTGTATCGTCCAATGTCCGAAAAAAAAATACAAGAGGCGAATGAGCAAAAAACTCCCAATAGCCATTCACAGTAACCAGAGTATAAACGCAAAAGTGGTTTCTTTGGCTGGATGCATTGTCGGTTCATGTTAGCGGTCTGCACAATTTCGAAAAAGAACGGGCGCGGAATAAATTTCACCCATTCGCGCATTTTCAATGATTTATTGTACATGAGAGTTCATCAATATCAACATTTCTTGCTTGACACATATATACAAAATGTATGCACAAATACAACGACAGCAGGCTTTCTGATCGATATGAGTTTCCACGATCGGCGACAGCTATTTAAGTATAGATAAAATAATAAATAAGAACTTGACATGTTGATTTTTAAAGCGATTATAGAAGTAGCGATATGTCGTATTGCACGCATTGTTTTCCCTCTAGAGTCAATTCAATGAGAATTATTATTCCAAGATGTCAACTTGAACTTTATTGAATTTATCGTGTGTATATATATATATATATATACTTGGGTGAGTCAATAAGTAACCTTGATGTCTTGATTTCTAAGGGCAAAATTAAAGTTACTTATTGACTCACCTATATACTGAGCATTAAATTCCCGATATTGCAAGTTTAAGTTCATGACAAGACAAGTCAGTTGACTGTAAGCACTTGGGAAAGTTGCTTTAATTTCCGAAATATAAACGCGATTATACAACACGTATGCGGAAGTGCTGTCGTTTACGTGTTTACTGAATTCTCATGGGTCATCATGAGTATGTATTCACGGATTGAATACATACTCATACATGTATCAGTCCGTACCATTACGAAAGAATAAATCCTACGAGCCGATATCGACAACGACAAAACGCAATGCCGATAAAAGAAGAAAAAAAACTACCACTGGGTTCACGAATTTTTCCGAAGGGCAGAAAAGCAAAAAGAAAATATTTGCGCAAATACGTTTTTTTTACATCCACGGGAAAACATTCACAAAATAAGTTTGCTTTTCTATCTAGTATTCCTTGCTATCCTTCAAATTTATCCATCCTCACGTAGGATGATGGCACGAGCAGCAAATGTACAATGTAAAAATTTCACATGCTTCGATGCACGAAAACATCGAATAATACGCGGCAAGAATATTAAAACTGTTATCAATTTGCTTGTGCACGTAACGGTACGAAACGAGCGCGCATAAATAGCTCTACAGTTATAGTAAAAAAAGAAGTAGTTCGAAGTAAAAACTACAGCAAAACACTTATCGATTAATTCCCAGAAGTTGATATATGACTAACACATTAATTTACAATCGTTACAAATGAATGTAGGTTTAACATAAATAATAGGTTAATAATAATAGGCATAATTGTTGCATTTACGTTATATTATCTTTGAATAAAGTTTATAGTAAATTATTCATAATTAATGTATCACTATTAAAAGTGATTGATACTAAATTGTATCTCGAATAAATCTCAAGGATATCTCATTATCCGATTAAAATCGTCTGAATGATAGTGGTAACAAGGGTTTTAAAATTAAAGCCGAATCGATCGGTGCGTTTACAAGATTATAGTGACAATGGAAAAAAACTCACGTTCTCTTCGACGGTCTTCTTGATTTTCACGCTGGCCTCCACCACGGTCTTCCCGGCCTTGTTCACGGCGCTGTACAAAAACCCACCGAGACTCTTCGCCCCAGCCAGTGCCTTCGTAGAAACTGGTGGCAGAACAGGAAAAGTAAAATGAGAATAAATGCGACATTCGTGTGTGTGTGTGTGTGTGTGTGTGTGTGTATGTGTGTGTGTGTGTGTGTGTGAGAGAGAGAGAGAGAGAGAGAGAGAGAGACAGAATTGTGCCTTCGCAGTTAACTCAACATTAAAAGAAACACCGTTAAAGTAGGTCGTAGCTATTATATAAAAATAAACCGGTGAGAAGTTCTATAACTATTTTTCTTTCAAATAAGAAAGATGCTATTATCGTCTCTTAAAAAATTAATTAAATAAAAACTTCAAGCTATTTACCTTAATTTTGTTACTTATTGGGAAATGCGAAAAAATCAGAGATTGCTCGATATAAACTATTAAATAGTATCTTTCATTCATATCCATGTCGCTTTTAAAAAATTTCTTTTTCTATATAATTTCTTTATTATACTTTAATTACTTTTTTCTTTATTAGACAATTCTTTATTATAAACATAAGTTTAGCGTAAGAAAACATTTTATGCATCATTTAAAAAAATTATCTAGACATTTAAAAAGTTTTAAGAAACGACGTGAATATACAATGTGTGCCGTTTAAGAATTAATACCAAGTGTTAGAAGTTAGCGAAAAATATTACACATATATATAAACTAAAAAAAATAAAGAATCACGTGGTACCGGATCAACGTGCAAGTAGCTCGTTTGATTAGTCGCTGGCTGTTCTAACCCGAATACGTCAGGATACGTGGATTTCTCACGAGACTCCTTTGCAGAGAATTCTGACTTAGCCATTTATCACGATCCGATGAGAAAAGGAAATGGGCGTACGACAGTAGTGATAGTAGCGATCGGTGCAAATCGCTTTTCCGAGCAAAATGTTACGAGATATCTGACGTTAAATATTATATTATACTATCACCGTATGTAACTTTAGCTATGTTCCATCGTCAGATGTTCCCGATGTTCGATGTAAAACTGTTACAATGTGCTGTAGAGAAGCAAAAGAAATCTGATTTGTAAAATCCATGTATTTATCTTTAATCGTGTTATTCAATATTCTAAATCGTAATATCGCCTTTAAAATGTAAGTGACACGATTAAGGTATCATATGTACAATCTCTGCCTAAAAGTGACTTGAAATTTGTATTTAATGATACAATTTTATAGTTCGAATAAAAATTTTCTTATTTTGTCGTAATTATTTTTTTAATCATATCTACTTCTTATTTAAATAATTTTTGATCCAAGTTTTAAATCGCGTCGTAAAATTTTTTGTATTACTTTTAAATACAAAATAGAAAAACTTGTAATTTTTTTCATAAGTTTTTTATTTTGTTAAAAAAATACTTGTAATACATGTAATACATCCTTAAATCTAAGTCGCAATGTATATATGTGTATATATATTTTCCACGTATGTTTTAACAAAATAATGCAATAACAGTTTTTTTTTTCTTTCAAACCCGTAGTTTGGAATTAAAATCACATAGTGTATATCAAGTTTAAAAAAAGCGGATGCCCCTTTGCTTGCACATCCCATTTTATGTCCTGTCATGCAGCTAACACGTGGATAACGAATATTAATTAACAAACGGTATATATATCTCATCATTTATAAGATAAAAAATAAAATAACGTCCGCGAGAAAAGCATCGCTACATCATATATGACATATTGAAGAGATGCGCGACGCAATATACTTTGTCGTTTAAACTACGCCTCGTAAATAGATTGCCGTTTGATCGCCTAACGCATCGACAGCAAGTTACAGTGACATTTACACTTTCAATAAAATAGAAAACGATTCACCTTTTCTTATAGCTCAACTCGTTGAAAAGGTCGGCTGGTCTTGGTCGCAGCGTTTCAAACAGCAATGTCATAACGTACTTCACCATATTTACCAACATTAAGGTGATTTCGTCGTAACTTAAAGCATTTTTGAGGTAGTTTTGTAGAAAATTGTAATGACGAATTTCTGCGCTAATTTAATTCGCAGAGATTTTATTCGAAACAGTCATTACATTATTCAATCTCGAACTTTAATTTTTATGTTCATATAAATCGTTTAAAAATTTCTGACGGAATATACTTGCGTAATATGTTCTCAATCAAAAGTAATAAATAATCCATTTAGACATAATTCTACAAAGACACAAGATAATTTTTTTAGATATCGCGAAAACGTGATATTTTTCTTTAAGGGAAAGGAAAGAAAATTTAAGGGATAACGGGTAATAAAGATTTAAGATTTTTGATGAGAAAACTATCAAGAGGAATCATGAACAAATGTAGTGGACTACTTTATACGAGCCATAGAAACGTAACTGGAAGTTAAATCGTGTAGCTATAAAATGAGACACACATTTTTTTTTTATGTTTCGTACTCCGCGATATCCGTTGCGATAAAACAACGTCATCTTTTGAAGGATATTTAAGCATTCGCACGTAGCTATTCGAGAAAATTTAGGAAGGCGCGTCTTTAGAGGCCAGAATATGTAGAAATTGCCTCTGTATAACTCGATTGCCTTTGCAAACCAAAGGCGATTTAATCAAACGGATTGAAGCACTTCAATTCGCGCAGCTTCATCCCTACCTATCTCCATTCGATCCGCTGCAAGCAGGAGGCCATTAAAGGGAACGAATCAGCGTAAAATACACGTGGCTTAGTATAACAATGCACTATACAACAGCTTAATAACAGCTTCCAGCTTCGCAAGATACAGGTACAGTGGATAATTGGTATCGGAGTCTAGGAGTCTAGATTATAGCAGGATTAACTCCTACTGAGGTATCCGAGAATTGCTAAACAAGTGTCAAATATCATAAACCTTGTCACGCTGAGATAATTTGTCATTACATGGACCACGAATTGCACTGTACGTGAGAGTTTTGAAATGTTAAGCAATTTTGGTCTTGCAGAAGTCTTGGTACACAGCCAAGAGTAATAAAGAATTAATAAACTTTCAATTTTTAGAAAGAAAAAGATTATCTTCGAATAAGATCAGTCTATTCCCTTTCATATACTCTTAGAGTTTCTTGAATTTGGATTATAAATATATATCAGAAGACACGGCAGTATCTCGGGTGTTAAGTAAACATTTTATACTTCTTTTTTTACTTTAAATGGCCTTCGAGGCTGGCCGTGCAATGAAAAATAAACTAACTGTTGTCAAATAGCACTTAAAGAAAAATCCCTCAGGAGCTGGTTGACTAACGAAACCCATAGTGATCAAAATACCGTAACTGCGGGGCAGATGATATACGATACGTGTTTAACAAGATCTATCTCGTTTTTTTTTTCATAAAACAGAATGGAATTTCAGTAGCAACGAGAAAATTCATCGATGTCGCCACCGTTCAACGAAAAGTTACAAAAAAGTTTGTCATTAATAAGAATTACACATCTCACTTTACCGAAAACCGTCACAAAGTGCCACACGCGAAAAACTGATATTTTCGTCGTTTTGACTTTATTAACTTCACACTTTAGTAACTTGTGGGACTTGCGTGCAATGCTTTGATAAGATATCAATGACTAGAGTTGCCAACTCACCGATAATGAACTGGCCTAGCCAGTATTTTCACTCTTCGATCGATTGCTGGTGTATTTTACTGGCCTCGATGCATAAAATGATGGTAAATTAAATTTGTTTTATGAAAAAAATTTTTTATAACAAAAATTTAGTTTTAAATTCCATATATGCATTTTTCTCGCGTAAAAAAATTTTTTTTATGTACGCTGATAGCGCTGCGGGGGAGGGGCACTAAAGTTCTAGATATACTAAAGTTGCGCAATCCTTTTGTCTAAACCGAAATGCCAACAACTTTTCTATTGGCTATTTCGACCGCCATTTTCGATCTAACGTCCACTATCTAATAAGCGTCAAGTATATAATAAATAGTTATTATCAAAAATGGAGGACCTTTGCACTACTTTGATATATCTAGAGCTTTATGCGATACCTCTCTCATTGGCTAGATTGAAATGTAGAATTGAAATGTGTTACACATTTATGTTTATTTTACTCTATAGTCGTTTTTAGCCGGAATTCCGGATTTTAGTGTCTGATTTGCTATTAACATTCAATTTTAATGCTGATAAAAACTGAAAATATTATTTTATTACATCAAGTATAATATCATAGAAAGAGAAATATAAATGTAATCATTATATATCCGTAGCTTTAACGGTATAAATGCTGTCTGGCCGCTTTATATAATTCTCGTGCTTGAGCTTAGAAAGGTCGCATATATAATAATGGGACTCCTTTGTGATATTAATGGCACAATCCTTATGTCATAGTCTCTTGTCCGGTATATTCTAGGTTGATGACGTCGATAATTGTGTAATATGTCGGAAGATAGTGGTGACTAAGAACAATTATAAAGGAAGTGCATTACGTGACCGCGATATAATGCTTCTTCGACCCATTAAGATAACAATTTTGCTATGTGATATAATATACAAGACCTATAATGTTATACACACATATAGCTGTCAAGTATAGATATCTCTTACTATATCTAATAAGGATACGTACTAACGATAACAATAAATACAAGATATAAAGGATCCATAAAGATAATCTGCCAAAGGATATATAGCGACACTTGTCAAATAAATAGCGGCATGTACTAAATCTTCGACATTTATTGGAAAAATATTCGTGAAATGGGAAAACATTGAGGCGATAATCGCATTCGTTTGCTGACAAAATAGTAAGAGCAATCTGCGAAATTACAATTACAGTTAAGAGTTTTCAATTATATGGCATACCAAGTGGTGCTTAATTAAATTGTGACCTTGCTTTTCCCCTGCGTTTGCGTCCCAATATATTCTTAGAGAGAAAATTAATCTTAAATATAAAATTCACTTTTCGTTTTCTGTACTTTTTCCTGCTACTTTATATTAAGTCACTAAATGTTGTGTGTCAGATATAATGAAAAGTTCGTACTTATTATATTATTTAAAAAATATTATTTAAATAAAAATAGCACTAAATGCATTGTTCAAGAAAAATTTGATCCTTAAAAAATTATTTATAATGTCTTGTGATATTCAATCATATTAGATAATTAAATAATTAAAATTATATTTGTCGCAATTATTATATCGTGGTTGTAAAATCGATCTTACGTAACAGCCGAATTTGTGTGTGCTTTTCTTAACATCAATCTTTTGAAATTTGTTCAAGGATCCATTACGAGTAAAGAATATCTAAATTTCCTGATATCCTATTTGAAGAATGATCTGAGAAGAAGAAAAAGAAAAAATTCTATCGTGCCAAGGAAAAATTCATGCAGGTAATCTTTGAAAAAAGGACCTGATTTGTTCTTTTGAATCGATCCAGACACCCGCGTTTACAAAGAGACAATCATGGTGATAATAGAAGATGATGAAGAATAAAAGGTGGGAATTGCACGATTCTTTGTTTCCACCTTGAAACAATTTAATAGATGAACCAGCAAGATCATATCCATGCTAAAAAATAGACTTCATATTTGAACATCCGTTTCCGATTTTATCGCTACGAGCTCGTATTCATTCTCGTATTCTTTGTCGATTTATCGTCGGTCAAATCTCCGCTATATAAGTCAAGCGGAAAATTATCTGCGGCGTCACTGTGAAAAATGAATAAAGCGCGAAAGTAATAGGAGATTCACCGTTCTTCGACAATGATTTTGCAAACGGGAAGAGTTCGGCATGGCGAATCTTTGGGATAGACCAC
This sequence comes from Acromyrmex echinatior, assembly GCF_000204515.1. The sequence continues at coordinate 2,100,833 of NW_011627850.1, forward strand.
CAGCAGCGGTTGCAATGATTCTCGCGTTTCAATTACTACGAGCATCCCTTACGTCTGAAACCCGACGAGTCTCCATCGGTCTGGAAGAAGTATTCGCAGAGTTCCGAGTGTGTGTCGATGACCCGGACCTTGTTGTGCTCCAGGCAGATCAAGCGAGCTGTGAAACTTCAATGGTCCGAGAGTGAGTTAATTATCCTCGGGTCACTCGTATCTCGTTAGAAAGAGTGGCTATAAAACTGCCACGAACATAATATTATTGTTAATTACATTTGGACAAGCGTGATAGTCTTTCGCAAATATAAAGCTCTATCTAATATAGCATTTCTATAAAATTTGTGCAAGATTTATAAAAACAAATCTAATTCATAATATACTGTAAGTTACTGTCAAAGGTTTTTCATATAAAACAAGAAACATATAAATTGACATTGATAATAAATACTAATTTCCACAATAGATTTCGCGTAAGAGTTTAGTAGTCAATTTAAATTTAAATGATTTAAATATACCATCGAACTTTTCCTTAGTATCATTGATCAAGTCTATTACAGTTACGGTAATCTAGGCAAGCAGAATGCAAAGAAGATACTTTAGAATCGCTTTAAGTTCTATGTCAACAAAAAAGTAAATTTCCGACGGCCGATATTAAAAGCGAAATCGATAGCTTATTGAAATGCGTTGCGTGACTTAGTCGATACACTTAGTCGATATCGGATTATTTATGAAACTGATTACTGTCGGAATTTAACTGACATCAACAATCAACTAACCGTATGGCACGACTGATCCGTTTAATTTCCTCCTAAGAATGCTCTGTTACAGGAGAAGATCGATACTAGTTCTAGCTTGGTTAAAAAATCATAAAATTCTTTCGTGAAAAGGAGCTTCCTCTTTCGAGAAAACAAGTGTTTCATTTAGCACCATTTAGCGAAATGAAAATTTGCAATCACAATATTGCGTTCAAAACATTATTGCTACTAAGTAATTACAAAATGAATATGGATCAAGCCAAATACGGATGAAGTCATTGTTCAAATTTTTCTTGTGATAATAGTTACAGATAATATTTTATACTTTGCACTGCATTACATTTTTTTGAATAAAGCTCATACAACACTGCAATTTTAATCTGCTTATTTTTAACATGAAAATGTAAAAAATTGTGTGTCTTATTTAACAAGCTGTAGCAAAAATATGTTCTCATAGAAAGTACAAATTCTGGAACAATACAGAGTTTATGCAAAAGGATCTTTTAACAAACAATTATATTTAGACTCTAGAAAATACTCTAGAAAATATCAATAGTGATCGAATGGTACAATCAAAGGGAATATCCTACTAGTACAAAGCCATAAATCACTGCAATATGCGACTGCAATCTTTTGAAACAGGATTTAGAAAGAAATAAAAGGAACATTTGTAGTAAATATTCCGATGTTATAAAGCGTTTCGTGTTCGCTTCCTCGGAATTAAAATCGAATGTGAATTTTTCTTGTGATTTAACTGATGCGATTCAAGTTAGAATTTTCGTAAATATAGGTAAAAGAAATATACGAAAGAGCAAAACGTTTCTCTTTTTAAATAAAATATTTTTATTTTAATGGTACAAACTTTAACTACGTATATAATTTTATATTCTGCTAGATTTATTATAATAACATGTATAACTTGCACTCCATGTTGTTTTGCATTTCAGCAAAACGAGGAGCTTTGCCTCTAGCACTACGAAGAAATCATGACTTTTGAAACCACAGAAGAAATACACCTGACAATCGAACGAAAGAGTAGAAAATCAATAATATGTATGTGCTTGAAATATTCCATATGTTAAAATTGTACATTGAGATGCCAGTCAAGGAAAACCATCTATACGCACATCCTTCGCAAAAAGTTCATGATAAAAGAAAGTCTTCCCTTTTTCCGATCACACGTTGAAATTACAATTGTATTTAAACAAATATACCTAATACTATTGACAGAGAGATATCTATCTATCGACTAACATCAACTTGATCAAATTACTCTGAAATTTGGCAAATAAGCCAAAAACAAATCAACGGAGAGGAAATAGAGTGGCAGTAGAGGTAGGCTCATCGAGTTGCGGTTACGTCGTAGTCGCTGATTTTCCGAAGGAAAGGAAAAGTTGGTTGGGGAGTATATTGATCGACGAAGATGGGGTCCAACCCGTCGACGACGCGAAGGATGGCTACTTGCTGACTGGATCTAGTTATACTCGAAGCGTGAAAACGTTTTGACGATCGTTTTCTCACCCACTCATGGCACTACTCCCACACATCAGCGAAGGTAGGATGAAACGACGAGTGATTCATAGATGAAATATATTTAACGATTCTTCCACGATTTGTCCAGGATAAACGCAGGTCAGCGCCTGCCTCGGGCCAAGGACACGTGCAACATCCACACCCTTTCAGCCATTTGCGCAAACTATCTTTGGCTGCCAATCTCATACGTTCGCTCTTTCCTCTTTCTCTTTATCTCTTATTCTCTCTCTCTCCCCTCTCTCTCATTTGCAAAATGTTTCTCTACTTCCCTTCAACCACCGTTGAATTAATTTACATATACTGCGTATAATGCAATTGGAATACATGCGATGCGCATTTTCCCTTTGAGAATTATGCGTAATTGACAAGCGTAACTAACGATGGAATTGGTAGCTATTAGATCTTCTAATATTAGCGCTTTGAAACTGCAGCTTTTCCCTATCGAACGAAAGCAATTAAAATCATTATGAGTCATGGATTGGTAATGTAGATCGTAAAGGAAAAATACTGTACTCGAATGACATTTCTCACAGCTAATAGCATTTAATCTTACTAAATACATGTAAATATATGTAAATAGTTCTTCGATAGCTTATTTGATATCCGAGTAAATATCTATAGTACACGTGTGTGTGTATATCTAGGCCAAGGACGAGCCCATTTCTTTCTTCTCTTATTCACCCTCTATTTTGTTAATCTCCGCTCGGTTCATGGAATAGGGGATGAAGAAATATTTTGCAAAGTCGCATGATTGAAAGATAAAAAGCTGCAGCGAGATTGAGGAGATATCCTCTATAGATAGGTTTATTATGCGCTATAAGACTTGAATTTTCTCTGAATTTATATCTTCTAACGCCTATTAGGCAGACGAGTACGGAAATTGCACTTTTGTGCAGTGATTGCTTATTCACACCGAGAAGTTTTCGCGATGGAACTACGATCGTCTATAGACGTTCTTACGTCTAAATGAAACGCATTAAGTGATTAAATAAAACTCTAGTCTTTTCTATTCGATTAGAAAATTTAAATATAATATAAATAATATCTCTGTTGAAAACAATAAATAGCATTAATTCAAATATTTAAAAATATGTTAAAAATATCTTTTTATCAGCGGCGTTCTTTACATCCACAGTATCTAAATGTAACAGCTGTTACGTAAATAATCGTTTATATATACACACGCGAATATCGTATAAATAATACTTCACATTCAATTTCATCACGATTATTATGCTAGCCCGCGCGTACAAATTCTACACAGAAGTGCAGATTTCATGGGTCGATGCTTCGATTCGATTGATAGAAACTATACAATGTGTCGTATGTTCCATTGTACAAAACATCTCCAATTCTACGCGACGAAATTCATTCACTCCATTTCAATTAATAAAAACGGAGATGTACACTTTCTCATTGTACTTGCATATTGTACATTTTTGAACATATGTGGGTGCTGAAAGATGCTGCAAATATCGTTTGTGCATTTAGGTAAAATGTATGTACATATCTCGGAACGTAGAGCTATTCATATAGACTCTCTCGCGGCTTCAAAGTTCATCAAATATTTCTCGACCTCCGTGCGTTTTCATGGTAATCAAATAAACCAGTCTATCTTGTTGTAATATGTGACGGTTCCAATCCCTTGCGCATTTTCAGCGAAAGAATAGGAAAAGTAATGTATATTCGAGAAAATTTCTCTTGAACGATGGCACTTAACGATTCGCCTTTGCAACTTGCTCTTTGTTCGTAAGACTGATCGGCAAAGCACTGATGGAAGCGCGATTTCCGATAATATCATTGTGAACGCTTCACCGCGCTGTACGCAAAGCCAAGTCGAACGAGCAAAGTGACCTTTTCAATAGGTTTCGTCCGAGAAAAAAACATGCAGCAAAATGAAAAATGTTATTATTACAGGTAACGGATTAACGAAGACGTTCAGACGTACAGAAAATGTTAAAAATTATATAATAATATAGTCTGTGAGAAACTTCGGTACGGTTAATATTTGAGAAGTACAAAGATAATTTTAGAAAGGGATGAAATAATATTTCTTGTTACTCCTGTATTTGTATCGTAATTAAAACAAATAAAAAATCCTGGTAGAAATGTATGCAGTTTTCCTAGATACCTATCTAGTTACTGTCTAATATTACTGTATTTCTCATTAGTTGTAACAATACTGCGTAAAAATTGGATAAGAATTTAGAGTTTTATTCAATGAATGAAACAATTTTTTTTAGTAAAGATATGAATTTTCATGGACAACTGCGCAACTATTGTCTAGTATTAATAGAGTATTATTAATTAATATTACGTCTATTTAATTACGTCTATTAATATTAATCTATTTATTGTTCAGGTTTAGTAAATGAGTTCAAATTTTATGCAACTTGTGCGCACTAATCGCAAACAAAGCATTATATCTTGGTTGGGCACCTAAGTTTACTTCTCAATCATTAAATAGAGTTAATATATAACAGTCGAGTAACTGCTCAGATAATGCAATAAAATTTCAAAACCAGGGATATCTAAAATAAATTATTACTGCGCGCGATTTATTCTAAAATGAGAATACAAACATAATCTCTCTGTATAGCAAGAAATACAAGAAAGAAAGGAGCTAGGAAGAGAATTTAAAGGAACTGTCCCTTTTCTGTACAAACAAAAAAAAAATAATTTCAATAATTTCAAATTAAAGATTATTGTAAAATAGTCTTAAAATATTTTCAAAAAAATTACCAAACAGAATTTGATTAAAAGAAATATCACAGAAAGAAAGTAAACAAATATTCAAGTTTCAGAAACACTTTATATGTATTAAAAAAGTAATGCTCTTTGATTTTACAAGCAAGGGTTCAATATATACAATATTACTGAAATAGTTCCGTGTAAAATAAAAAAAACACTTTCCCCAAAGAGATCGTGTGAAAGGTAGCTATAATTTTGAAATACTCATAGTATCATATCTCTCAAATTCACGTAGAAAAAAGTTTGTGAGATAAAGGATGTATGAATAATACAAAGGCAATTTCCGGGAGAGGAGATACACTACGGTATCACGTGCGTGAAAGCGTAAATAACCGCTCAGGGCAGAAATCGAATTTTCTGCGGGAACATGGGACGATTTAGCGGCGTGTGTAATCAAAGGACTGACGTCCGAGACAAATTAACCAGCAATTGTGCAAACCTGTGTAAACGTGAGCTAAAAGATTTTTAATTTACTGAGTTGTTTAACGCGCGATTTGTAAATCGCATATGAAATGTGAATAACGTAAAAATATTAATGATTAAGAACATTCCCTCGTATTATAGTAGAATCGCATTTATCATAACCTAGTAAACCACGTTTCATCTTCCTAAATTAAAATAACTGTGATATTTCAATAATTAAATATCTGAAGATTAAAACTCGTCCTCCGTATTTCATGTAAGATATTCAGAGAGCAAAATAATTATAAATAAATGTAAATATACAGCAAAATAAATCTGCCGTCTAAATAATCATTCTCCGGACTGGAAGTTATATGAACTAATGCAAATACTACAAAATTTTCTTCAAGAGTCGCTACTTTCGCATTTTTAGTTTCGCGCTGACAAATTTCCAGAAATGCATCGTGACGAAAAGTCTACTCGTGTGAGAGTACTTCTCTGATTCAGACAAATAAGAGTACATCTTACAAGCGAGGCAAAGAGTAACAGTCACATGCGACAACGTCAAAATCAAAATATTTCGTTCGCAAATTTATCGTGCGTTTTTTTTTCTTTGCCCAACATAATATACGTTCATTTACCCTTATGCCACTGAGCTTCTTATAAGCATCCTACAAAAAATTTTGCTTTTACAGAATGAGAGATACGCCCGTTACGCGAAGTGTCTCAACTTGTGGCGCACGAGGAAAGTGGCGAAAAAGTAATAAGATACATAAAATAGTATAAATATATACACAGAAAAAAATGTTTGATTGAATTAACGGGAATTTTAATAGAAAATGAACGATCCAGAATTCTAATTAAATGTATAAGATTTCTGATTAAATCTATTAAAATTTTAGTTAAAATAATCAACATTCAGTAGATTTAATCAGAAATAGACTTAACCAGAAGTCTATCGTTCATTTTCCATCAGAATTCCAGTTAATTCAACCAAACATTTTTTTCCGTGTACGAACAAAATAACGATAAACTCCATAGAATATTAGCATAATGATTTGTTTTCATTGAAGAAAGAAATAATTTATATTATGTTACGTACGCGCGAATGTGGAAGTGAATTTCCAAAGTGCAACGCGCCATGAATTCTCTCTGTATGAACTATGGAGCATAACAAAGCACGACCTCCTTCAAAAGAAATCATTATTTGTCGACTTGCATACTCATTGTCAGACTGTTTCAAGTAACAATAAAATTCTCAAGCTAGAATGTTAGAGAAGTATTGCTCTTACATTAATCTCAGTTTCAATGAATCTCAAATATAAAAATTCTGATGTTTGGCTGACGAATATAAAACGCGATCTTCAAGTTAAAAATTATATTCGCTCAAAAGACATTTTAGAAATCTTTAAGAGGATTCCCGAGAAATAAATATCACAATATCACAACACAATCTAAAAAATTAATAAAAATTATAAATGATTGATAATAGATACAATTATTAATCACAATAATATTTAATTATACTATTCTGTGAACGCATTCCCAAATCTCCTGCTGGCAAAGCACTGCTGTTATTTAATTCTCAATATGCACCTTTTTGCAATCATTCTAGGAAATCAAATTTCGCAGTAGAGACGAATGATTGAATATGAGCAGATACACACACATCACCGAAATATATGGGGTGCAGATTTCACGTTGCAATCGATATCACGCTTTTAACTTTTTAAATTGATTTAAAGTCAATAAGAGAGAAAGCGAGAGCGAGCGAGAGAGAGAGAGAGAGAGAGAGAGATATACATATCGTCATTTATTGAACGCTCTAGAATTAAATGACAATAAATAAAGGGCAAAGTAAGAGTCAAATACATTTTAAATTGTAACACAATTAAATAGAATAAATTATAAATAAAGAAAAATAAAAATTAAAAAAAACCAGTTTAAATTCGAATATGAAACATTACAAGTTTCGGCTACCGGATTGAATCCTCTTCAGACATTTACTTATCACAAGATCGCTGTTAAAAATTAGTTATCGAAAATGCCCGCATATTCCTTATAATAACAGCTTGAATGAGTCTTGATGTAGACATTATTCGCATATTATTGGACAGTTAAATGTGTTTCATATCTTTTGGAAAAAATCAAAAGCCATGTGTAAATTATTCAAACAAGTACGTCCATACAAGTATAAAAATCAATTAAAATGTATACAGTTTAATGGAACTCAATTATATAAGACATAGTGTGTCGATTATGATGTACGCTCGCTGATACGGATCAACACGAACTCATATTGTCCGGACATGAGTCCGTGTTGATCCGTATCAGCGAGCGTACATTATAATCGACACACTATGTCTTACATAATTGAGTTCCATTAAACTGTATACATTTTAATTGATTTTTATACTTGTATGGACGTACTTGTTTGAATAATTTACACATGGCTTTTGTTTTTTTTTTGAATGTTTTATATTTGAATTTAAACTGTTTTCTTTATTTTTATTTTTCTTTATTTATAATTTATTCTATTTAATTGTGTTACAATTTAAAATGTATTTGATCTTTTGCCTTTTATTTATTGTTATTTATTTTGTATATGAAGAGTCCTTCTATCTGTTAAATGCTCTAGAATTAAGTCTTCTCAAGCGCTAAGACCATACATTTATGAATAATAATAAACAATAGAAAACCATACATTGATAACAGTAAAAATAAAAGAAAACTAAAAACAAAATTAAAAATGAAATTAAAATTAACGCATATATATAACATACAAATATACTAAATTATAAATACATTGATAACAATAAAAATCAAAGAAAATTAAAAACAAAATTAAAAATGAAATTAAGAGAGAGAGAGAGAGAGAGAGAGAGAGAGAGAGAGAGATAAATGCCAAAATATGCATTTTAAATATATACGTATATAAATACATATATATGTATATACGTATATTTTTCATTAAGTTTCACTTTGTACCATAAGAAAATACTGTATATGATGGATATCAGTGCTAATATAAGCCACTTTTATACAAGCTTTTCAGCATCTTCCCCTTGTATCTACGAACGAGGAATTAATTAAAAGTTTCCACCGTAATTTTCAGGAACAAGCATGGAGTTAAAGAACCGATTAATTTTTCTCTGACAGCGAGTACGCGTAAATGCCTGAAAATTGTAGTCAAAATTAGAGATAACAACCTTCGCGGATATTTTTTAAAATATTAAAGCGTGTCTAAAATGGATGTACAAGGTGTCCACACTGTTCACGAAAGGCGAAGAGTCAACATCGATTCAAACGTTCGAGATAATATATGTGGGCGAAGTTATTCGCTCAAACGTGCTTTCAATTTTGTCTATCTAAAATAGTTTAAGCGAAACGGTTTTATACGAAGCTGCAGCGATAAAGTAAGCTGACGCATGAAGCATGTCGACCCACGTTTGAAATGATATATATCCAGGAGGTTCGCCGAGGTAGTCTCGTGAAAAATACCACATAAGACGCTTTAATCTCGCGAATAACGATGTAAATGGCGTTGAAAGTGATTTCTTGATACGAATACGATGGTGACCATCAATCTTGACGATATAGTCGCAAGTACCTTTAGTACACACGATTGGGTCACTGTGTTTCGCACATATTTTTTCTTCAAAAACTAGGAGCATCAAATAATTGATTGTAATATTTATATACAATTTTTTAAATACGTAATACTTTCTAAAAATGTTAAAGTACACATAAGAATCACATAATAATTTTTGCGTATTTGTTAAAGTGATAAAAATTAATCCGGGACATGAATGACCCATCGTGTGTAGTGAAGGATCAGAAAATCATTGTGTATTAAGGATTAATACTATGGAGCTTACCGGCGCCAAAAGCTTGTTGTCCATTTTTGTCGTCAGTTGGAGTGCCCTCTAAACTCGCGGGACCGCTGTCCGCTCCACCGGTCGCACTGAAAATATTTTCCCTGTGCATTTCATCGTTTATCTGACAAGATCGAACGGGACGCTATGCTCCCGAATGGTAATAGGGTTGGATCGTTGCACATGAAATATTGGATTCCAAAAGTTTCAGTTTTGTGGAACGCTTTTATAAAATGACCATCATTCAAGATAATAGTATTATCGCATTAAAGCGACGTGTCTTTCTTACAAAAGTACGTATTTTTTAGTTTTTGATTTGTCAAGCTACAACAAATTTTTATAAAAACACAGAAACTGAAGAGATTCATATTTATAATAATGCAAAATTTGATTTATATAAACTCAATAGGTATAAAGTCAAAAACTTATGACTGACCTTTTCCATCTTAAAAATATTCAATATTTAATTAGAAAAGGATTAGTTTTTCATACAAAGACATAAAAGAGAGACATTGAATTTTTTTTTTCAATTTTATTTCTTACGTACATTTTATTTCTGCGGAAATTATCCTGTCGCAAGATATCGTTGATATAAAAGAGACATTTCATACGCAACGATCTAATAAAGCGTAAATAAAACAAATATATTACCCCCACCTGCTTGCGTCATCATCCTTGACTTGCTCGCTGACGGGAGCCTGACTCTCTTCGGGCTGAGTCTCTTCTGTTTCGATTGGCGGTGGAGCTTCACCTTCTGCAGCCCCGGCGCCGCGGCTTAATCCGGGTATACCGCCACTCAACCAGCCGGACATTTGATTCTTTACTCCAGCAAACATCTCCAATTTATTGCCTTTCGGACTGCAAGACAAAAAAAACCATGTATCTTGAACATGCTCGTTGTGAAGAAATGTGAATTTAAATGGAAATCCTGAATAAAAAGAATTCTACGACTTCATTAAAATAAAATAGATTCTATACAATGTATTTAAAAGAGAAATTAAAACCTTAAAGATTGCGTGTATTAGGAATGAACAATAAAATATGAGAGAATCATTTGTATTGATAGCGAATGGAAAATTAATCAGACAATGCGCAATGTTAAGCCAGCGTGGCTCTTTGCAGCAATGAAAACAATAGAAAATCCTAAGTAAACGCAATTCAATTGCAATGCAATTTTCTGTTTGTATATATTATAGAACACATTCAATAGATACAATTGAAAAAAGATATAAACGTCATGTAGCACGATAAACCGCAACGAACAACCGATCGATTAATTAGATTAGTGCAGAGAAATCGGATTACACGAAAAAGCGTGGGCACGGATGGAATTACAAACGCGACCTTTTTAATTACTTCCTCAAATTTAAGCGTAAAAGTTCCTCTCGTTTGAAACCTTCTTTACTACCAAAATTTAATGTCCCCCGCTGGAGAGACGTGGAAGCTTATAATTCATATGTCATGCCACACAGTAGAAAAGTAACTAATTATCAAGTCAAAGGACTTGCAGGGACAAAATTCCCATTGGTATTAATCGTGTTCGTGTTATGAATTTTGGCGGAATAGATAAGGTCAACGAGAATTTCGAAATGCGTTAGACACAAGTTTGCAAAGTCGTACAACTCAATTTACATATACGATAGGACAATAATATTCCACTTTTCCCTATTATATTAGGTGTTGGAATTAATTCGTAGCGTTTTACAAGTGATGGGAAGTACTTTCATTAATGTATTTTTTAATGCTCATGTGAAATAAATAACATTCTTTCATTAAAAACGCTACGAATTAATTCCAACACCTAATATATTCTTAGTAGACATATGCATTTCTAGAAATTATTTACATAGAGTTAACTGCAATATTTTCTTTATATGTGATTTCATTCCTTTAATAATTCGATAATAAGATACAATCATAGAAAAATCAGTTATTAATAAAATATTTCGTGCTTTATTTTGACATATATTGACATAATAAAATATAAAATTATTCAATAAAATATTAATTTTAATTCAATTTTCACTTATCTTACTTTTTTGCTCAAATTGATGAAATAATTAATTCATAAAGTTTAAACAAATGTAATTGCATTTAAAAAAAGTACGCAATTTCGCAATGCATAGTTTTTTCTTAAATGTTATTATACATTCTTCTTACAGCAATTAACTTATTTCATTATTTTATGCATAAAGAATATTAAAATAAAATAATCGAAAAATGAAACTACTATTAGATATGTATATATATATATATATATATATAAATATTTTTGTAAATTCTAACTAATAATTACTATCGTATTATATAAATGACCAAAGGAATCGAATTGCATAGAGGATATCATTTCCAGTTGAAAAATATCTCGATAACGTTCGTACCATGTAAAATATACGAAAAATATGCATAGCATAAATTTTTGCAATAAATATACGTATACATATAAATATGTTGCAATAAATATTTAATTCCAATCAAATTTGTATTGGAAAGGGATGTGAATCTGTCGTGTGTGAACTGGTGGCGTTATTGCGAATGAAGTGCTCGCGTACTATACGATTTCCATTTCGCGAATTTCGTACAACTGTACATCCGTCAGGTCGATCGAACGTGGAGCATTACGAAGGATTGATTTCGTACAAGAGTGGACAGAGTGCGTTATGTGCACATTTGACATGTTGTCATTGCGCCACGCATGATTTCGCAGGAAATATACAATCCGAGAGCATAGTCCACGCGATAATCGTCGCGAAGTCGCAGAAGCGGTTCATAAGAATACTTTATTAAGACGTTTTATGAAGACGCATGCGCTCTCATATTGCACGATCTTTGGATTAATTAAAAAACGCATTACGCAACAATTCGCAAATGGATATAAGTGGAGAATTTTTTTTTAGAGTTTTATCGAAATTACATATTTTCATTTTGTGTGGCGAAAATAATGCGTGCGCGCATATGTGTGTTGAAAGGTAACCAATAAAAGATTAAAATAAATGCAATCAATTTTCTAATAAAAATTCAAAAATATATGTGCTTTTTGCTATTTCTAGATTATAAATAAAACGCCAATAAATAAAATGTGGCTTGCATTAAGGGACGATAGTATAAATAATAATGTAAATATACTCTTTAAAACTTTTAGAGTGAAATTTCATTCTTAAAGATTGAAAATTGCTTTTTGAAGACTAGTCGAATTTTCATTCTTTATAGAGATTCCACTTCCAAAAAATTTAGAAAGTAAATGTGACACGTGTTGTATGAATCATACCTCTGAACGTAAATTTTTACTTAAAACAGGCGTTTTCGCGTAGATTTAAAATAGACTATTTAAATAAAAAATTTAGCAATTTTAAAAGGGGCGAGTAAAAACGTGTAGGTTGCAACTTATCACGTTTTGAAATTAAACGTATCCGTAACAACGTATCAATACGTGAATAATAAATTAAAACTTTTAAATGAGTTTTTGCAAAAAGTTGCTTAATAAACTACGCACACATATACACACGCATGTATTAGTCGTATAAAATTAAATATAGTCCGTCGTCGAACATTTTATCGATGTTACGAATTATAATTATAATTACTGCACACGCAGTCATAGAGATGTCTGTTGTTGCAACACGTCAGGAGCAGATAATGTATTATTATTATCGGCAACTGCATCACGGTGCAGACTGTGGACGCAAAATTGCATTTGTCATGATTTTAACCGAATCGATGGATGAACATCTAAACGACCCATCCAACGCGAGATAATTCATTTGATCATCAAAATCAAAGATATGCTGTCCTCACACTGTGTTGATAATGTTGATATCAACACAAAGATCGTTCTGTTTTTGTACATTAAGTGTCAAGATAGAATAAAAGATGTTTATTTCGATTTGTGTCATCGAATGAAAAACGTCCATAAACATCGCTGTAGAGAGTTTCAAATTTCCTGAAATGTTGATTCTCCAATCCACATTCTATTTGTCAACGGCAGTTTTTCGACAACAAAGTAGTTCGCGGTAAGACAATCGATTGCCCGCCGAGAAATCTTCCTGTAATTGTATAGACGCAGATACAGTAATTTATTTATTTTATCTAAGAAAGTACTTTAAGGATAAATATCCAAAATAACAAGAGAATAATTTATGTTAAAAGAAACAATTTAAGGTATACAAAATCATAATATCGCTTTAAATTAACTAAGTATTTTAAAAAAATATTATAAAAATTAAAGTTCTATAAAACATAATAAAATATACTTTATATTTTTATTATCTCAATGAATATGTATAATAAGATTAAAATACATTATAATTAATTGTAATAAAAATATTTTTATAAGTTTTAATATTTTTTTTTTATTATTATATTATATCTTTATTCGTGATATATGTGATGCTAAGCGATTTCTGAAAATCCAATTTCGATTTCAGCACGGTGGTAAATTTCACAAAAATAAGATTTGATCAATGGAAGTAAAAAGAACGAAACGTGAACATCGTTCAGACATTAAATCCGAGCACATTATCCATACTTAAAATAAAATAAAATAAATATTTAAATTGAACAATTCGAAAAGGAGGAGCGAGAAAAACATTTTAGGAAAATACTGAAAATGCGATCAGAAAGAAGAAACGGAAGTGGGCGTGCGTCGGCGAGATCTCAACGACTATACAAATTCGGCGTCGAGAATGTCGCGATTCGCGAGATATCACCCCGTCGCGCTAGTTTACGTAAGTTGGGCGTTATTGATCTAATCACGAAAACACATTCACACCTCCCGAGGGGAGGAAGTTATGCAAGTTTTGAACACGGCGCGTTTTCTCAAAAAAAAAGTGAAGGAGAAATTACCCAAAGAACGATGTATCCCAAATGCGGGCATAAGACGTCTTGAATGCGTAATTAAGATGTCCTTCTGACATCATGCCATAAAGATCATATCTTAAGACGTCTTATGTCCCTCCATTTTTTCATTTTTAATATATATGCTGTTTGGGATCTCAGGATGAATCTGCGGATCTCCATGATCGCGAATTACTTAACTCGTTAATTCCACGTACGAGACGTGCTTACGACGACGACTCTTCTCGTTTTCATTCGCGATAATTTATTCGACTTTCGGGATCAACTCTTCCTCGTCACTCAACATCCAGATGTTGAACTTATCGGAATCGTGTAGGTTTCGAATTTTTCATTGTTGACGGAGAGATATAAGGGAGGGAAAGGGGTTTCGAGTCCACTCAAAGTGGAGTCGCGAGAGAATCGATTCGCGCATAACTTCACGGCTGACAAATTCGCGACGCAGTTCGCGAGCCGCGTACGCATAACGTTCGTATATAGGTACGTCGTGAATAATAATGACGATGTAATGACGCGTAAACGATGATGAACGGAATTCGTGATACCCGTGGCCGCGGCGGGCTAGCAGACGAACTCCCTCCCTCATCCTGCCGCCCAACGCCGCCCCGTTTCAACGATGTTGCAGGTTATGGCAGAAACACGAATGGCACACATACCTGGTATTGTTCTTTTTCTCAAGATCCGCGCTGGTCTCGACCTCCGGCGAGGTAGGTTTCGGCATATCGGGTGTCGGCTCTCCGCTGCCGTTCTCGGGCTTCTTGCCCATCCAGGTAGACACCTGATTCGTCAGGCCAGAGAACATCTTGCGACGTGCGTCAACGAGATAGAAATCTGAGATCCTCTCTGTCTCTCTCTTTCTCACTTCCTCCTTCCGATCGAACGACGACGTTACTCGCTCACGTACTCGCCGGAATAAAGCGTAACTGTCACCGAAATCCTCGCGAGAGACCGGAGTAACGACGAACGACGAGTACAACAATACACCTCGTCCGTCCTCGCGACAGCGCAGCCACGAACTGCGTAAGCAGCACGTGCACGCGCGCAGCTCGCGTTGCGCATCCGTCGCGATGCCAACGCCACCAACGGCCTTGCGCGGCAGACTCGCGAACTACCAACGATCATCGATTGACGATTCCACGCGTCGCGACGCGCGTCGCCTGATTCTCGGGGTTGATTGTGCATTTCGAAAGCGGGTGAAAATTTCAAAAGTAAACAAATTCACTGGGCATTGACCAACGAAATTATATTCTAAAAATGAATTCGCTCGTTTTTGTCATTTTTATCTTATTTTAAGATGAAAATCATAAGATAAACCCGGGAAAAATGTTATAGTATATATGGATATATTATATATATATATATATACGTAATTTTATAAATAATTATATATGAAACATTTCTTCGGGAACGACTCCTTCATAAATTACAGTGTGGCCGCTGCGCAGAAATCGAGCTACAATGGTCGATGATGAGATAATGCGCAAGATGATTTTTTTAGATAATAAATGCTAATTATCCAGATAATTTTCCAGATAATTATCCAGATAATTTTAATCTGCGGTGAAAACCATATTTATTGATGCAGAAATGATGGGTGATGCGACAAAATTGATATATAGAGTTGGTCAGAAAGTTCGTGCCGTTTTTTTTTAGCACAAAATTGTATTTACAATATCTTCGTCAAAAATAAACGAAATTTAAAAAATAGTTTTAAAGCTTGAAATCTCTACTTTCGAAATATTACTATGTTTTTTGAGATTCTGTGAGTTTGATCATTTTTACATACAGAAAATGATTTGAAAAAGATGGAAAATTTTCTTCTAACTTTGGGTCTATCATTTGTTAAAAAGAAAAAAAATTCGCAAAAATTTTCGGCTTTCCATGCAAGTGAAAGCTTAAAGTTTTCCTTACAAAATCGTTTTTTTTTTTAATGTTCCTAAGATTTTTTGTTAACTTTGTTAAAAATCATCGTATCGCAATTTAAAAACCTAATTTTTAAAGCTAAAACGTTGGTCTATTGAGTGGTATAATAACAAATATATTCTGTGTACAATTTTGCTAAAAAAAATGGCACGAACTTTTTGACCAATAGAATAAATTACTATGCACCGTACGACGCGACGCAGAGAAAATTTGATAGATCTGAAGTCTGTCGATATAACGACAAAGATTGATAACGGGGATCAGGCGGAAATTTATCACGTCTTTTATATACGTAATATCATGTTATTTCTTTTTCATCTATTTCTTTATGAATAATTATGAGCGTAAGATTTTAGTCAGAGAGAGAGAGAGAGAGAGAGAGAGAGAGAGAGAGAGACAGAGAGAGAGAGAGTAAAAATTTATCTTCGCATAAAACTTATTAAAATTATAATCAGATTTCGAAAATCTTCAGCGAACTTTCATATGAAAAATGCGTGAAACAAGCATTAAATTTTTCATCGTAAAGTTCTCATAATTTGTTTCTTTTTATTAAAATTTAGAGAAGATAAGTCCCTTTTGTATATAATAATATCGGCAATACGTAGCGTCTATATTGTCTATAATATATTGATGGACATATCATATTTTATTTTACTGATATTCGGAGTAGCTCGTCTTTTAAAAGATACGCATATAATTCTGCTTTTCTTTCAAGAGGTACAATCGGCACAAATATCATTTTATCCTTGACATTCAATAAATAACAAAAAAAAAAACAAACTTATGTTGACTGTGTCTTCTAAAAAGAAGGTAATCTAAGAAAATAAATTGCTGTCTTTTATTTATAATGCAATGTTTTAATGTGTTAAAAATTCTTTATTATTTGTGATAAAAATTACGCTTTCGGAACATAATCTTGGCTCTAAAATCGATAATATAAAAAAATTTTAATTTAGTTTACAATAGAAAGTTAGAGTTGGAAATTAAATTCTCTTTGAGGAATGAAATTGTAAGGATATTAATAAATAATGATAACTTTTAATTTATTCTGCAATATCTCCCTTTTTATGAATATCTTAAAAAGAAATGTACCCAAGACAGCATGGATTTAAGTAGCAAAATAGATTAATAAAATTTAATAGATAAAATTTAATTACAATCGATAATGTGAATACGCGTGAATTTGTAAGTTTGATAACTACATGACACTGATAGAATTTGAATTCCTTCCGTAATAAGGCTTTTTAATCCTCGTGACAAACTTGCCGAACAATAACATCGGCATCGTCATTAAAACGTAATGAAATCTATAATCAGACGATCTCTATCTTCCTTTTGATTCTTCGATTGGCGAAACATCTGTGTTTTACGTTCAATAAGGATACAAGATTATTCGTATTATTCTTATTATTAAAGCACGACATCGAGTTCTCCGTTTCAAAGGCCAAATGTAAACGCCATTTTATTACTCGATAACGTGAGAATTATTATCCAACACTTGTACAGTCAATGTCAAATATTTTTATTTTCCAGGAATTACGTCATCCTCGAGTACGGTTGATTGTTTATTATTTCACAACGCAGTGACATTAAAAATATTTGTAATTTTATTTTAACTTTGATTGGGGCAAGGCAGTTACAATAATATTCATTAAAATGTTACGATATTGACACATATAACACTTTATCAACAAAAAATCTAAAAAAAATCAAGGCGAATGAGAGCGTGGTAATAAAAATAGAATCTTTATTCCAATAAATATGTCCTATTTTTTGGAATAAAGATTCTATTTGCTGGAATAAAGATTTAAGATTGCGTATCTCATTCGACCTGATTTCTTTGAATTTTTTGTTGTTGAATTTGAGAGAGTCCGTAAGAAGATTACATTATTACTATTTATAACACTTTATATTACGTAACGTCGATATGTTATACAGAAGCGCATCGTGAGCATCGTTATGGCTCGAGGTAGAATGCACGTGGTGCACAACGATCAAACACATAGGTACAATCAGGTGTTATCGATGGATTGATAACATGCCATATATTTCATACGATGCGTCAAATCCATCCGTTACACCTGATCATTCTCAACTCCATTCCTTCTGTGCCCTGTGTAGTTGTACTTTTTATCTATCTAGTGTACAATATTTGTCGTACAGCATCTAAAATGAATGTCATATCGTACGTCATATATATATCACAGTTTGGCACCAAAAAAGTCAATCGACCTTACGTAAAATTCGCTATGTTCTTTTCGACTGAACGTCTAATAGATATCGCAAAGACATTTGAAAAGTCAGATATTAATTAATTTGAGACACGATCAACGCGATGCTACAATGCTTTGAAGTATTCTTTAATTAATCTAAATTCTTTAATTAGTAAAATTCTTTCTTCTGATTGATCAATTAAATTAATGATTCAAAACATTTGTAGTGAGACTGATCGCATCCTTGAATGTTCGTTGGAGTTATTCAAGACGATATCAATTTGTTTCATTAAAGAATTTGTGCTACGAGCTCGATCAAACGTAATTGTACAACTTCGTAATTTTTAAATATTTCGAGTTGTATATATTATATGTATCACCGATCTATCTTTTCAGTTTTTTGTTCGTCATTAAGATGAACATATTGGTCAAATACGTTAAACATCACTACTACTCGTCCCGATGTGCTAAATGGTAACATAAACGTTTCACGAAACGCGAAGTAGCGAAGAATTAAGTATTCCTTTTTTTGATTCCTAGGAATGTACATCTATACTTGTAGTTATCGTCAGTGAGCTGAATCTGAGGGAATCATCTTCGCTGCCTCCAAAGCTACTTGCTGGCGCTGATACCTGAGACAAATATTAATTCGGTAAAGTCTTCAGAGAAATAGCTGAAGCCAAAGTCGCAATGTCAAACGAGATAAATTATGCGAGCAGTTATAAGCAAAACATGAAAATGTTGACAAACTCGTTTAATCAATTTCTGCGACAGCTTTAAGAGAATTCTATAGAAACAATATTTTTATTTTATAAAATAATCGAACACTCGGTTCTCTGAGAAATTTAAAAAATAACAATAGTGTAACAGAAATATTCGTAAAAAGTATAGAAACGAAAATATCGAAGCGTGAATCTGTTAGATGAATTTTATGCAATTTTACGGTGTAACCTGAAATTTGCGTCAAAATAATTACCTCAGGGCTCTCGTTATTTGATATATAGCCGTAAACGCGACGAAGAGGTTTACGCTAAAGAGATTCCAGTTCCTCGGGGTGATGACTAAAGAGTATCTGGTCCAGATTAACCCCGTGATGCCCAAGGCACAAGATTGGCTGACGGAGATTTTGTTCGCTGGCCTCTGCAAGTCACCGAGACCGGCGATTACGAGACCCTAAAAATTATTAAAAAAGCGATTTACATAATATCTTTTGGCACATCAATATTATTTTTTCTTCACGCATGTCGCACGTGTATACACATTATATGCGCATGTATGTAAAATAAAAATCGTTTGCAATCTTAAACATTAAAATAATACGGCACATTTGCTTTAAGTTTGATTGTATTTTATTTTTATCTTTTTGTGTAGACATATGTATTAGGTGTTGGAATTAATTCGTAGCGTTTTTTAAGTGATGGGAAGTACTTTCATAATGAAAATTTATAAAAAAATATATTTCATAAAAAAATATTTCCACTATAAAATCAACGTAGACATAAATAGCGATATAATGAGTAAATAAATATTTTTACATTTTGTAATATATATATATATATATTATGGGATTTATATTTATTTATATTTATCTTATTTTTGCATTTTATAATGCAATATAAAATTCATACTTCGTTAAAATAAATGTTCAATAAAATTAGATTTTAAGAGCAAAAAAATTTTGTTAAAAAGATAAAATGCATGTGCGTTTTTAAAAATTGCCACATATTTATTAAACATGCAACATGATTATGATACGAATGAATGTAGCATTTAGAGTATTTCTGCAACATGTCTGTTTGCCAACATACATTACGTAACTACCTTGGAGCAAAATTGTGTACCTACATGCAATCTATTATTCAATCACTTGACATTTCACGGTGATATTTACAAAAATTTTAAGAAAATAAGAGAATTTTAAAGCTGAAATAATCTCGCTACTATTTCTCTTAATCAGAATTCTGGCAAATTTTAATCATAATTCAAACACTTATAATTAAATCTAAAACAAACATTCAAGATAACCAGAAATTTAATTACGATAACCAGAATGATAGTGATTTATATGATCAGAATTCATTTAGTTTCTACTTCTTATTGATACAAGAAAATCATTTTTTTCAGCATAAAGGAAAATTTCAAGATAAAGACATTTTATTATTGAATTTATTATTGAATTGACATTTATTATTTGTGAAATGAAACTCTATTTGCGTTCTGTATTTACGTAATGCCGTTTAAGTGCCCCAGATCTTTCCTATTCATTTATTACTCAATTAACTTATCAGAATAATGACACAACAATATCAAATATTGAGGAAATAAAACATTGTTACTAACCCATTTGAAGGCCGGTGCCCAGAAGAAAATGGTTTGTGGACCTAAAAAAAACACGCAATCGACATGAATTACGGGCACTCGTTCAAAAGGATTGAAAGAAATTAAGCAGAGATTGCCAATAAATTGTCGTAATGAAAGAATTATTGTATCAGTGATTAGAGAAATACATAGCGAATTTATTTTATTTGAAAGAATGCAATATAATAATGCAAGGCTTCGAAAGAATCGATTATGTTTACACTAAATTTACAGTCAGCTTGTTTTTCATTCAACTTATATCTTTCATACAATTTATTCCAGCTCGATGTTCGCAGTATTTAGTATAAAATAGAAAATACAAAAAAAAAAGAAAAATAAATAAAACACAAGAGCCGGCTTCAAAGTTTCACCGCAATCAAATAGGTAATCAATGCGTCAGAACTAGTTATTGGTGCATCCCCGCTGTAACGTGTACACCCTTGACTCTATTCACTCCATCTATTAAAGCTTCTGCTCTGATAGTTTCGAATAAATTCGTCAGAGCTTTAACACAGACAAGATGCCGCGCGGCCTAGTTTCCATCCATTACAATTCAGTGAAGGTACAATCGCCCAATCTAACAGCTATGCGAGAAAGCACGTTGAAAAATAGGACAACTATTATAGATAGAACTTGACGAACCTCGATTATCAGGCTTGGGATTTTGTAATAATAATTTTGTTTTGCTCATATTATACTACGTCGTTTACTATTCAATCTTGAAATGTAGCCTTGTATCAAAGCTAATCTCATATTTAATAAATCTCATATTTTAACCATTCATTTATTCATGTAGGATATTTCCATCTCATAAATTTGCTAAATATAAATATTATTTACATATGTATTATTATGTTTATAGCAAGTTACTTCAAAATAAAACATTGTATTTATTTTTTTCTAAAAAATGTATAAAATATAAATTTTTATTTAATTAATAAGAATATTAAAAATTTTTTATTTAATTGTAAATCATCAAAGAGAACAATGAAAATTAATATATAATGTTGAATGTCAGAAACATCCTACGCGAGTAATTGTGATAAAAAGAAACCATGCTAATAATATAGAAATAAATGTACAATTTAATTATAATTCAATATTATTAATGCCAGTGAACGTTTTTATAAACTCACGAGAAAGTCATGGTATCGAATTAATCTACAAGTTCACGCATATTTCTATGTGATATTAAAACAAGATAAATTCAACGCTACCGATTTCTCTAATCTGATATAATTCTTTTATTGTAACTATTTATCAGTAATATTTGTTTATCTTCCTTCCGATCCTTTCGAACGAGTGCCTGTTTAATATTATAGATACGCGTTATAGATTAGTCGTAATGTATGATAATAAGATTACAAATGTTAAATGTCTTTGAGTAGTTCCAAGGTTGAAAATATCGCCAAATCGAGCTTCGCGCGAATAACTTGAATAACTTGAATGACATAAAAAATACGATGTGTGAAATAAGGATAAATCATGCTATGGAAATGAAAACAAGTGAAACATTCATTAATTCAAATTGTATATACGACTACTTAAAGAATGCGACCTCGAGCAGTCTACATTACAAAGAGCAGTGTTCACTATTCGTGTTCTGTCGTCGGCAAGTCGCCAAGTTTTACGATATCAATATGCGGAAAAGATATTTGCGTCACTGGCTGAAAAACGAGATAAAGACAAAACATTTCCGCGTTACAACTTATCATGACTGCGATAAATACCAATAAATAAAACGTATATATAACAAATATTAAAAATAATTAACTCGCGAATTAATTATTGTAATTAATTCGATATTGAAAAATATCACAATAGATCCAGAATAGAAAATTAAATACAAAATAGTACATTAGTCACTAATCTCTGCTAATCACGGAGAGGAAAACATCATTTATCTAAAAAATCACGTCACATAGCCACATCCGGCGCATTTTTCTCACAATCAATCTATTACACATATACACACACGCGTGCACGACACGTGCCACCTGCTTGACCCGACGCAATGATCGACCGCTTTACTGACCAGCTGGATGTTTCCATAGAGGCTGCAGCTTCTCGGGCACGAACTTGCCGATGACATTCATCGAGTTCTTATAGATCACCGACATGGCTAGTGTTGGGGAGGCGGTCGTCGACTTTATGGATGACTCGATGTGTATTTAGAAATCGCACACAATCGCGGCAATAATGGCAAGTAGTGGCAGCGATCACAGCATCCGCATTCGACGACCGAGAAACGCCAAGTGTGCGGATTGGTTGCAACGTTCGCGTGGTTGCTCCCCTCGACTTCGCCGCAGTCAGCAGTAGTCGCCACTTGCCAACGTCCCTGTCCCTACTAATCCTTACGAATCACATGGACGGAATAGTGGCTCCCCGTTCAGATAGCGTCAGAGATGGATGTTTGCACGCGCCAGACTTTAAATATTTCCTAGCTACCGTGGCTGAAATCTATGATGACTATAGCGCGGCCACAATGCAACGCTGCTACCAAAATGACGGGAGTGGGACACGGAGGTGGCTGCGATGCCGACCTTACGTGTAAATATAGATGACGATCGATGGAAAAATGTATGTATAAATTTTCTTGGAGAAATGTGAATTTGAAAGACATTACATTCTCTTTTCGCAGTGCTCTATTTTTCGTTGTACTCAAGAAAATTACAAGAATATTTTCAATATTTTAAATATTTTTAATTTATCTTTGTGTAAAATTTTAGGAAGATATAAACCAATCCAACTCATCAAATTTTTAATTTTAGAATTAAAAATTAAATTAAATTAAATTAAAATTATAAGAATTATAAAATCTTACAAGTTTTATAATTATAATTTTTCTATCTATATTTTAAATTTAACAATTTTTTAAATATTATATTTCAATTTTTAAATATTAAATATTTCTAGTATAAATTTAAATTAGTAATAAAAATAAGAACTAAAATAATATAATAAAACGAGAAATCAGTAAGCCTTTCTCTCAGTCGTCGCGAATTATAAATGGATTTTAATCATAAAGTAATTGATTTTTAAAGAAATGATCAAATCTGTTTGTATAACTAAGCTGTACATATGTATTAAACTGGTATAGGAAAACTTTAATAAGCGACCTTGCGGAAGTGTGTTTGCTGACATTGGCCGAGAGTTCTCAATCGGACACTCGGACGTTCGCCAAGTCGACCTCTCCCTCTTACGACGGTTAAATTCTCTATTAATAAAACAAGATGTATTTGTTCCATCGTTTTTAGAGATTATTATTTAGTTCCAAATAATATTTATATATAGAAAAAAAGTTATAATCTTGATAACTTATTACTAATTTATAAATCATACAATCATACAAATCAAAGTAACAGAAAAGGATATATCGCACATAAGAAGCATATTATTGCATGTGTACACAACTTTTATTGATATCTTCATATATTTTTATAACAGTGTAATCAAAATATATGCATAAATACAGATATTGTCAAATTTATAAATAACATACGAATAAAACATAAGTCAAATTTTGCGCTGACATCAGAACGTAAAATCTGAATTAAATATAAATAATTGCATCATCCAATTTTCTAACTAACATTTCTAAATTATTCCACTTGTTTACATTCGTGACAATTCTCACTAAATTAACAACAGATTCGTACTTAATTTTTTATCATTAGCTACAGCCTATAACATATCTATTACAATAATTATTAATTTATATGGATGTTCGAACTAAATATGATTAGAGTCAGATGTCTGACTGTAATTTACAGAAAAAGATACATATATATATAAATGCACATTACAGTCCCATGTATATATATAAAATTCTTACTAGTTGTAAGATGTAATTATTCTCTAGATTTAAATAAGAAAAATATTGAGATCAACTAAAAAGTTCAATTTTTTGTAAGCAAAATAATTCCGTGAGATTCGATCATGTTTTATCTCACGATATTAATAGAGAGAGTTAAGGAAATCAAAAAAAGATAATAAAAGATTGTACATAAAAAATAGTAATAAAAAAGAATCAAAATACAAAAAGATCCTAGCAATAACAGATTATACGATTTCTTATGTAACTATGGTATCGGCATTTGCTAAATCTTTCTCGAATCGTCCGTTTCGAGTATTAGAATAAATACAATTAAGAAGAACAAGTGGAGCAAAGTATTAATCACAATAGAGCTTTGATGTAAAGACGTCATTTAATAATCGTCTTTAAAATAGATATATAAAATGTGATTTCTTTACATATTTCTTTGCTCCATTATGATCTTACATATACTTTTATATTCATAAGGCACATGAATTATACATATAATTAAAATTTATACAATATCCAAACATTATTACGTACACGCAGAAAAATATTTTATTATTAAGAAAAGTAATTTTCTTTCTTTTAAATAACAAAGAATATTTTTTTGATAATAATCTCAAAATATGTTCTTATTACAAAATTTTAGAAAAATGCATTATGTACCTAAAACAGGAATTTATTTTCTTTTGAAGAATATTATAAATTTGATCGAAGAAACGAATTTTTCATAATAAGCAAATCAAATTTGTTTTAATTTAATAAATTTGATTGCATTATTAAAATTATTTAGAATATATTTTGAATAAATTTAAAGTTTATGATAAACTTATGATAGATTTGCGAATATATGAATATTTCTGAAATATTTGAAATAAATAATTATTGCATATTTTTTTGTGTGTAAGTTTCATAATATTGTTCTACATATTGATATTGTATGCATGTATGCATACGTATGAAACATGGCAACCATTTAACTGCATGGATACAGTATAATTCATGAATCACTGTCATGCTCATCAGTCTTAATTTCATTTTTAATACAACACTGGTATAAAAAACGATATAAGTCTAAAAGTATGCAATATTAAAAGTACTTATAAAGATTATTCGTCCATAATATTCTTGACCATATTACACATTGTTATATATATAAATATATATCGTATATATATATATGTGAATATATATTCATGAACATATATTATGTATGAAATATGTATATGAAATGTGCTCATGCATCTTTCTTTTTTTTGTAAAATTACTTTTTTTGTAAAATTTACTTTTTACAAACTTTTTAGTGTAACAGAAATAATAATAATAATAATAATAATAATAATGTGAAAACATTAAAAATAATTTAAAAAATAATTTTCACCTTATTTGTTTTTAAAAAAATCAAGAAATGTAAAAAAATTGCTTATATAAAATTATATATGAAATTATACATAATTATGTATGAGCAATTTTTCATTTACATTTCTCCAAACTTTATTTTTTTCTAAAACTGATAATGCAAAAATTATTCCTTTAATTATATATTTCCTTTAATTATTTTCGATATTTTCGCACATTTTCGCATACATATTTATGTATGAAAAATTTTTTATCAGGATATATTAACACAAATGCGATAACTTTGATTATACAAAAAGAGAAAAAATCGATATATAGTTATATAAATAGCAAATTATCTTTTTCCAGTCATTTTTTATATTTTATCATTTTTTTTGAGGGAGATTTATTAAAATATTATTCTGTATTTCATATCATTGCATGCACAGTTATGCATTTTAAAGTGATCATTATATATTTGTTCGATATCAAAGTATGTAAGAATTGTTCAAAATTTCTTCTTAAAATCAGCATAAATAAATATTTACATAATTTTCTCCCACAAATAATAATTAAAAGTACATGCAAATAATCTATGTACAAAATTATTTCAATTTCGAAAAATGCATTATTTCAGTCACCACACTTGATTGTTACACTAACATTTTCTGAGAGCTACGCATTTAATAGAAAACGCTGTAGCATATTTATAAATGATCAGTTAAATGCAAGAGTATAAAAATGTATCTTAACGCATGTATATTTTTGGCAGCTTAAAATATTTATATAGGATTTATGGATGGCACAAATATATACTGTCTGTTATACAAGTGCATATTAAATCAATCTCTATTATTATCACTTAATGCTTTTTTGTGCCCTCAGTTATAGTAGTCCCAATAGCAGAACAATAACAACTACAATGTTATCATACGTTAAGATTTTATATTAAATAATAGAATGAGAATATATTCAATGATTCTTCAAACTATATGAAAAGTTTTGAGGTAATATAAAACTTAAAATGATAATATAAATAATCTTATCATAATAAGCCCATATAATCTTGTACGACAGACTGTATATGTTTATAATCCAGCTATTTTTTTATAATATATTTTAACAGTACTTTTTTCCTGCACATAGTAAATAAAAAATTTACTTTAAAAAATTGTAAAAAGATATTATACGTAAACATCAATTTTAGGTAAATATTATAGGTAAAATAGTATAGGTAAAAATTGGAGTTAATTTGTTAAATGCAAGTGGCAGTAAAAGACATTGCCATAAATAGATACATACTTTTCATCACCATCAGCTTGAGCACATGTGGTAACATACTATATAAAAATGTCTTTTAATACATATTTCATTAAGATGAAGTATGAATTAAGTACATCTTAATGAAATATTCATGTAATCTATCATTATATGTTAAGCCTACAACTTTCTGCCGAAACATTATATGTTACAGAATTATAGACAAACAATACTATGTATTAATATGTAATTTTTTTCTTTCAAATTTCCATAATGATATAATTAGGGTTGACAAACGTTACTTTTCAGTTACTTTGCCGTTACTTTTAGTAAACAATTTGATGACGATATTGTAATTTTTTATGACGGTAACACTAATTAAACGCTAAGATTGTACTAAGGTTAGAAAAGTCACTTTGAAAAGTAACTTGTTAACATGAGTTTTTTTTCAGTAATGAATCATTTTTTTCAGTAACAAATAACTTTTTTAATTACGAAAACATAGCCGCATCATTACCGATAACTGTATCATAACAGTAATGCAAAATAGCAAAATAAAAATATGGTATACGTTTACCTTGACAACTAATAAGCCAAGTAGACTCTAATTCACCTTCAAACATTATATTTAGCTGTTTGAGCTACAATCAAAAATACTTAGCAATTTTGGATGAATCGCATCGTTTAATTGTATTATATATTAATTCTGAAAACATAGCCGCATCATCACCACGTATATAAATAACGCAGCAGCCTTATTTTACGCATACTTTTGCGCAAAAAGCGATTTGTTGTAATATTTCTGAAAAATGAACAGTATGTCGCTGTTGGTCTTGACTCAGGACGTTACAAGTAACGATTGACATTTTTAACTCTGATGTTACCATTACGTCATATAAAATTCACAATGTCATTGTAATGTCACCAAATCATCATTGTAAGAAGGTAACGATCAAAATAAAGTTTACAAGTAACGCGTTACTTAATTGTCAACCTTGGATATAATCATCCTCTATTGCTGTGCAATATATTTATTTTTTATATATTATAATGAATTAATAAATTCTTCATTGATAAATTAATTCTATAATCAACTTATGTTTAAGTTGAACTCACGATAATTGATCAATTTAAACGTGTTAATAGATCCGTACATATCCACCATAACATATTTAGTGAAATCTGGAGAGATACATATTTTTCCATCACGGTTTTGTGGTAATGCGACAACCGTTAATAATTCTGGTATTTCAGGATTTTTACCTTTTTTGTTCTTCCAATAGCTACTTATATTATTAATGATATCCGAACTGGCAGTACTCGATATCATCTCATTTTGTATCCTAGATACATTGACGTCTACGCTTCGACTGTTAGGTACTCGTTGATTCCAAAATGCATTCGAACTGAACGAAGGAGCACTTATACTGCGACTGATCCGATTTCTCATATTCTGTGTTCTTGTCATATCCTTTGCTAAAGCAATGTTCCACCAAATTAATTCATCACTTGTCAACGACAATAAAATTGGAACATCTATGGTAACTGGAGCCCAACACAATTGTGTAATAGGACTAGCGTTAAAAAATAATTGAGCGATTTCCATCCGTTTTTGTATGTTTATAATCTGAAAAAAGTAACCGATATTAAATGCATACTTTTAATGCAGAAATTTATTATGAAATACTTACAGAAATTTGTCCTGAGTCAAGACCAACAGCGATATACTGTTCATTTTTAGAAATATCGCAACAAATCGCTTTTTGCGCAAAAGTATGCGTAAAATAAGGCTGTTGCGTTATTTGTATACGTGGTAATGATGCGGCTATGTTTTCAGAATTAATATATAATACGATTAAACGATGCGATTCATTCAAAATTGCTAAATATTTTTGATTGTAGCTCAAACAGCTAAATATAATGTTTGAAGGAGAATTAGAATCTACTTGGCTTATTAGTTGCCAAGGTATAGACGTATACCATATTTTTATTTTGCCATTTTGCATTACTGTTATGACACAGTTATCGTTTATTATGTGAATATCATGGATGGATTCTTCTCCTCTAGTCTCGATTCCAAACACTACAGGAGGTTGCCATATCTGCTAATATATTAATCAATACATTTAATTACCTGTTTATACAAATTTAGGTAGATAATTTTCGAAATGCTGAAGTGATAAAGCAGTTAACAAACAAAAGACTACTTGCTCCTGTCATCCTCTATACATAATTTTTTTTAATAGTAACAATATATTATTCCATTACGAATAAATCAAAAATAAATTCCAAGATACATAGGTAAATGAATTATTATCTACTTTTTTATAATTACAATCAAAATTATAAATAGACTAAAAAAAAAACATATGCATTTATAAGCAGAAAGAAAGAAAAATAAAAGAATACAACTTAAGAAAGAATTTAATATACACACCTTCAAATTATCGTCTTCCCATCTGCATAATATTATATCACGGTTAAGAAGATTGATAATTTTTACAAATTGAATTGGTTTATCTACTTGTAAAACCTCCGTGATTATCCCAGTTGTTATATCTAATAACTCAATTATTTTATTATCTATAACATACAACGCCTTAGTTCCATCGGCAGACAGTTGCAGATTCGATATTTCTCCTTTTATTAATTCAGATTCTTTTATCATTTTTTCTCCACATGACATTGTAATTATCTTTGAAGGGCTCTCTTTAACTACGATGTCCATTTCGTCACAAGATACAATTGCGTCAAATAGGCATTTCCTAGTTTAATAATAGAGAAATTTTCATTTAATAAAGTGTCATATATAGTTTATAATTAAATTTAAAAAATATAAATATATAAAAAGAGAATGTATAAATAATTCTAAATATTAGATTACCTAGGTAAGTCATTTGATGTTTGTATTGGGAGTTTCCATCTGTATAATGCTCCATCCCCACTCCCACATATCTGAAAAAAATTTGTTAAATTTTAAAGATAATTTTAAATTTAGTTAAATATAATTGTATTAATAAAAGATACATACAACATGACAGTCCTTAAACGGGAAAGAATCCAAAGATATGACTCGGCTTTTGTAAATTGCAACCGGTTGAAATCCAGAATCGGTATTCCATACATTTATAAAACCCGCAGAATCAGCTAATATTAGATATTCACCATCATATGTAATGGTTGCGCATACATAAGTTACTTTTTCATCGATATATCCCTTTAGTTTTCTGTTAAAATTATACACACAATTCTCAATCCTCCTGCACCATTTTACATACATAGCTTCCTTTTTGGTGACAACTATCAACGAATCATCATGCATGGGTACATGATGAAAAAAGATGACCTCTTTAGATGCAGATTTTAACTGCAGATTATAACAAGTAACATATTGATAAGTAGTATAGTCATTCCCATAATTTGTGAACACAAAAAAAGCACCCTTTGACTCATCCATTATGTGCAATAAGGAAGCATTCGTTGTAAAAGCCATTTTCATTATGTATTGACTGTAACAAATGTATGCATGTTACTTATTCGTATACACGTTGTTGTTAAATCAGTTCGTATTTACATACAACTGTACTTACTATTTGGGATCTGTTAAAGTAAACATTGTGTTTCCATTTCGGTCCCATATCTTAAAAAAAAAAAAGAAACTACACATATCTGAATAATATAAATAATATGTATACATATTATAATCAAATTTTTATTAGCCAATAATATGTTAATAAATAAAAAATATTCCATTTTGTAAAACTGTAAACTACCTGAATCGTTGCTTTGTTAGTGCATGCAGCAATGTAGTTTTCCTCACGACCAAATGCCATATCCAATATAATCTCATTTTTCACCTTAAATTCTGCTAAGCTATCGTCTTGACCTTTCAAGTTTGAATAAGGATCAGACCAGAAATTTTGTTTTTGTCGGGGGCTTCCAATGTTCATATAATTTTGATAAAATTCGTCATTCTCCTCTAATAGAGAGAATAATTTTATTATACCAGCACTGCTTAATGATAAGAAACAATCACTAGCCATAGATACAATAATTTTTTTAATAGAACACTCTTCTCCATGACCATTGAAGATTTTACGTTGCGTGCCTTGAAAATCGTACAGAATTATTTTACCCGATGTATTCCCAGTCAAGACTAACTCGGGATTATTATTTGTGAAAGATGATGTGCAAATGTTTCTTGGTATTTCTTCAGTCAATGATATATTGGCATGTTGGCTACTTTTCTTATGAGATAGATATAAGAATTCTTGTCTTCTCATAGCTAGATCTTTTGCAGTTTGAGTTATGTAATCTTGAGATGAATGATTCATTGCAATTTGGATGATATCTAAGCATTTTTTATGTTTATGTTCTATTATAACGCTTGCTTGTTCTTGAAGAAATCTTTCTAAATCAGAGACTTTTACCACATATTCATCTGTAGAGTTTAATGTAATGTATTTTCTATACTTTCTCAGATCTAGTAACAAATCATTCAAACCTGCATGTGTTAACTTAGCTTGAATGAAATCAAAATTTAAATAAAGACGTGGAAATTCCTCAAACAATTTTGCTTGCTCCAAATGATAGCCAATGTACAAGTAAATATAATTATCATTTGGCAATTTTGAAAAATCGTTATTGCAATATTGACGATACTTTTCAATAATAGACTTGTGCATCTGTATTAATTCATCATCAGTTCGTTTTTTCCTTAAATGAGTTAGCAGTAAATCGTGCACACCATAAATATATGTTTTTAAATCATTATTCCATATTCTGGCTGCAAGTGATTTATGACACAAATCCAACATCAACTCTTCAATTTCCAACGCACCTTTTCTCCAAAAAATTTCTAGAGTCTAAAATATTAAATCGATATAAAATAAAAAAAATATGTGTGAGAAATTATGCAATAAATTATGTAATATGCATCAAGTTAATAATAAATTTTATAACTTTTATAATATTACATACCTTCGAAGCTATGTTAACATCTTCACAAAAAATAGCTAAGTCCTCGTAATATTTCTTCAAATTTGGTTTTAATTGTTTAATACATATATCAAAAATAGTTTCTTGTTTTTTCCAAAATTCATTCATTACTCTGTAACATACGATGCAATAATAATTACGTAATTTTAATAATCAATGCAATTTAGAAGTTACATAATATTCATACTTGTTTGTTCTACTCTTTTCTCTCAAAGATTTCAAATAATATTTCCATCTACGATCATGTATACGCATGTCGCATTTAAATTCTTCAAATTGCGCAGCAAACATAGCTATTAATAACGGCGTTCCTTTACATTCTTCATATATTCTTTTTGCCTCTACTGGCAACTTTTTCACATCCATTTCTAATGCTTTGGCAAATAAGCCTAATGTCTCTGCTTCTGTAAATCCATCGTTCATCTGCAAGTAACATATTATTTTATTACAACAATATAATAAATATATTACATCAAATATGACAGAGAACGCCATCATTTCGGTCACAGTTAAACATTTCAAATAATACAATTAAATAAAATACAATTAAATAAAATACAATTAAATTTATTTCAGATATGATTGCACGCCAATAACTTTCGAACTTTTAACACAGTCATCTGAAACGCTATTAAATTCCCCCTAAAATATTATCTATAATAATCTATAATAATTAGAAATATAATAAAAAACGTTACCTCTATTATGTTAGGTCTTTTCTTCAATACAACATCGATGTTATCAGTAAGAACTAGAGTTTTACATTGGAAGTCAAAAGTGTTAATAATTTGTTCATTATGAACATCATCGAGAATCAATAAAGCATTGCAATTTTCTTGTTTATTAAAATAATATTTCAAATATTGAATCAGAGAATTTCTCTCAAGTGAAGAAAACAATTCTGGTTGAATTTCTAAATTTCTCACGTTATAATAGAGTGTGTTTAATTGAATTAATATTTCTTCATCAAGTGAACCATCATCTGCAAATTTAATCCAGTAGACCTGATTCTAAAATTAAAAAAAAAATTTTTATGCAAACTATAACACATTAATATCAAATATTATATGTTTAATATAATATAATATGAAAAATATCATACAGAAAATAAATTTTTCACTAATTTTACGTCCTTGAGAGTACTGGCAACTAGAGATGATTTTCCAAATCCTTTCATGCCATGTAACGCAATGTATTTTGTGGGAATTAATTCTTGTAAAGCTTTCTTTAACTGGTTAATCTGAAAATGTAATGTATTACATAATAGATAATTTTCATTTTATATATCGGAATTATTTATTACGATGCAAAGAGACGAATTTTGATACTTTAAGATTACGAACAATTTGAAAACTAATACCTAAGTGCTTGTCTAATGTGCCTAATGGACAAACCACTGTATTATGTATACAAATATATAAAAACACTGATAAAATTTATGTAAACTTACATGATATATTTCCACATTCGTATGCATAAAGAGGAATAGTTAAACTAAATAAGAATTAAATTGTCTATTATAATAAGTTACATTTAAATGATGCTATAGATTAAATGTTATTAAAAAATTTTAATAAAAGCCGACTTGTCTATATTATTAAAAAATATATTATTAAAGATTATATCAATGTAGCAATAACACAATGCCTCTAAATATAATGCAATAAGAAATTTGCAACGGAGGAATAAATAAAATTAAATAGTTGATACCTTCATAACTTTATCTTATTATTGATACAATATAACCACATTTGAGAGATAAAATTAGAGTAATTCTTAATATCATATATGATAATTATACCTTTTCTTGCCTGGTAACAGTTAATGGAGAAAGAGGTGGAATATTGAGAGGCCCAGCATAATAATCTGTTACTCCATTGGTTTCTTTTTCATAATTGCCTAACATTATATCTATTTCATTACTAAGCCAGTCGTAGTGATGTTTTAAGGATTGATGAAAGACACCAAAAGCATTTGCACCACACCTTAAAAATGTTAACACAAACATTTAATGAAATCAGTTTACTGTGTAAACTGCATCGTTAAATAAGAATGCAAATTATACAAATAATTTGTGAAATGCAATGGCTACTATTATTAGTAAATGCAATAACATTAAAATAAAAAAATGTAAGATTTTGCATAATATATGTGCGAATATAACACGAAATATATACAAATATACATACAGTGGTAGTATATCCAACAATTTGGCTGCTCTCTCTTCTTTAGTAGCTCCAATATAAATATTTTTTATATGATCTTCTGTTATGATGTATTCATTTCTTAAAGGTTGTATGATGTCATTATCTACATCTAAATCGTCAATTATATTCTTTCTCAAACGAATGAGGATGTCTTTATATAATTTTTCCATTTTTATTATCACAATAGATAATGCGCAATCCAAATTGTCTTTATTTAGAAGTTTAAATACAAATTACTATAAATTTCAGTGCAATTCTCTGAAACAAATAATTACCTCTGATATTTTAATATATTTTTTAAGATAATTTCATACTTAAGAATAAATGAACCTAATTAAGATAATAATAATTTATTTTTGTTTAATTAAATCTCTTAAAAAAATATATATATATATATATAATATATATATATATATATATAATTATAATGTATATAATTATTTTTAATTTAGGATAACTGCCTCAATTGCTGTACCTGTCCCTATTAGTGTGCTTTCATATTTCGATAAATCATAAAGAAAATTAGCACAAATAAATAAGAAAAAATAAATAATTATAACGAACGTGGTTTATAAATCAAACATATAAAAAAAGGAGCATGAAACCACAACACTGGATGTTCTACATAATTTGCAATTTAATAATTGGCGCTGTAACAATGTTGATGCACTTTCACAAGATAAAAGAACACGTTTATATATATTTATATTATACAACGATTGAATTTAATGTCAGATATATGTAAATTCTGCGTTTTACTAATATTTGTGATTTTACGTAAGATGGCCAGATTGTGGCGCGATGCACAACATTTATTAATGTAATGAATTATTAAATTTCACAAACAACATCCAGTGTTGTGGTTTCATGCTCCTTTTTTTATAAATAAGAAAAAATATTTTTTTTTTGTTAAGTTAAATTATTAAATAAAAAACTAATTCAAATTAGCTCTTGAAATATTAACACAAATAAAAAATAGAATAAAAAATGGATAATTAAGAGCCTTAATACGTGGTAATTGATGCGAGTAATATCACATACACATATATTTCGATTGTATCTACTGAGTTATTACATAAAATAAAAAAATGAATGTTTCGGTTATATTCAAGTCATCTTCAGCAGTCCCCAATCATAATAATAATTGTTCACAATCTAATGTTTGTACCATAGTAAAAATCAAGTGCAGCAAGTAAGTTTCCCATGGAGTATATAACCGTTAAATTATTAATGCATACGATACCAAAGATAATATTTTATTTTTTGCGTATTAAAATGTTTTAAATATTTTTCGAGAGATATGAGGAATTTGTGAATCCAATAATATGTACCGCAAGATTTTAAACTTGTCCCTATTAATGTGCCCTGTATAGGAGCTGAGAAGAGTTGTGTTATGAGTGTATTTTGAAATAAATATAATTGAAATAATGATTTATGTAATATTAATATAAACAATTAGCTTAAATTTATTATCTGTTTTAATAACTACGTATGTTAAAATGAGTCAAATGTGGATAAGCATACAAATGGGGAGCACATTAATAAGGCCATCGCCGCTTAGAGGACTCACTAATAGGGACAAAAACATGTTTTCTATTTTTGTCAAAAGCATTATAAAGTATTAATATTTTTTAGAATAAAGAAATATTATAAGAAAAAGAAATAGTTGAAAAATCGATATTGATTGTAAGCAGATAAAATTAAAGCTACAATATTTAACAATTAATTCAGTAATAAGCAAATTGGCTAAAAGGCACATTAATAGGGACAGTTACTCTAGTAATGCTGACTTTTTGAAAGAGATTGAATTAAACAATAAATTATTATTATTTTAATTAGTTGTATTTATCCTAAAACTTATGGAGAATACTGTATGTATGTGTGTGTATATATATATTTTTTTTTTTTCACAGTACTCTCCATAAGTTTGGGAACACCTTATATTTTACAGAAAAGCCATTACATGACAGCGACATATCTATACATGTTTTTGGTTTAAATACTTCATAAGACGTCTAAATGACGATAAACATTTATCTAGAACACCTATAAGCTTGTACTTGCTGAAAATATGTTTGACAATCATTTCACAGCAGTGAAATGAAGTGCTCAAGATTGAATTTCGCGCTTTGGTCTATTCTTTATATGTATTGTCACTTGTTTTGCAACATCGCTTATGTTCGTTGTATATATATACAGGTCATTTAAACGTAGTTGACCTTTAACAGTTTCTATAAAAGTGGTAAACTTTAAGTCATAAGTTGATTTTAGACTCTGTAAAAATTGTAAAATGGCCCCGAAGAATCAGATTTCGTATTTTGAATCGCATTTTAATAAAAATTCTATATTTTAATAGCGCGTTATAAAATCTTTAATTAAAAAAAGACGAAATAAAAGTACATATATACGTATGTTTATATCGTCTTTTTTTAATTAAATATTTACAAACTATAGAACGTAGAGTGTCCCCAAACTTATAAAGAGTATTAATAATTATAAATGTAATTTGCGTCACAAATAAAAGATATAGGTTATCTTAATTTACGAGAAAACGCAGTAACTATTTCATCTATCATAAAGATGTTCAAGAAATAGAATTCCTGCGTATATAAAATTCCTTTAATTCCATTTCAAACTGATAAAACTTTTATCAATTCTTTTTGTTTTTATCTTTTTTATTTTTCTTTTTTTCTTATGAATGCGTGTCTCGAGAGAGAGATATAAGATTAGAAAAAGTTTCACTGTAAAATAAATTTAAGAAAAAATCGATTGTTGCCGTCTAAGTTTTCGTTTTTAAAAAAAAAATTAAATTAAATTAAAAAATACTAAAATTAAGAAATTGAAAAATTATCCACACAATACGGAGAGCTTCCTGAGAGTTCCCTGACAGCTCATAAAATTTTTGTAAGCTTCATTTAAGCTCCAAAAAGAACTTCTCGGGAACTTCTATGTCCGCTTTTGAGAGTTCGTTTCCTTGGAAGTTTCATTTTGGTTCGCAAGGAGCTCTTTTTAAACTGTCCGAGAGCTCAGCAAAATAAACTCACTGAGAGCTTATTTAGTTGAATTTTGTAAGCTCCCCAAAACTCAGCAAAATGAATTCTCTGAGAACTTATTATATTTAATCGAATTTTCGCTTTTGAAGCTCCCTGAAAGCTCAGCAATATGAACTCCTTGGAAGTTGGAAGTTCATTTTGTCAAATTTTAAAAGCTCCCCGAGGACTCAACAAAATGAAGTCTCTGGAAACTTAATCGGAGCTTTGTGCTGTGTGGGTAAGAAATTAATAATATTTATAAAAAATAATAATATATTTATTTTTATCCTTTTTACTTTATCTTTATATTCTTCTTTCTATCCTACGAACGTATGTTTGGGAAAGATTTACAATCAAAAAGAAAATTTGTCAAACAATGAATTTAAGAATAAAGACGAAATTAACATATCTTCGTTTAAAAACAGAAAATTATAAATTAAGAAATTAAAAAAATATCAATATATTTATGCGTTTATTAGCTTATATGTTAATTGTATCATACATTTTCTATTAAAAAGGTATACAAAATAAATTTCGACATTTTATTTATAATTCCCTTGATTTAAATTATAACCGCTGAAGATAAATTCAACAACTTATTATAAAAGCATAAAAATTAAAGCTTAAATATATTATTAATTTTCCGATCCACACTTTCTTTTCATTTATATTTCCGATACATTCTGTAAAGCAAAAGGTAAAACTAACGATGAGAAATACTGAGAAAAAAATTCGAAAAATTCTATTAGTCGCAACTATCTTTAATAATATTTTGAATTACGAATATCGCGAATGTAGACGCGAATAAATGATCTTGAGAATCCCGCATTCGATCGACGATGGAAAGACGGATTTTTTTTTGCTCTGTTGTGAATAATAAAGACGATCTTATTTTTCCACAATTATTAAACATGCATCATATTTTTAAAAATAAATATAAATGCCTTTTTTTTTAAATATTATTTTTATATATCAGTGTTGGATCGGAATGCGCACAATATCCGTAATGCTCTTTTTCCAACTTACTAAGTTTCTTTTTTTTTACGTTTTTCTCATAATCGCCATTTTAATATTCTTGACCAATGGTCTTTCTCATCCTCTCTTTAAGTAACAATACCCCTATCCTCTTCCTTCTTTCTTATCATTCTTTTCTTAAACAAGAGATGCAGCTGCGCTGTTTCGCACCCCGTCGAAATATTCACTTCACGCTGATTACATGGATGTAACTACTCTCGTAATTATTAATCTTTTGTGAGAATGAATGTGCTTTGTTCAGAAAAATGCGAGTAATCTCTAACGTGACGATGATTCCACCTGTCCACTCCACGATTAACACTCCGTGACTGAGAAACAGGTACTCGTTGCTCTACCTCTACTGCCTACGAGGCATCTAAATGCGACGTTGCCATGCGTTGTCAATACTATAGCTGCTAGCATACGCTATAGCTATTAGCTATCGGCAACTATGACCACTCTTCCCCCACTACGCATTATTAAGGTAACGCAAGCCAAAATTTGGCATCACTGTAGAGTGATCACTATCCTTCCGTCTTCCATCGCAACACAAAGACGCGTAATGACTATAACAATGATGAATTATTGAAACATTTTCAAGAGACAAGTAGTGGCAGAAGTATGTTTGCAGTAGGGCAAGTCTTTTCACGTCTCATTTATAAAAGTGCAGTCGTATGA
This sequence comes from Acromyrmex echinatior, assembly GCF_000204515.1. Next base: position 2,139,835 of record NW_011627850.1, read on the forward strand.
AGTCATAGATTTCACACTCCTAAGTTACAACACATCGTCGAGAAGCTGCACTGAACTGCACTCATACACTGCAACAACTGCAAAGCCAGCCATGGCAATATGGCGCTGGTTCAGTTGGTCGACGCGATAGGAAAACGTCAGTGCTGCACCCTGCACTACTGCAGTGTGTACTGAACGAATTAATCGAATCTCCAACACAAACAAACATACGAAAAGATAGCTTTAAGGATAACAGAGATAACTGCTTAAATACGATATTTCTTGATATGTAAGTTTTCTTGGTACGAGTCTAGGATAGACTTTTAAATGTTAATTGAAGGAAATATGATATGCTGTAAATAAAATAAGTATTATATATAATTGATATTTAAATAATAATTATGTACGACCCTTATTTTGAAATTTATGGATCCTAAATAGTTTATATTAATTTATTAATAAATGCTTTATTTATACTACGAAATGTTTGAGTATTGAAGAGTTTGGAAATGTACTCCGATATGGTCTAGTGGCTAGGATACCTGGCTCTCACCCAGGAGGCTCGGGTTCGATTCCCGGTATCGGAATTTATTATTTTTGTCTAAATTTATAATATAACTGTTAATAAATTTTTGAATACCAAACAATTTAATTTATAAAATTCACTCTTTTAAATTTTAAATTAAATAATAAAAAAAAACATTAATATGAGTGGCAAAAATAAACCTGCGATGGCCGGGAATCGAACCCGGATCAACTGCTTGGAAGGCAACTATGCTGACCATTACACCACCATCGCAGATGCAAACCACTTCTTTCAAAACATATATAAGGTACTCAGTTCAACATGGCGGAGAAATAAATTGAAATAAAAAAAAACACCTGGAACGATTCAGAATCAAAATTAATTGCTCGGAAAACGATCATTATGGCGATTCCCATTGTATTGCAAGTATGATTAATAAAATTTTATGAGTATTTTCATGATGATGCAATGACAATCGATTTATTACATTTTTTATTATGTTCGCTCTATATATATGTTTACAAAAAGAAAAATAAAAAAATAACTCCTGCGATGGCCGGGAATCGAACCCGGATCAACTGCTTGGAAGGCAACTATGCTAACCATTACACCACCATCGCAGTTGGAAAATGATTTCCATACAAGTGTACACATTGTCGAAGGACATTGATTCATAATCTTTCTTCTTGAATAATATCATTAATAATTTTGCTCTTCATAACTTTCTATATTTAATCGTTCTATCTTCCCTTTTTCCTTCCAATTATATTTATTTAATTTGAAGTGCAGAAATAATACAGTAAATTAGAAACATATCTAATATTTGCAGAACACTACACCTTAGAAGACAAAAAAGAACTTCATTTTGTCGATTTTTTTATAATAGTTATTAAAATTTGATATAAATACATTTTTTTCAATAAGCAAAGCATAAAATTTAAATATGAAGTTTGTTAAAGAATATTGAGAACAAATCACGTACGCGATACAAATTGTATAAAACGCAATTAGTAGAAAAATTGATAACTGAGCTCTATTAAGAAATTATTTAATTTAAGCGTATTCTATTGATTTTGTATATACATATATCTACTTATTATAAGTGTGTTTATCATACTATGTTTATCAGCAGATAAAAATAATCGTTTATCTCCGTTATCTAAATTCCAAATATCGGCTACAAACTATATACCGATGATTTTAAAGAACACGTAAAGATTATATTACATTATCAATTTATCAAATAACAAATAAAAATACTTTTCTTTTTTCTACTCGTCAAAATGTATTATATTTATTGTTTTGTCGAATAATGTTGTTGAAATAACTTATTTATCTAAATAAAAGTCTATCTACATTGCTTTCAAAATTTAATACATTTATAATTTCAGATGTGACAGACAAATTCATATATAGATAATAATTCGTCACAAAGTCGATATCAGTCATCGCGCCACTCAATCTGCGGCAATTTAATCGACATCCACATAGATATGGGATCTCCTAAACGATTTTTCGTAAACCGATAATCGCCAAATGCATCGGTGAGTAATAAACACACGCATTGTTTTCCGCTCGCCAATTAAACAGCATTACCAGTTAGAAATGATGGGCTCGCCCAATTAAGCAGCATTATCCGGTCCCTAAAGCTACCGGCCAAACTGCACCTTTATCTGCGGAAATTAAAAAACTTTAGACATTAACTCGGATGTATTGTGTACGCTCAGACATACGTACTTACATTTTGCCAGACAGGTAAAATGATCAAAGCTCATCTTAACAATCAACTGCCATATGCAAAGATAATTTTAAATAAACGAGATAAACTCTTTGCTGCAAGTGAAGAGATTTTCTTAAAAATGATGTAGACCAGGCTTTGGAAAAATATCACATATAAAAATTTACGAAAATATGATGGTTCTATAGTATATAATACTTATATTTATAAATTTCCCTATTTTCATATACGATATTTTTCGAGAATAAAGCTCTTACACGGAGAAAAATGTTTCAATATTAACTGGAATTATTTTCTAGTTAAACCTACTAGAATTCTAGTTGAAATAATCAACATTCAAAATATCCTGAATAAATATACTAGAATTTTAGTAAGCAGGGATCAGTTTGGAGGCTTCAAAAAATTGAATTTTTTTTTTACCTTAAATGATATAGTCTTAAAAATTTTATAGTCTCAAAAATAATCTAAAGTTCTAATAGTTAAAATTAAAAATTCACATTTTTAAATCAAGTTTCGAGACAGTATAGTGAAGTGTTTATAGTATCAAATAATTCGAAGGAATTCGGAGTACCTGAATTCGTAAGGTATAAAAGAAAATCATTCAGAACAAATAGAAAAGAAGAAGATAAGATAAACATCAATGTAGAAGGACAGTTATATAGCCCAGGCATTGCAAAGGTAAATTTGATATTTTCGACTAATGAAATATCGCAAAGCAACCTTAAACGCGTTTTTCTCGAAATTATATTTTCAAAGTTGGCGATGCGTGGATGTCAGAAACTGTGCATGAATAGAGACTCTCAAGGGAGAGTCTGACAAAGCAATGTTTAAATTTAGATTGTTGCAGCCATCATGTGACAAAATTTTTATGTCCTTGTTTAAAGGTACATAACAAAGATGACCAGTTTGTCATCATCCTGACGTTTGTCAGATTCTTCCTGAGGATCACCAAAAGGAGAAGTGTTGGGATTCCAAGCGGATTTGGGGCACACAGTATGACGGTGCCTGAATTGAAAGATTCTGATTCAGGATGCCGAGTAACGCATGAAGTGCATTGCAACTTTTCTGTCTCTGTTGTTCATCGAATAATAAAGATAAAATGATATATTATGCACTTCATGCGTAACTCGGAATGCATAGATATTTTGTAAATGAATATACAATGTTGAATACTCGAGGCTGACGAACGAGGCTATACGATGATTGAACGAATTAGGCACAAAGCTATCTTCATGCTTATTTGCTTTTGCTCTGATATATGCTTCGATGCGATGGCGGAATTTGCGAGCAATATAATAACGAGAACGAACTGTGTGATTAGCGCGATCAGTTATTTGCATCGACACGGCGGAGATACATTTTGAAATTCTCTCAGCGCGAGACACAGTGCAAATTCGATTATGTTAGAAACAGCATTTGGCGCTCGGCCCGCATTAGCCACGCTCTGGTTACTTGTTTGATTAATTTGCCGCGGATTTAATATCACGAACAATTACGCTCGCGGAAGATCTATGCTGGTACCTCGTAATTTCGCCGCACATCGGAATACCCGTACGAAAGATAATATATCTTCAACTTCGATAAAAGACATAAAGTTATTATACCGAAAAAAAATTATTACTTTAGAGAAAGATTTATATGATATAATATATGACCTAATTCATTTTATATACGATTTATTTTTACTTTCGGCAAGCTTATTCCAATACATGTAATTACTGATACATAAAAAAAAACGTAGTACGAAATTCTTCTATCTTTATTTTATTTCTTTGCTTTAATCGTGACATTTTAATTTTTATTAACAGCTTCAATTATTATACTGTTGTATATTTAAACTATAATGTCGAGATTATTTTAGAACAGTTTTAAAATGAATTTCTTTGCACACATGTTGACATTCTACTTCAATAATTTTGTATAATAAAATATTATTTTAAGAAATTTCTAAATTTTGACGTTTTATTAAAATTGATGCAAAGTATAATAAAAATTATAGACCGTCTGAATAATTCAAGTTCAAATATTTTTAACAAACATTAAAGAGTAAATATTAATTTTGTTGTCACATTTATTAAATGCGTAGTACAAAGTACAATATCGATTTGAATTACAGATCGGAGACTTATTGACTTCTATTGACTTCTATTGAAGTTTACAACTATATAAACGGACGATAAAATTTGAAATCAGTGTTTGGGCATCGCTACAGTTAGTTAAACACGTCGAGACCGAAATAAGATTATTGGTATATACGCTGTATTTTGTCGAAGATGTGTAAAGTTCATAATGTTTGTTGTTGTTCGTGGTTATTACCACCTTTTAAACCATCCATCGAACGGCTGATCGATTTGCACAGACAAATAGTATCGTTCGCAAAGGTGAAAACGTGATTCGTGTACTTGAAAATAGGAGAATAAGTTGACATAAAAATGAAAAGGCAATCATTTTTTATGTAAACTATAGAAATCAAAGCTTTAAATGATCTAGCTGGATCTTAAATGCTTGTATGATTCTTGTATAAACCGTTTAAGGCTTTGGTTTCTATAGTTTGTGTTATCACATATGTACGGTCCTATAATATATTATATTATTTTTTATTGTTTTTATTTTAATTAACCATTTTAATTATACATATCGCTAAAATCTCTTCAAACTAATACACGAAACGTCTGTAAATGAGCACGAAACCTGTAAATGGATAGTCAAATCGATTCGAATCTCGAAATAGTATCCGTGAACACAATATAGTCATCGTAATATCAAAACGACGTCAGGATGGTTTTAAAATGATTTGATTTGTTGTTCTGCTCGAATAGAAGTAGAAAGTTGCCATATCCATTACGAGGCACTGAGCAGGTACTTACGTTCCAACATAGGTGCAAAATTTTAATAGGCAGCGTTACACTTTTATAAATCTAAAGCTCTACCTTACTTGATATTTTAAGCTAAAAGTATAATATTTTAACCATAGCTTGCTAGTGGCGCCATCTTTTGTCAAACGGCGGAAACTTATTTGTACACCTAATAGAATAAATAGTATATATAGTATATATATGACATGCTGCTCTCAACTTAGAGATTACTAAAATCTCTAAAATTTCCTTCGGGAAGGCAGACTTGAGATCCGTTTATTCGACACAAGAAGGCATTGGAGAATCGAGGAATCCTTCATGAAGGCTTCTTCCAAGGCTTAAACTAAGGAAGGATTATGAACAGGATTACGTACAGATAGTACAATGTTAACTATTAACAATCCGTGTGCAAAAGCAAATCCAGGGCAGCATGCCAATGGCTTGACAATGCCTTCATCTTTTTTACCCCTCGGACAGTCAATATTCTTCTTTTATATGGCATTCACAGGATCTTTTCTTTCATATATATGTCCAATTCGGATAGATTTTCTAAAGGTGTCATTATTGTTCATAATCATCTTTGTATTTTTAGATATCTTCCAGACAGCTCAGTTCCGGTCCAATTCTATACTTAGGCTTTCCATTCTTTAAAAAAAAAAAAAAGAATGGAAAGCCTGAATATAGAACCGGACTGGACAGGTCGATCTTTGAAAATAAAATCGTGTGAATGTACAAAGAAATATTTGCTTATTTTGAGATCTAATGCTATCCGAAACGGAAATCGTATTCGTTGGAATTTTAAAAGAGTGACATCTTGTTGATTTTTGTTAGTTGATATAATCAATCACAAGTCGAACGAAAAAATAAATCAAGAAAATAAAATCTTTTTCCGGAATTAAATTTCAGTTAATTAAGAAGACCAGATATATATTATATATTAAACAATAAATTAAAAAACGAGCAATTAAGAGCCTAAATTCGCAGTAATTGAAGCGATTAAACATATATTTTTCAATATTGTATAACAAATACGTTTCGGCTTAATTCAAGCCATCTTCAACAGTTTTATATAATAATAAAATCTCTTGATGAATAATTTGAGAACATTTTGATAGTCTTGTATAATACAACTTCCTTAACATCTAAGCGGTTGAGATGACACCATATGGTGTCATCAATTTTGATTGTATAAAATATATAATATTTAAATATAATATATATATTGGGTCATTTAAAAAGTATCCGCGGTTTTTTCATTCAAAAATTAAACCAAAAACCGCGGATACTTTTTAAATGACCTAATATTTTATCAAATTTAACTATGCAATATTGAAAAATTAGGTGCATAAACGTTGATTTATGATTTATATGAGGTTTTTCAGAACCTAGGATGATCAGAAAAGTTTTTAGCAACCTCGAGAACCCAGGTACCCATATTTTCTGATTTAAAAAGAAAAAAATTTTTTAGAATTGTTGACGGCCGGCCTGGCATCTATGGTATCACCCTATGACCGACACATCAGTTGATCATTAGGCTGCACTTATATGAGAATATTTAGTAAAAGTGCATTTTTTCAGATAAAAAAAAGTCCGGCCGCCTGGAGGTTAATATAATTCAAATACTAAATCACTGTAATCGAATCCAGATATATCATTATACCTGGGGCCATATTCTCGAAATCGCATATAAAAATGTACGAAAATATTATACGTTACATATATTGTATATTTTTCTAGTATTGTCATATACAATATTTTTCGAGAGGATAAGGCCCCTGAATTTATGTGATATATGTAGATATATCATATCATAATATATCGTTTTATTCTTGTTGTTCATTGAATTTTAAAGAAAAATAAAATGATACATCATGCGTATCATACGTTAAACAGAACGCACCTATAATGCAACTTGCCGAGAGCAAGCTTGCTCGGATATTCGTTACGAAAATTCAAACTCGAGATTGCTGTCGGAAAGATCAGCGTTCCGAGAAGCGAAGCGATCGTTATCACTACGTGGAAAAACAAATCGTGCCGCGATATTTTCCGACCCGAATGTTTATCATTCGCGTTGTTATTTGTGACTTTGTTATTGTAACGGATCGGTCGCGCGCGCTACTTCGCGTGATTACGCCCTGAAGATTGCTACACATTAAACACCGTGAGAATACGTAATATCGACACTACGATCGGAACAGTCATTACATTATTTATTCTGCCAAGAAACGTGATAACATCAATCTCAGGAGTTTTATCGATCAAGATACTTTTAGATTCGATTTTCTAATAATTATGTGATTTCGTGTACTTAGCGCGTATCGGTTCAGACCGATGCAAATAATTTTACTATTAGACAGTTGGTAGACTGCAGTAGATCGGAAATTGTTTTCGGCGTCGCGTCGCGTCGTATCGTATTTGCTGCGTTCGGTAATTAATAATTGATTTCAATCGGTGATCGACAAAGTAGTTCGTCGACAGAAAGATCAGGCGATCAAGAATCGAGTCGGGGATGGTTCGAAGGATCTCAGGATGCCGTGTGAAAATCGTCGCGAGTGGAATTCAAACCGTCGCGAAATGGGACGGTTGGCGTGGAATGCCAGCGTTTCGTGAGTCGCGTAATGGCATATCCACACAACTTGCATAGCCGTATAAACGTATGCATAAAGAAAATTATCCAGTTATATTTTATTATGAGAGAAATGCGACTATGTAAGTTTGTAGATATATCCTAAATAGCCGTGTGCGTGAAGTGTTTCGATATGTAATAAAAGTGTTGAAAAGTGACGAAAAGTGCATGTTGAAAGCATAAAGTGAAAAAAGTGTGTGGTAAAAAGTGTTTATAGTGTCCCCAATGGAGTAACGATTTTGGATATCCAAGATGTCTGCCAAGACGACCAGCGCAGTGGGTGGCGAGTGTTAATGACGATCGAGGAGAGCTGATGTCTTCCGATGTCCAGTCAAGAAATGGTGAGTCTCAATGATGCAAAATATATCTATTTTAAGTACTTATCTATTATGTAAGAATTTCTCGACGCGAGATTTATAGCGAATAAATAGAATGAATTAAAATAAATTATTAAATAAATTAAAATAGATAGGATAAGAGAATTAAGTGAAATTAATTATTGCTTGGGGATCATTATGATCATTCAAGGATTAAATTGCTAAAAATTTGAATCATGTATACTGTTTGAATATTGATCATTTTATTAATAATATACGTAATAATATTTTAAACCATAAGTTTACAAAAATTACAATTATGTTATATAATTATTTATAAATTTTAATTAAATTATACTTATGTGATAATATTAATCCTTTGAAATCTGAAAGCTTTTTCGAAGATTTCAAAATTAACATTCTTGGAAATCTCTCTTTTTTTATTTTGCAATTTAATGAACAAATCTGAATTTCGATTTTCTAAGTGTATTTTTTTAAATAAAAATTCGTTGAAAAATATTTTTTATAGAATTGAAAAATTATTTGACGAACTGAATCCTAGGATTATTTATATATTTATTAGCGCAATTTCTATCAACGTAATTCGGCGAGATTATATCAGAAAAGATTTTTGTTACGGATTTTATTCCCAAAGCTACGTCATTTTCCCTTGCAATCAGAGAAAAAGATTGTCGAACAAGCTATCGATTAAAAGCTAATTAAAAGATAATATTTATTTAAACGGATATTTTTTGGCGTCTCTTGATTTCATTTATTACAGATTACTTGATTTCAAACACAGATAGATTAGATTGTACATCCTTCTCAGTAACCCCGTTTCAATTTACATTCCACAATATATAATTAAATCTCGCATAGAAGCAGTACAAAGGAACAGCAAACTACATCCGGGCGCGCATGAACGATAAGATAACATTGATAAGATAACGTTGATTAGACTCAATCTTGTGATTAATCACTCTATTTATCTGTGAAAGAAATCGAAACGCGCGTCGGGAGGAAGAAACGCGGCGTCAAAGCAAAGTACGGAAAGTTCGCGAACGAAATAATCGCGATAATATAATCACGGAGACTCGGAGCGTTAGTTAGATATCACGGTGCTGTCATCGTTAATAATGAACTAATGATAGGGAATGGAGGGTTATTTAAAACTCCCGTAACATACGCGCGGGGCCTCGCCGAATTACGCTGATAGGAATTGCGCTGATAAAAGAGCGTTAAGATATTCACGCCGTTCACTCGGCCTTATCCTTTAATTATAAAAAGATCTCATTAGAAAAATGCGCGGGTTACGCACGTATTACGCGCGCCACCGACGATCACCTGCGATGCGCATTATCTGCGGATTTGCATATCGCGTGCGTATATATATATATATATATATATGTGTGTGTATATATATATATATATGCATGTGTGCAATGAGGGACACCTGAGTGCAGGCGCCGCCCAGAGTGTATGTTTGTACAAAGAATTACAGAGTACGACGATCACTTCTCTGTGCCTCCACTCTAATTACCGACACTAAAAATTACGCTCTTTCCGCGTGCAGTTTCAAAATTGCCGTTGGCGCCGATATCCCATCCCGTGATTTGCCGCCGTGTGTTGATACAGCGAGATATTGCCTATGTTTTGATAACGGAAAACGCGCGCGATGTTTGATAACGTGCGGAGTATCCCTTTCGTTTTGTCTTTAACTTCTCTTTAAATAGCAAGTTCTCTCATAGTGTGCGATTTTATTATTATAGAAAATTTTATTATTATAGAAATCGGATTGTATTTTAATTATTTTTTACAGATTTAAATTTATTATAATTCCCTCACAACCAATACATCAATAGTGTCTTTGAAGGTTCCAGTTATTAGCAGACGTTTAACGATTAGATTTAAAAAATAATATCTTTTAGAATCTCTTTTCGAATAGAATGGTCTTGCTAAAATATTTAAAAATGTAGATACAAATCTAAAAATAATATTGTTGGACCATCACAATAATTATGTAGAACAGTCGAGCTGATTGTCAAAATTTTTTCGCAGCATTATTCTTGTTTGAATTTTTTGTGTAATTATTTTGATTATATTCCAATAAAATTATTTTCAGATCTGTATCTATCTAAATTAGACATTTCGGAAATCGATTCCTTTCTTACAGATAAAAAGTCTAAAAGATTTATCTCTTGGTCTGTTTGATGAAATAAAAAAATTATCTTCATTTTAATCTGGTAATATTAATTCAATATTTTTCAAGTATAAAAATGAAGATATTACACGCTCTCACAAAATATCGTTGCTTCTGCAGCTCTGCAATAACTTAATATCTTTTTTATTTTTTCGCGTAAATTTGTGCCTCGCTGGAGCAGGATTACTCGAGCTCATAATACCTTGCTCTTTTTTTCTTCGTTGCTCGCAAGTTCGCCCGATAGCTCCGTGTTCTACTTTCGGCAACTTCCATGAAGTTCTATGAAGTTCGTTCGTCGTTTTAAGCGTTATTTATTCCTATTCTGTTTGCGCTCTGTCTGAGACGTACCTATCTGTATTTTATGCGAGGAAAACAATAAAAACTCGTAATAAGGCGGAATATCTCGATGGATTAAAAAAAAAGTTTCGACGAAATAGAATTTAGACTAGTGAAACATGGCAATTTTTTAAACCTCTCTTTGTCAAGTCAGCATCCCCAATATTCTGATTTTCAATGGTGTGAATGTTAACTTGACAGAGATTTTTTTATCTAATTTTTCATGAAAAAACTATCCTGTTAAAATGACATGAAATGAAATTATACAATAATATTGAGTCATTTAAAAAGTATCGGCGGTTTTTTCATTCAAAAATTGAACAAAAAACCGCGGATACTTTTTAAATGACCTAATATAATTCATGGCATAGATTCTTCACGTTAAATATATTAAATAAATCGCAGAGATGTCTCGTGCAGGGCATTGCTCCTTTTCCCGGTAACGTACCGGGAATGTACGTTAGGAATTTATTGTGTACAACACAATTCCATTAGATCCTCCGCTAATTGTCAATTGACAAATACAAAGCCATTGTCTAATCTCCTCCTTGGTCTCTCGTTCTCCCTCGAATGAACTGCGAGAGGGCATACTCGGGGGCCCTCTTGGTGGCCGATCGATCCGCATTAGTCCAAGCACTTCAAATAGTGCGATCGTGGTATGCGTTCAGGAATGGCAATAACGTTGATAGGATAGTAATATGATTATCACCTGTGCAAGAGGGCCGATAGTGGTGCTACACGTATAATTAGAGACAGGATTGAAGGGGCGGAACGAGAGGATGGATTGACGGGGAGAACGGGAGCGGAACGCAAGTATAATGTCATGCAAATACAGCTCATCACTTGGTCCGCCAGGAATGGAGTGCATTAATCCGCTAATGCACATGGGTCCCGTAAAATTAGATTCGACCAGATTTAGTTGGAAATGCGATATTTCAGTGTCGGCCGAATTCCCGGTGACGACTGCCGGCCTGAGGATAACGCGAAGCGGAGCTCTGCGATGCGACTGGCAAAACGAAACGTTGTTACTCGTTAGCCAGATTAATAGCGATACATCGTGTCCTCGATCGAATCGTACATTGGCGTATTTAAAATCACATCCGTTCCCTGCGTTAAGTAAAAAAAAAAATGCGCGAGCTCAGTCTTCGTGACGCCAATGAGCGTGTCGTGCATTAACATCTATCAATATTCATGCACCGAGTTAGCAGTTATTGTCGCAATGCGTACGCGAAATGCATGTTCATCGACGCACCTAAATATCGCCGCGAATTTTCGAGGCGACTAACTGCAGCGAGTTCCTCATCGGTCTAACAGATGGCTGTAGGATGGTGCTTTTTACCATCGTTGAATTTGTGAATGTCCTCGTTGATCCTCGTTGAAAAGTGAAAATTACGTTCTGATTCTAACGTGTTTGAATTATCATTTTTTATTTTTATATTTATTCGATATATTTAGGATATGCTATATCCCGAAAATACATCTACAAAAATACAAAATACATGAAAAGAATAGTTTTATTGAAATATTTAAAAACTTAGCTAGATACAAATCTGAAAATAAATTTATTGAACTCTCAAAATAATTAAAATAATAGAATCTTGATCATTAAGGACAATATATTGTTGTCAAAAGTTTGAACATCCTACATAATTATTTTGCTGGTTCAAACAAAATTATTTTTAGATCTGTCTATCTAACTAAATTTTTAAATAGCAAAATTATTCTTTCGTGCAGTCTTCAGTAAAATTGTATTTTTAAAGTTTAATATTTATAGGAAAGACAGTGCAATATATATTTTGTGAGGCAAGAAAAAATATTATGAAGTATAATAAATTACAATTACCAAGGAAAAGGCTGTAAAATTAAAAAAATAGACTCTTAAAAGATTAAAATATGTTTCTAAAAATGATTTGAATAGTTGTGAGATTTTTTTTCAGAATCACTCGCCAATAACCATGAATTTCTCGGAAACATTTGATTCGATATTTTACTTTTCAAAAAACGGTGATATTAATTCTCTCCGTTTTTAACGATTCTCGAATCCTTGAGCGACGACGTTTGTTCTCGATGAATCGTGGAATTGGATATCGCGACTCGGACATCTCTCCTGTTGCGTTTTAGAATCCACCTGGTGCCCCCTCTCCCCATCTCCTCCACCCTCCCCCTCCCCCGTTGCCCGCGGACTGGCTTCCCCCTTCTTTTCACGCGGTTTCTCGTTCGATCGTGGGATTATACGCGTCCAATTAAATTTAACGAATTTCCACGGGTGCGAACGGCTTTATTGGTTTCATTAATTACGCATGCATCGCCCTCGCGGCTTCTCCGGAACGCAGGCACGTATTCTGCAATCGCCACTATCATTTCTATCACATGCGGCTCGTACCGTTTCATGCAGTATATATAATAGCATTCTATAGCGATTTGGTATTTGATGATGCAGACGAATCACTTGGAACCGAATTGTATACGGGATTATCCATTAATTATATTTGAATAAGACAAATCTGTTGATTAAATATCCATTTCTTTAACAAGACTGCCAAGGTATTAATTACGAGCTACTATATAGACTTTAATGTGCAGTATAATTTTAATTAAAATTTTAATTAAAATAAACTTCATTAGTTTCTATTAACTGAGAATGTAGTCGGGCTACAAACAATATAACAAACGCTTGATCAAAGAAAACGTTTCTCTCTCTGTTATTCTATGCATTTTGTGATATGTCGTAATGAGATAACTCATACGCACCCTCACGCACGATCGCAATCGATTTACCTTTTATTACGATATCTGCATACGTTCTATAAATACTAAACCGAAATAGGGATACGATGCGAGCAGAGGGTGACCGAAGGTTGTTGCGGTGAATATGCCCCGCGGGATCCACGAACGTGGGTTGAAGGGAAGGGGAAAATCCAACGCTATTTCGGATTTAGTAATTAAATATTTTCCAGCTCGCTTCGACCGCACCGTCGATTTACTACTTTGACGAAATATCGACGCAACGCGAAGCTGTGGCTGGGAATCGTTTGATTCATAATCACGGCAATGCAAAAGTTTATTTAAAAAAGCATACAGAATTCAAATAACGAGTCATGAAACAGCATAAAAGGGAAAAAGCGGGATTAATAACGTATTTAAAATAGCGTGACGCTTTTTATGCATTTCGCTTTTTTTTTCATGTTTTCATTCGTACACGCGAAACATTTTTTTTTAATATGTTAAAAAAAATTCCCGGTTTTTTCACTTGTTCCAATATGTGTTCTTACAAATGTATAGGCATATCGATCAAATATAATTCTCATTTGCGTATTTTGAAATATTATTTTTTTGCGTTTAATGGAATAATTTTATTTTGGCTCATGTTCTTTTTCCATACATTTTTATTACTTTTTGCATATTTCGACACATGTCGAACAAAATATGTCGAAATAAGCTTTGTTTTAAGCGTGAGATATATTGTATATAATATATATATCTGAAAATACATGGAAAGAATGGTTTTGTTGAAGTACCTAAAAATTTAATTAGGTACAGATCTGAAAATAAATTTTGTTGTAACTCCCCTCCTCCCGCCCTTTAAACTTGATTTTGCTGTCAAATATTTTGTTGATCCAATACAATTTCTTCAAATTTGTATCTAATTATATTTTTAGATATTTCAGCAAACTCGTTCTTTCCGTGTAGCATACACGAGAAGAGACAATGTACAATAGGACGATGTGAGAAAAAGACGTTTTTCTCTTGCGATAACTTTGAAGCTCTATCAGAAGTTCAGGAGCGGCAAACATGTGAGATCCCGGTGTGCTAGCCTATCGACACGAATATGCTAATTATCTCGCGTTAGTTATGCTAATTTCTCTATGATTCATCAGAGCAAACATATGCTGTCTTGAATTTCATTCTGACCACCTGCGAAGGGTTAATTGTCGATGAATTATTAATTTACGAACAACCCGCATGGTGTACTTACGCTTTAATGATGCCGACGCGTTTTTCAAACGCGTGCAAACCTTCGCTTTCATATAATGTTTGCATTAACTCGCGCCTATGTGTAACGTACTTTTATTACGCCGACAATTAGCCTTGAGCGGAACCAACGTTGTTGCGCGTTCCTAACTGCTGCAACGTTTTGCTACTAATGTCTTATAATTATGAATATAAATAAGGAACGTGTTTACCTTAATTTTTTATTTGCATACAATTAATGTTGAACTCAAATTTCTGTTTCGGTTACTCACAATAGTCATAATTATATGATATAGTGTTTCTTGCCACTTTCCTTCATTTTTATACAGAAAAAAATTTTGCTGAAGTATCTAAAAATTTAGTTAGTTACAAATCTAAAAATAATTTTGTTGGATCACTCAAATAATTATATAAAACGCTGAAATGTTGTAAAAGTGTTACAGAAAAGTTTAACATTCTAACAACCAGTTTAAACCTATATAATTATTTGGATAGTCTGTACAATATTATTTTCAGATCTGTATCTAAGATATCTAAATTTTTAAATATTTCAGCAAAATCATTCTTTCCATGTACTATTTTAATGGTGCAACAAAATTATTTTCATATCTATGTATATCTAGCTAAATTTTTAGATACTATAGTAAATCATCCTTTAGCTATTTTATGTTGCGCGCGATACACGCATATAAATATAACATTGACTCGCGATTAACTCAAATGCAGGTAACAATAGATATCGATGCGCGTCGATGAATCGCCAAGACCGAGTAAAGCGGATATATAGAGCGAACCTCGTATCGCGTCATGTCGCGTAAATCTTTGAACGAGACAGGCTTCTCTCATTCATTCCGGGGACAGAATAGGCGCCCTTATCCCTCTCTTCCGCGAGAATGCTAATTAACAATTGCCAGCTCGCCAGGCGGCGCGCGACGAAATCGTAAAACGGTACGTTACCGCGGCCTAACAAGGCGTGAAGGGTGAATTAGATGGTGACGTCACGGGTTACCGAAAATGCATTTGGTCGACGTCGCCGCCGCGCCGATTGGCAGCAACAGCTACCAACAGCTATCAACAGTGATGCTGCGCGGAAAGGGAAACTGAGAGAAAGAGGAACAGATCTCCCTGCAGGCTCGTAAACTGGCGCAATGGCCCTGACAAGAGGGGTTTCGTCGGGGCCAAAAAGCGGACGGAGGTCGTCAATGTTGATGATGCGTGGATCACGATGTACTGACGGCTCCATCATAGCCTGCCACGAGTCTCTATGTACCTCGCTCCCTTCGCTCTCTCTCCTCTTCCTTTTGCTCTTTTCCATTCTATGGGAAAATATACCACCTCCGTGTAGCCTATTCCATTTGCTTTATTGAAATAATGTCGAGGGCCCATCCGTTTCTATCGGCACGTCCCACCGCGGCGAGGAGGACCGGATTTTATCGTGACAATTTTCGAAGATTTATTCTCGACGATTGTTTGAGTTCGGGGACAGAGTTTGAAGGGTCTTATAGACCAGCGCAAACTGTTTCTGTTTAATGATGTATAACATTTATATAACATATTTATTTTATTCGTGAAAGACTTCTCTAAATATAAATTCTTCTCTTAATTCGCCATGTATTATCAAACAAGTTTAATTGACAGACAAAAGATATTATCGATATTATTATAAATGCTTAATACTACTTTTTTTATATTTAGCTTAATAAATTGTTAATGTTTTAATGTTTTATACATTATTCTCTTAAATTATTTACAAGATGGAGAATAGTATTATACATTTGCAGAAAAGTCAGGTGACATATGGTGATCAGATGAAACTCGTGCTGACTATAAAATAGAAGCATTTATTACCATATGTTACTTTCTAATTAACATACTTATTCTTAGTAGAACGTGACGACGAGTTTGCTCTATTCCGATTACATCCGACTTTAATGATGATGAACCTTGAATTCAACGGTTATTGTGTACCTTCGTAGCGTAAGAAACACAGCTGCTACTCGACTTTACGAAGTATCGTTTTTTTTAGAAACGACGACAGAAACTGAAATCATATTTTAAGTCAGGATTATAGTCGAAAATAATTTCAAAGCGTATATAAAAATTGCAGTATTATCTATTATAAGGTTATAGAATACGAAAGTAGAATTGTGATATATAACAAATGTGTTCGTGTTGCAGGTATTATTAACGATTCGAATTTCTGTCTCTTTGGAAAAAAAACCTCGAAAAAAGCGAAAGCTTTCGCGGGAAATGGGAACGGGATTTCGGCAATCGACGCGATTGTTTATAGGGTGGAACACAAGAGCTATCGCAGACTCCTCTTTCTTGCCCCCGCCGTATCCGAGTGTCATCACATATTGACGCCTTCGCTTTATTCAATTGCTCATCCGACGACACTTTGGCCTGAGGCTCAAACATGTTTTTTCGCTTTCGCTCATTTCCGGGCTGAATACTCGGCATCCTGCGCGATTCCGGACGAGCATCAATATGATGTCTCGACGACGAGAATAACGGGCTATTTAGTTCTCCATCACTCCTGTGAACGAAAACGTTCGAAAAAAAAAAGAGTAGATGGACAAGAAAGAGAGGAAGAAGAGAGAAAGAGAGAAGAGGGGATTGATCCCTGAAGGAAAGGTCCGCGCCAGCGTGGAGCGGTAATTTTTTCCTCATCAGGCAATGTTACGGGAATTTCATTGGTAATTAAAAGTCACCGGGCTGTGTGATTGGAATTAATGGTCAAATGGTCAATCTACCCGGAGGGAAAAAAAGCTCAGCTGTAAAATGGCCTCGACACTCGATTTATACTTGATGGCACGTAGCAGCGTGTGAGTTTCGTGACACTTCGTACCGCAGCTGTTTTATTATTTCAAGCCCTTTACGTTTTTAATGATTTATAAAAAGCCGAGAGTCCCGTTGATACTCCACAATGCAATTCGCTGTTAACTGTGCCCGGGGTATTATTTACATCGGTGCAATCCTTTGTCGTGGTTGATGTTTGTCCGCTGTTATTTCATTATTCTGTTATCGTGCAGATTGAAGTCCTTTAGAGACAGTGATTGAATTCACAATGTACCAAAATAATCCGTAACACACAAGGTATTTAACGGAAGATATTTTAATAACAATAATTGAATACGAAATAAAATGACTCTGAAATAAAATGGCCGTTACAATTGTATCTGAAATGAAATGACATAATACTCCACGAATTGTTCGAAATTAATCCTTTAAATCAATGAAGCAGTAATTACATTACTCCCTAAAACTTTAAGAGTGAATCTTTCAAGCTTCTTTTCAAGACTGGCTCAATTTTAATTCTTTGGCGTGAGATTTTACTCCAAAGAATTTAGAGCAAGCATATATGTTTTTATATATTATTTATAGAATACTGCTAGTACTTTCGAAAATACTGCTAGTACATTGATTGTCATAAAACCTCGTCGTTGGTAACGACAAAAGGCTTTCGACGCGCCTATGTATCCGCGTACATGAAAACCTCGGTGCGCTGGGAGGAATTCTTTCGTAACGCTTCTCCAACCCCTTGACATTTTCTCGCGGTGGCTGGCATGGTGGTTGGACGAGCATACGAGGGGTCGCTCCGGCATCTATCTGTCATTACGGGAGATTTGTGCTCGTCCAAACTGAAGCTCGACCTTCTGGGCTGCGTTACGGTTATGGAGCACACACACGTGCATACGCACGTAACTGAGTGCGCTTTCTCTTTCTCTTTCTTTCTACACATCTCTGCTCCCTTCGTTTTTCGAATCGGAGCCGAGACGAGGGTGGCGTAATCGTTGGCGGGCGTATATAACAATCTCGAAGGCATAACCCGATGGTAGGTACGGACTTACGGAGGCATAAACGCTGCGAGGCGAGGCCCGGAAATGGTGAAAGTAAAGTAGAGACGATATCGAGGAAACTAGGAAGAAGCGCGATTGTGGTGGTCGTAAGTGCTGCTCGACGAACGCTCAAGACCATATGGAATTGTTTATGAACCATGCAACTTTATTTTCCTCCTGCCCGATGCTTCTGGACGTTTCGTCTTCGTTGCTTTTCCGGGATTCCATTGATGCATGACGAACGGCTTGGCTTAGTGGAAAGGGAATTATATTAAATAATGTTTTCCAACAAAGAGAAGTTTAATCGTGAAAAATAAAGTAATAATATTGCGCATGGAATATCATTGTTATTAAAAAAATTTCAAGTTAATCGTGAAAATATATTTCACAGAAATTGAAATACGTAAACCATTCAAGCCTCGCTAGTTTTTGTGAAATTTAATTTGATTAGTCTTAGATTTATTAATTATTAATCGTGAGAAATTTAATCATGGAGTTGATATTGAAAATGAATTTAATGAAATTGAATCATAATGTAAAAGAACCGTGTTTTTGATCAACTTTAGCAGAAGTTTAATTTCATCGTGGAAATATTCAAAACTAAAAACTGGATCACAACGTGAACGTAATGCATAATTCGTTAGCTCGATAAACATTTCATATCGTAATCGATGCAAGGAACGTGACGTGAGTCATTTCGAATCTCGTTATCATAATTTCGAATAAGAAATTTCCAACCGCAGCGATTGGAAAACGTACGATGGTAGCACGATCTGACAGAGATCTCCGACGGCTTGGAACTTAGTTATAATTTATGAGGGTTTATAACGACTTTGAAAGATGGGAGGCGGTACGGTAACGAGGTCACTCGACATAATTATATTTGGAAGGGATTTCCCTCCTCGGGTGGAACGGGATGCCCGAAGACGAGGAAAAGTGGGTAACTCACTTTTCTCGTCGGGGCAAAGTGAGTTCGACTTCGAGAGGGGGAGTATGCGCGTAATATTGATGGACAGTGACTCTGCTGTTATCGGTCCGACCGGGTAGTTTATCATTCGAGAACGAGCGCATTACGCCTCGATTAATCTTCGATATTTATATTAGGTCTTCATTAAATAAAATATTCTATCAACGAGGAGGGATCGTATATATGAGAGTGCCACTCTCGATGTCGTTCTTTTTCCGACAAACTTTGTAAGTCGAGGAGGAAGGAAGAAAAACTTTTCATTATGGAAGCTACCATGTTTTTCTAAACTTAGATTTATGTGGCGTTTTTCTTTCAATGTGATAAGTATACTTTTGCTTCAAAGAAAACGGTTTGAAAGCAGAAGAATTCAGATTATCGTAATTACATATATCACACCCATTTAAAGAAGAAATTTATTATTATTTTTCCACGATTCCATTCAACATTCGTATCTAATAAGTTAATCTCGTATCCCATTATATTTCTCGTCTGCACGCGATATCGATTCCTTTTCCCGACGGAAATTTCAAGTATGCCATTTCGGAGCACTATGCGCGATAAAATCCGCCGGAACGAAGAAAACGGCAGCCACCTTCTCGGAGAGCACTCGCATGGAACTTTATTCCACCGGCCCGTCGAGAGCGAGGGATGGAACGCGATAAGCGTTATCAATAAAGTACACACACGCGAAAGTCGGACTCTCTGAGACTCTCGTGAGTCGCAAGCGCGTCCCAATTTCCGCGGCGGCGACGCCGGTCGTCGCGCTGCTTTTTCGAAAAATACTTTCTGGATTCTGGAAAGCGAATGTATATTCCATTGATATGCAAACTAAGTTCTGGATCGTAAAGTTGGCGCAATATCGCGGGGTCTTTGCGATCCCCACCTCCTTGTCTTCTAGTCCCCTCTTCCCTCTTCCCAGTTATCCGTTCCTCGTTTCCTCGTTGAACGTCTACGTGGCTACCGGGTGATCGTTCTATGCGATTTTATCTCGCATTATCCTGAACGATACGCCAGTTTAAACTTTAACTCGGCCATAATCACGGCGTAAAGGCGAAATACAAATGCGCTCCTCGGGGCAATTGCTCGTCGTGTTGGAAAACCGATATGCCGCCTTCAGGGATTCAGGCCTTCAGGAGAGAAAAGTAAAAAAAAAAATAGGTAGAGAAAAAGAGTATGCTTTATATGGTGTGCTTCTCGCGAATTGTTAACGAGGAGGACACTCGTAGACAACTTTGTGCACATTAAATAGAGCCTCAGGTTTTGCCCTTTATTTTAGAAAAATATACGACGCGGCGTATTCTCTCACTCCAAAGAATGAAAATTCTCTTGAAAAAGTAGCAGAATTTTCAATCTTTTAAAATGAGATTTCAAAGAATAATTCAGAGAGTACCAATATATAAATGCAGCAACAAATAAATATGATAACTGTTCTTCGATTTTCTGTCATAAATATCGTCACTGCGAAATTTTAAATTATGTACAACGATAAACGAAATTGTTTTTAGACGGAAATATTCTTTAATATATAATTCATATTTAAGAATTTTTATTTATTAAGGATTTAATATTTTTTCTGTACGCGAATCTCTATAATTACTGCATGTTTTTGCAATTTTCCACCTGTCTTGAAGTCCATTTTTTTACGTTTAATCGAGTAATGCACGCTAATACGAAGATCATCATATCTCTTAAAACCGGCCTTGCCAGGAAATTCTTGTCGCTCGTGATTTCTGCGGCTGAATAACTAAGTAACAACGGTCGCCTCGACTGTGACGTGGAGATAATGTTAACGACGATCGTAATAAGGCGGTTTTACTGTCCAACGACGCGATGGAACAGATGTTTTTTTTTCCCCCTTTTTTTTAGAGCGACAGGACAAGCAGTTTGCACGCGCGAACATTTCATTCGCTTCCGCGTTATTTATTTATCCATTCGAGTTAATGTACGCGCGATCTCGCGTTACGCTGTTACAACAATATTGAAGTGCATGATAAATACGGGCGTTGTAAACTGCGTGATAAAATGGACGGTCTCACCGTGATGTTTATGCGCTACGTGTTTCAGGATCTCCTTAGGTAGTTGAATTTATTTAAGGATACACTATCCTATCTCTCTGCCATTAGCTTACCTTGTTATCAATGCAGCACGTACCTCGCGCATTAATGATTGGACAGTGCAGCAGCAAGTAAAACACATAATTTTCTCTTCAGTACCGGATAATATATATTTCATGTCAGCCTCTAGTAATTCTTTGAAAAAAAAATGGTTTCAATTTCGCACACTCTAAATAACAATACTCCAAGTTTAGAATTTAATAAACAACTCTACACTGAGAAAAAAATGTCTGGATTAATGTTGGATTAATTGGAATTTTAATTAAAAATGAACGTATCAGATTTTTCTGATTTTTCATTCATTTTGAACCAGACATTTTTTTCGGTGTGCGGCAGTTCTTTGTGAGATGTTAAAATAAATATCCGTGTATTTTCTTTATATACAAACGCAAACATGAAAAATGACTTAGAAAAGGAAAAAATGGGTTCCTTAGCAGTTTAACGCTGAAAAAAGGAACATTAACGAAAAAAAATAAAATAGATAACATGTACTTAAATCATATTGTGAAAAGAGTCAATGCCATCGGTAGCGAATTGAGAGACGTAACGTGTCCAACAAAAGATACAAAAGACCATATCTTTCGGACGAGAGTTCCTTCTATAGCAGTTACCTTTGTGTGCCATTCTCACCATTCCCATGCAAATGACATTCATGCAATGCTGTTGCGGCACGATATCTCGGTGTTCCTACCTGCGAGAAAACGTTGTCGAGGAACATTGGAGGAACCACGCGGACGATCCACGGCCGCAATCGCGTGGCCTCTGACCCGGAGAAAGGAGTTAGCCTAAATCGTTGGCACTAGTCCCGAAAATTGGGGTAGCAGCGTAGCCGCCCGTTCTTCCGCGAATTTATTCGTCATCGAACACGTAGGGCGCTTGGTGGAAAGAGGAGAGAAAAAAGAGAAGGCGAACTGAGCCCGGCTGCAGCAGCAGCAGCAGCAGCAGCAGCAGCAGCAGCAACGTCGAGAATGAGATGGGGAAGAGGAAGCGATGGAAACAGAGAAGCTGTTTTGCATATCGACGAATTTACGAGCCGGTCGAACCCGTCGTGTCACTGTCGCCCGGAGGGAAGTTCCAACCCCCGAACAGTGGTTTATGATATCGACGAAAAGTCGCGCAGTTCTCTGTTTCCCTCTCTCTTCTTCTCTCTTTCTCTCTTTCGATCGTAACACGACCAATCAGCGCTCTCGTTGTGGTTGTTTCTCTCTCTCTCTCTCTCTCTCTCTCTCTCTCTCTTTCCTTCTCTCTCTGTTTTTCGTCCCTTCCTGGTCTCATATCGACGAATTTATCGCCGGCACCGCTCGGTCCATTGTAACGAAGATTGTTTACGATATTGACTCTTCCTTTTATGTTAATCCGGTGTCCGAATGGTTCTGGTCGACGTGTCGCGGGCGCGCATTTTGCATTCGGACTCGCACACGCCGTGCCGGGAGGAGAACGGCAACAATGTCAGTAACAATGTCGTGCGAACGTGTGCGTCGGGTCGTCGTGCGTGTCGCGTTCAGGAGGAGGAGGGAAGAGACGCCGAGCTATCGACGAATTTACGAGGAAACGGACGGAACCCCGAAACTCACGGTGTGCTCCGTAGCGTTATGTCATCGCTATGCTAATTGGGCGCAATTAGCATAGGAAGTATCGGTAAACTAGCGCGACGTTACCGTGACGCACGACGAGTAGGGGCGAGAAAAGCGATATTTGTCGTGACATCGACCACAATTAGGTTCTGTGCGGCGAAAAGGACCCTTTCGTCTCTTTCTACCGTTATTTACCGCCTCTTTCTTTTTGTCGCTTCGTGAATAATGACAAATACCGAAGAACGATACGTTGCAAAGAGGATGAAAAAAAAAAGATAACGCGGTCGTGTTGGTTACGTGTCTTTCGCGAAACGTTGAGTGCCGTCTATATTGTCGCCGGTAATGTACGAGCCGCAAAAAATCCGACACCTGGTAGAACTATTTAAAAAGCTCTTTCAATCACCGCGTTGCCACTGCGTCAAATTATCATTTTGTCTGAGAACGTGGTGCGCATTATAGATGAAAAAAAAAAAAGGTTCGACGGTTGAAGAGCCAAGCTAAAAAATAACTATACGATAGTCATTTTAAGAACACGAATAACGAATCATTTTGTGACTCTTCTAATAAAATATTTTTATCTCCGTGGATTAAGATTATGTTTTCAATATTATGTGTTTTTACTGTAAAATTATTGGCTTTATCGTACATTGAACAAAATATACATTTTAATAAATATTTATTTGAGTATATTAACTAATCAAACGTTTACAATAAATAAATATTTACTCGAAAAAAAAGTTTTAAATTAAATTAATGGTTTTTGTACTAAATAAATATATCTTTATATTTAGTAAATATTTATTTAGTAAAAATTTGGTACATTTTTTCAGTATAATATTATTGTTTTTGTGTTTCTGTTTCGTATCATCTATTCACTCCTCTATTGTCTGTCAACGTCATAAGCCAATGTGCATTGTCGCGACGTATTTTACGTCACTTTGCTGGCACTCGGAATATTGTGGTAAAGTGCTATCTTCGTGGCAAAATATCTTTGCGGTGCCGCAATCAGAAACAAGATCGACGCTCGTCAGGAGGATTCGGGGGTTGGTGCCATTAGACGGGTCCACCCTCGCCCCCTCCCGTCATTCGCGTAATTGGCAGGGATAATTAGCATAGCAAGTAGTACGATAGCACGTCACATTCAGTTGTGCGCGCATTCGGCGTCTCCGTCTCTTCTCTGCTGCGTACGCACGAAATCAGGCATTCGTATGTAAACTTTCGACGTTCTGCCTCGTCCCTCGAACTCCTTCTATCCCGTCGATAGTCCTGCGCGATCGTGGATTCAGCAGTGTTGACCAACTCGCGGACCACATACTGAACACGCTGAATTTGTAATAGTGATTAGCTAATGGAGCCAGGGTGCACATTTCAAAGAACTTTCGGTTCCATCCTGTTTGACAATGAGTTCAAAAGTTTACTATATAGTATTGTTGATTCGAAAGAAATCATAAATTCTGTATACATTTCCCGTATACAATCTGATAAAAATGGAAAATTTTTATGAGATATGAAAATTCGAATACTGCGCATTTTCTTATAAAATTTTAATTAAAATTTCTAATAAAATTCTAATAATAAAGTTTAAATTTTACACGAGATCATAAATTAGATTCATCCGAAAAAATACATCAAGTGATTATACATATCTCTGTGACTCCTCCACATACAATTCAATTATAACGTGAAAAGTTATTTGATCGCTATATTTATTGCGTTCAATCTTATTCTAAAAAAGTTTCTAAACTTGATTCTCCAACAATTGCATTAATTTCTTTCGTTTGTTCGAGAAGAAGTTGTACACCACTGGCGCGATAGATCGCGGTGTCCCTGATGGCGGTCGTCGAGGGACGTTTCGAGTGGTTTATGGTGTATATAGATGCGCGAACCGCACGACGGGGCCAACGTAGATTGCACCGCGGAATATAGATGGGAGAATAACTCCTCTCCGGGAAAAGCGACGGCGCGGCGAGAGAGACGATGGTCGACCTCCAGAAAGAGGGGACTGTGATTCGACACGGCCCATTCCTGGTCTGCGGGTGCGTTTAGTTAAGTCATTCGCGGGGATTATGAATCCGCCACGGGTCGTGATCCCAACGTTCGTCGTCGTACTGCCGATGTAACGACACGACGTCTTTTTGCCGTGACAAAAACAAAGGGCGTCGATGCATCTCGATTATCGTCACTGGAGACGCACCGACATGGAAGATAATCGCCGGTATTAACGAGTGATTTAAATGGCATTTCATTACGAGATCTCTCTTGTGAGTCGCTTAGTTTAGTTCCACGAATAATTAAAAGTCTCGAAGCAATCTCATGTCGGAAATCTCCGAAGCGTCGACTTTTAATGCGTTGGAAATTCATTCGGCGCAATTGCGTGTAAGGCGATCGACTACGCCTTCTTCCTCAATTCTTAGTCACGATCTTGCTTTAAATGTAGTGAATAAAGATATTTGTATATATACTAGTTCGCGTCATTTTCATTCCGGGGTCATGATTATATTTTTATTATTTGCAAGTTATTGTAAACGAGTATACAAATTGATAATTAAATAGAATATAATCAACGAGAAATATATATATATATATACATACATATACATATATAAGAATTCTGATTGTAACAGGTAAATGCCTTACAATAATTATTCCGTACGCGGGCGTTACATAATTTACGTGTTTTATCACCACGTGTAGAAGTGCGGTAATTAACGTCGCGCGTGTACGCTACAGACAATAAACTTCTCCCTCGCGATATTTGCTTTTATGACTGCGTATTATTTTCGCGAATGTGTTTCCGACTTTTTTTCAGCGATGCTGCTCGTCACGTAATTTAACCCGAGCGCGAACGCGCAACATGGAATACGTCTCCCGCGCTCTGACACCCTGCAAAATTAAAAATTAAAATTTCATCGTTTACAAGAGCTGCAAGTACTCCCGCTGCTTTTTGCAACGTGGAACCATGGTGTTGGTTACACGTCACGAGGAATTAAGGGGAAGCGGAAATATTACACGAAGTGTTGCCCAAGAATATTACGGTGAGAATTACATCGCGAAGTACGCTAAATAAACATGCAGATTCTCGATTTCTCGGTTTTAAAAATGCTTTTTAACGTACGTATTTACGTACGATGTAGACGTAAAAATTTAATACATCATACAAAATGCGTCGTGGAAAACATAAACTTTTATAATAATAGAGAAAAGTACTGATGATATTTTAATGCACGTGTCATTATCCAGTACACTTCTTTATATTGTGATTTTTTTATAGCGAAATGGAATCTATTGTTTTATATCCAGTTTTGCATCCTATTCTCTAAACCTAAATCAGTGAATAATCATTGATGTCAATCTCAAGTATGCCACTGGATATAATTAGTGATAATTCATTGATTTAGAGGAAGCTGCCACAAAACTGGAAATCAGGAAATTGTTAAGGAAATGGAAAACGATCAGGAAAATCAGGAACAAGTCAAGGAGTTTTTTCGAAAGTTAAAATTCTTAACTTTAAAGAAATTTATGTACATTGCACTTACATGCAGTTTTGGAATACTACTAACTTAACAATTAAAAATGTAAACAGTATAATAGCAATTCACATTGTTATGTTAAATTGACCTTTCATCAAAACATATAACGGTTTCCAAATCAAGAATCAGAAAATACAAAACACTTCAGAATATTATTAAAAATCAGAGAAAAGCATGAAATTTTGTTTGATAATCGGGAAAGTTATTTTAGAACGAGAAATGTGCGACAGTCCCTGTCAAATTTAGAGAGCGCAGTCGCTATTCAGGAGAACATTTGTAATTAAAAAAAAAAAAAAAAGTCAGAATTGAAAAATCACTCGATGAAACCATCTCCGCGCTCGCGAGCGCGTGCAGAGATCAATGGTAACGATTGTAGGCGCGACGTTCGCGTTGACAATCGCGCCGGACAACGGTTTTTCTAAACGAGATCGGCGCCGCGCGGGCTCGTCCATGAATACGCGACAAAGTGTAACTGAAAAATGAAATCTGTGTATAAAAGCGGCTCACCGACGTGCCTATATATTCGCGTAGGCGGACGGGCGCGCGTGTGCCTTGATGGACGCTCCGGTTACACGCGGGACACTTAACGCGGGAAGCACCGCGCCGGTCGGGAACGGCGGGCGTTTCACCGGCGAAACGCACCGGTATGCGGCAGCATGCGCGTTACATTGACTGATTGAGTGGCATTGAATTGAATCGAGGGTGGACGCGCCGCTGCTGCTGAGGGGTTGCGCGGGGAGGGGGGGGGGTTGAGGCTGCCAAATGCCTGCCGGTTGCAGTATTGCATCGTGCTGCGCGCGACCGAATCGTGCGCGTCACTCACTCTAGCGCACCTCGCGCGTCCCCTTTTCCTTTTTTGACGCGTGTGTGCAAACGGGGCCCCAGAACGCAATTACACCTGAGTAATAGCGCGTACGTGCGAGGGAGATGCAGAGGAGGGGGAGGGGGGAGAGGAGAGGACAGCGTGCGAGGAGAACTCGCGGTTACAGCGGCCGGCCGCTGCTGCGCTCCCGATTCGTGCGTAACGCGCGTTATATACAGGGTCGCACTTTAACACGCCGGATTTACACGCTGCACGATGCCTATATAGGGGTGAGTTGTAAAAATGTTACGTGAGAGATATTAAACGCGCGAAATTACTTTAGGTTTCTCGTTCGTCGCGCGGGAAATGAGATTGAAATATTTCTGCTTCTGACGCAGAAGTGTGACGTGATTTTTCCTCGCTGTTTTGTTGCTACATTAGAAATTGTAAATAACGAACATCGAGATATGTAATTACGGAATTGCTGTTTTTATAAAAAAAAAAGGAATGGTCAGTTTTGATATACGTTAGATTATAAAAGAACAAGTTGTGTGGGTTTTAAACTGTAAATACATAACAATGAAAATAATATATTTCTCTCGTATATTTAATTTAACGCAATTTAATAAAATATCAATAGAGAATGTGACTTAATATAATTTTAAATATACATTTAATTTTAATTATAAATTTAATTTGACGAAATATAATATAATAATAATGGATACTTTATTTTACAAAATGTTTCACGCCGTTACAATTTACGCGGTATATCGTCTTTAAAGGTGCATCGCTCACGCTACATGCAGATAGCGTCAATGGCGATGAGTTAAAGAGAGGCAGAGACAGAGACAGAGACAGAGAGAAAGAGAAAGAGAAGAATGCGTCCCTGTGCATACCGTTACCGTTCACGAGTAACGCGCGAGGGCGAGTTTCCAGCAGGAACCTTCCAATTCATCTGTAAACTGTCCACTTTGATGGCACGACAATCACACCCCGTTGTAACGAAGCATCGCGGCCGGCATTGTCTCGTTTGCGAGGAAATTGTAGTACCTGACCGGTCGAATTTATCCCCGGTCGGTCGGTCCGCTTTCGCCGAGCGATTCCGAAAATAAAGATCACTCGGCGTTGATTGCACCATCGCGAAGTAATCGAGGCCTGCACCGAGAAGCGACGCGCGGTATGTCGGTATCTCCCTTCGCGTCATTCGAGAGCACCGCCCCGGCCATATATTTTTTTTCCCTAGTTTTCCATTTACTTCACCGTCTGTGTAGAATGGTCTGGTTTCGCCGATCGACCACGATAAGCCGCGAAAATAAAATAACGTCTACCACTCGATCCGCGAATAACGTTCCCGCGCACGATTCGCGAATAAATCCCGGTGCATTGTTATCGATACTTCCGGCAATTAGGACGATTTGAAAACACAATCGAAACGCGTTCATGGACAGGCAGGCCAATAGGAGAATCGGTCCCATTATTTCGTTGCGTGCGGGTCGCCGTACTCATGGCGGGACTCATTTAATTAAAGAGGGAGAGAGCGAGAGAGAGAGAATGAATTAATGCGAGTCCGCTTTCAGATGAAAAGCGGAAATAAACGATCGTCGTTGATTGTGCGAGTATCACCAGGCCGATAATCGCGTCGAATTCCTAATGAACGGAAAAACAGCATTTATCGGCGGCTGCCTCTCTATTTTAATGAAGTCCAGAATATAACTATAATTTCGGCCGGCTATCAATTTCGTCTCGGGATACAAAGAGACACGTAGGCGCGCAGGTGTGTCACCATAATGTGAAGGACAGCGGCGGAAACGCGGCGAGATCGGTAAATCAGAATGATCGATACGAGCGATCAGACGCGGATAGGATTACCGAGGGATGCGATTTGTTCGGCAAATTATACCGGCAATCACCGACTGTCTCGCTTAATCGAGTCGTTATGCCTTCCTATATAACGCTGAAAGCCAATAAAATCGCGACCATTCGTCCCGGGTTATATGCATATATCAGGAAAATTGGGGGAGGAAAAACGCGGTAAAATGACCACCAGACACACCAGCGAATATAAAAATATTTTTTTAATTGTTATCCTCTATGGGAATATAGAAGAGGTTAAATGGGCCCCGAGTAGTTGGTGATGACGCAGCGAGGAAGGGAAGAAAGAATAATTCAATGCTGGACAAAAGAGTTTAAAGCTTTTTTAACGAAACGAGCTTTTAATCTTTAAATGCCACACTACGAAAACAACACTGCATGACGTACCCAATAACTTCCATCAAAATGAATATATTAAAATGAATATATTTTTTTCAATTCTAACGCTAGATATATTAAAAAACATTTATAGTACCAAGCAAATGTATATAGATCTTTATTGTATAAAAATATTTTATTATATAAAAAAGTGTAATGGAAGAAGTTAATTGAAAAGAATTGAAAAAGGCGTTTAATGATTAAGATTGTTTTATAACGTCAAGCATAAATATTATGATCATTCAGAATTTTTTTCTAATGCGTCACTAATAAAATATATATATCTATACCAGAATTCTCTTAGCAGAATAAAATTTATTTTTCTCTACCAGAACTCTCTCTAGTTAATTTCGGAATGCGTTGAATGTGTGTATGTGTTTGTTGCGTATAATGTATAATAACACATGATTTGTGTGTGTGTATCCGCAAAAAATTTTAATCAAGACGAATTCGGAAACTCAAACTGCGAATTCATGAGTTACTTTTTTTCTCGAGTCGCACAATGTACTAAGAGTTGGCGCAGAAGGGCGATGATCCCCATCTGTAGTGATACAAGTTTTTCCTTTTCGACGTAAGAAGGACGCGTAAGAGTGAATTAATACATTAGGGGGTGAGCGATGGCGCCGGGTCGCGATGATGAGAGAGAAAGAAAGCCTTTTTGTAACCGGAGCAACAAGTGTCGTATTCCTCTTATTTTTGCGTCGCTCATAAGAATGCACGGACTGTAGATCCCAGTCGCTACTGGGAGGCTAGTTGAAATTTAGTGGGCAGTAAAACTTTCGGCGTATTTCTCGCAAAGTGGCGGCATCCATCTTGGAAATGGCCCGTACGGCACTCCGCCGTGGCGGGGAAATGCAAATTGTCGAATATTTATATGGGATGGTCCACGGGAATGATTTGCATGGCGGCGTTGAGCCCCTTGGTCGCCAACATATCCTACCCTACTTCTTTTCGCTCTCGAACGGGAAGTGAAACTCAATCAGATCGGGTATATCCTTCGCCATACTCTCTGCGTGCCCATATCGCTCAAGAATTTTGTGAAGTATACCGTTGTTGTACCATTATTGGTATCATTCGAATGGAGCTTTGAAAACATCTGTGTTTCTATAGATGGACATAAAAGTTATGTTGTGCCACAATGAAAAAAATTTACTAAATCTTAATGCATATTTTTTTAAAATAGTATTAATGTAAGTAAATATTTATTCGATAAGAAAAATTGTAGTTAAATCGAATCAATAGATTTTTGTATCAAATAAATATATGTTCACACTTAGTAAACATTTACTTGAAACTATTCAAATAAATATTTATTAAAATTTAATTTTTTTTCTTAGTGCATTCTGGGAGTTAATTGTTAATCTGTTTTTAGTATTCGATAACTGATTATTCGCATATTGAGTTTTTAAAACGCGATAGTTATATAAATAAATTAATCTATTTCATTAGAATAAATTAAGTCAATGTATCTAGTTTTGTGGCTCTAAGAAATATAATGCAAATAAAACACCTATATGAATCTCCGCAGTTGTATGCGCAAATTATTCCAACTGTTTGCGAATTGTCGTTTTTTAAATCCTATAATTTACGCACTAATACGGAAGCTTCTATATATAAATATTTAATTTATTCTATCTCTATAATATGAAAAGTATTTAAATAATTTAAACAGTTAATATACACAAAGTCGAAATATAATAAATCTTCATTTAGATAATGGAATGAAATGGCTAATTAACTATTCATAAAGTCGCACATGTATTATATAAATTAATCATTCTTGATTTATGCGTATCTCTTTTAGCTAAAGATTTTTAAGAGCTCTTGTTATAGCTTATTTAACTGACTCAATTGCGCACGATGTATCTCGTAACATTTTGTAAACAACGTAGATATAACGCGTGAATCCAAACGGACGTAAAGAGCAACGATACCGTCCGGATTTATTCTCACGAGTCTTGACGCCTCCGACGCCGCCGTCTTATCGAGCTGGCGCAATTCCGCCATGGTAGACAGTCTGGCGCGTCGATTTCGCAGCGTCGGTCGACGTCGCCTCGCGCGAGGCGCATTGCACTTTTGCACACAATCGAGCGGTGTTCTTTGTAATATAATAAAGCAAACTGGCGCGCCAGCAGACGGACGAGATAGCGGCGCGAGTATAGTGCAACAGTTGCGGGATACCCCACGAGCTCCTGGTTTCTCACCTTCCCTCCACCCCCGCGACTTTTGCGCACGTGGCATTGGCGGGGTAACGATGCAACATCGGCACCGGCGTTACGAAATGCACGTCGTGGCTTTTCCATTTTCCGCGGCCACCTATTTCCACCGCAATATCGCGCCTGCACACGCGCCTCTCATGCATTATGCGCGCACAACAGATGTAACAGTCACGATATCGCACATTATGCGTGCGACAGATGTAACGGTCTGTCGTTCGCGCTCGCAGATCGAGACTTGTATATTTTTAATGAAATCACTAGTACCTCTTTTCTTTGCGCGGCTTATCCCAAAATCCAGGGTTGGTAAGTTAACTTTTTTTTTTGTAACTAATTGTAAGTTAAGTTAAAGTTGTAACAACCTTGAAAATTTAACTTAGTTAAGATACAAGTTAATTTATAATGAAATTAATTGAATTAAAAGTTAAGTTGATAAAGAAAAGTAATTGAAAAGTTAAAAGTTAAATTCGTTTTTTTTAAATATTTTTTTAATTGATGATTCCATAGTTTCAGGCTTACAAATAACGAAAATGACAAATATATTCGTAACTTCATTTAGAAAATACTCTATATTTTATTTATATGTTTTGTTTATACTGTTTAGTATTAGGTGTTGGAATTAATTCGTAGCGTTTTTAATGAAAGAATGTTATTTATTTCACATGAGCATTAAAAAATACATTAATGAAAGTATTTCCCATCACTTGTAAAACGCTACGAATTAATTCCAACACCTAATATATAAGATTGGACTATGAATACTGGTGTGATTAAAGCTTCAGACACGATACGAGGGAACGATAGTAATAAAAAATAATAGATTTCAACCTATCAGAAACTAGAAATACACGGTTTCTGATAGATTGAAATCTGGGGAGGAAGTCGATTGTACAATTTGAAATGAGATGAAAATTACAAAAATGAGCAAATTCACTAGAATATTTATAATTTCATTGGTACCTAGTAATTCACCTAGTAATTTGTTCACTTTTGCTATTTTCACTTCATTTCAAGTTATCGTTATTGCCACGTATTATGTCTGAGACTCAACTTCAAAGAATTAAATAAAAATATTAATAGTTACGGATAAAATGTAACTAAATAAAATTAAAAAGTTAAGAGTCTAAAATGTATCTAAGTTAAGTTAAAATTAATTAACTTTTTAACTTTTTAACTTAACTTTTATCTTTGTAACTTAGCACTATCCAACCCTGCCAAAATCTATAGTAGTTTAAATTTTTCGTAAAATTGCGAAAAGCAGAGTAGTGGGCATAAAAATTGTGTAAAAAATTCTTTCGAGCATATCGAGTAAATAAACATCATATAGTCCATTACTTCAAAAGTGACATAACTAAAAAAAAATGATTTTCAAATTATTACGAACAAGTTAATTAAACATTATCCTAAAATTGTCATAACTTAAAAGTCAGTTTTTTAAGGCTTGTGAAGGATTGTCATACCAAGAATAAGCTTTTTTTACGATTATTTATTTATAGTCAATAATTTTCTGCTAAATTATAAAATAGTTTGTTTTCTTTTCTAAGAAACTTAATTTTTTGAGTTGTGTCACTTTTGAAGGGAACGATAATTAATACATAATATTAATGTAATTAAGTGTTCTGATCTAATTAATATGTGATTATTGTAATTTGATATCATTATATTGATATAATCAAAAACAAATAATCGAAGAATTTTATTATAATATCTACACGTATGTGTGTGAAATTTACACATTTATAATCGTAAAACTTAATTAAATCTATATTCGATGAAACGTATCATAAGATGCGACGCAGATAGTTGCATCCTGATGCTTCCCTCACTATTATTAGATCGGAACAAAGTGAGTCGGTTTAGGGAAGCCCGAGAAATCGATAGACCGCATTACTCCCGTGGCAGAGAGTCCGTTTCAATGCTTAAAGTGAGTTCCACGGACATTCGCACTGGTTCGAGATGACATCGTGCATCGGCTGGCGCAAACATGTTTGCATTTGCAATCGTACCGTATGTTGCGCTATGCACCTAGATGTACACGCACGCAGATACGCATGCATACGTAACGTGTACATATACGCACATACATATACGCGACATATAGTATTCCGGGCATTATAGAGATGGCACACAATGTATGTACACACACAATATATAGAGTTATATATATAGAGTATGTACAACTGTTGATACATACGTAACATGTATACACACATGCACGCGTATATACATATATATGTAAATATACACATAATATATTTATGTATATGCGTGTAGGAGTGTGGATTGTATATGTAGGTAC
Organism: Acromyrmex echinatior; assembly: GCF_000204515.1. Next base: position 2,173,978 of record NW_011627850.1, read on the forward strand.
GTACGTACGGAATCGCTGCCACGTATGTGTCCGTCACTGTATATGCATAACGATTATATGCCTATTAGAGAAGTACAGGGGCGTATACATATATACAATACAGATATATAGGAGGAGGAAGGAAGAGGGGCAAGATCGTGGGGGACGGCACCATTACTGGTATTGATGAGCAACCGGCCAGAGGAATTGGTTCAGCACGTGTGATCGATCTGGCTAATCTCCCTTTGCGGACAGCCAGATGCTAATCTTCGATCGATATCGAGAGATAGGATGCGAAATTGCGTTAGCCGCCGCAAAAGCTTGCGACTGTGAGAAACTATTACTGCCGAAATGCATCCGGCGACAGGCGATTGAGCCCTGGATTCATAGTTGATGAGGTATCGATCTATGTAAGGCTGCTTGCCTCGCATCGCGAAATTCGACGCCGCTTTGAGAATCGCGCGCTCCATGTTACTATTAGGGAAGCAATTCACGTTCCTAGGAAATGAATCCAGTATTGCTGAAGGCTCCTGTTACATGTCGATTGTTACGTTACTCTGTGATATTCGAGTCATCGTCGAAAATGCCAGAACAAGACAGATCTCTCGAAATCCACCATCCACCGTGAAATTACGTAACGCAGAATTTATTAAGTCCGAGATATCGATAGATAAATTTATGAGAATTATTAAATTGTATTTCTGTGAATTATATTTACTCAAATAATTATTTTATATTAGATACATGTTGAAACATGTCGTTATGTCCGCGTTTCCACTAATGTAGATTAACCTTATCCTTCTTTAGTTCTGAAAGAAATTAAAAAGAATTCGAAAAAGATGGAGTATAAGTTAAACTGAAATTAAATTAATCTACATTGATAGAAATGAGCATCACATATAAATAACAAGCATGATGACGAATTTACAAAGATTTTATTTATTATATTCATATTGCGCGTTCAAGATGACGAACTTAAAATGGATCTAATGACGCATGTCTCTGGCGGATGTAAAAAATTCATGCGATTACTTTAACAAAGTGTATATATTCTCGGTGACCGTGGCTATCATTACGAATTATCTAACGCGATTGCAATGTGGTTCGCAATTCAGAAGTTCAACTCCGTTGACACAAGCACTCAGTGACTGCAGAGTGGAGGTCACGAAAGTGTGTAATGCGCAATTATCATTTCGCGGTAATGTTCCTCATATCGCATCTTGACAAGATGGCCGGGATCTCCTTAGTATTCTCCATATATCCGCTCGTCACTTCCGTCAGAATCATCACGTACTATCGCTCATTAATCCGATCGTCCATGTGTCGATCCTTGAACTCCCACCTGGTAGAAACGTGCCTCTATGATTGTCCCATATTCGGATAGGAATATAATTAGTTTTCCTGACTAGGGTTCTATTAATTTCCTACTTCTCACATACTGGGAAATCAACGATAAATAAGTGAAAAACACGTTTGTTAAGCTGATACAAGTTTCGAGAATGTTTCTCATCTGATCATAAAGCGTTAAAATAAATATAATAGGCGTAAAAATTCATTTGGAAGAATTAATATTTAAGAGGAAAATTATTTAGATTCTATTATAAACAAGTTTCATTTATTATGAACTTAATTGTCAAATTATGTATATCCACATCGCCAATTTTTTTTAATTACACACGTAATCCGTTTTCTATCTCAAATTTGATTATTTTCATGCTATGGCTGACTTGACTGATACGTAAATCAGGAATCAACCGTTTTCTTGTTATCGGTTTTCCCCCGAGAAATAACGGTCCGCTTCTGATCATGCCTCTTCGGCTTCTTCGCACGCTGGAACGAAACGAGGTACTTTGCTGAATTAAAGCGCGAACAGCACGCAACTCGCGACCTCGCGCGAACGCATACGTATACACGCGTGCGTGAACGCAACAGCGGACGTGCGTGTGCAGGCGAGTAGAGGTAAAGGTGCACGCGTGTGTGCATGCATGCTGAGAGATTTGCCGCGGTTATCTACCCCGCTCGTCACGCCGAATTAACGCCGACATTCTTTATCTCGTAATCGGAGGTCGCCGGACTCGTACGATCGTTACTAACGTAAGTAAATACAGCCATTTAACGCAGCACACAAATGATCCATCGAAGTGAGTATTTCTACATTGAAAATGTTGATGCAAGAGTTGATCAATCAACTCTTTACGGAAAAATAAGAGCTTAGATTAATTTTCTCCATTTTATATTAAACTAGGTCACTGTTGCATTTAATCATTCATGCGACATTCAATTGCAGGGACACGATAGAAATTGAAATACGATGATATTGAATGATTATGCAAATGACTTCGCTTAATAATACATTTCGCGTAGCTTGTGTTAACAGAAACTCATATTTTATCAAGCTCTCGATAGGTAAAAATCAAAGTTTATACTATTTAACTCTTCAACGATCGATTTATGTAAATCTCGTCACGAGGGTCAACATTATTGCACAACAAAACATTGCTCGGCGTGCTCGGCGTGCTCGACGTGTGAATATATATTCGTTTATATTTGTGTATATTGCACAAGGTAAAATGGAAAGAGCAATTTACCGATAACAAAGCGCGCTTCGCTCATTAGAAATTCATATATACAGCCGTATCTTTACCGTATCATCGATCGTCGCTTTTATTGTCGGTTAATGCGACGTGTAATTGAGAAGCCCCGCGCGCATAGCGAGGGCCACGCAGGACAAAGCCATGAAACGCGAGATTTACTTTATTGCACGCAGGTGACGTAATTCACGAGCTACTGTTGCGAATTAATACCGATCGTCGTGCGGGTCGCACCGATAAAAAATAAATAATCGACCGTACTTATTTACGTACTAAACGCATTGAGCATTATCATAATTTTCTACTCAAATACTTGTTGGATGTACACGTGAAATCTCTTTCTCTTGAATAATCACTATCTAATCATGTTATCTCACGCGATTTCGTACTCGATGGCTTGTACTCGTTATTGTAATTTTACATTCGGGTCGATGAGCTGTTTCAAAAAATATCGGAAGCGAATTCTTTTTTAAGAAATAAAAATCAACCGAATTAATGTAACAACATATTGTAGTAGTAATATATTGTAGTAGAGAGCGCCTTAGTCAAAGTTGGAAGTTTCGAATAATATATATAATATATTCTTGGTTCATGAATTTAATTAAACTCGCGTATCTTTTATCTTAATTTATTTTATATTAGGGGGACCGGAAAGTAATGTCGTTTTTTTAAAAATGTCTTTGGCACGACTTTGAAGTACACAATGAGCTGATAAATGACAAACGAACGATATCGACATGCGACAAACGACATTACTTTCCGGTCCCCCTAATACTTTAATTATTAAAGATTTAAAAATAATCATTGACATTGTTAAAATCGATGACTATATATTGTAAATATACAATACGTTCTTCGTTAAAATTTCGAGAGTTGCTAGAGTCTGTGCAACGAGAGACGAGGGATCATGCTTGTACGAAAAGCGGAATTCGATTTCGATGATTGCGGCTCGTTTTAGTCACATTTTCAACGAGCCGAGCGACTCTGGTAATCCCGTTGCATCGCTCATCGATTAAAATATTTTCGTTAAAGCGCACAGTTGGTCGGCGCGTGTAACGAGTGATTCGTATCAGGGCTGATTGCAAATTGAGCGCGAAACTGTCGTTGATTGGTTTAAAATCAGATCATCGCGACTCTGTTCGTCGTCGGTCGGTCGGTCGGTCGGTCACTCCGTTGCAACTATCGTCCGTGCAGTGCATCGTCGAGGAGGACGACGAGGGGCCAGAGGGGACAAAGGTACACCCTTCGAGGATCGGACAGTGCAACAGAGGGTTGGTACGTACCAACACGAATGCTCGCGTGGCTCCCTAAAATGAATTACGCGAACGTGGATCAGTTGCCAGGCAACGTCTCTCTCGCCGCTGTAACCCGTAATGCACTCGCTGCAGGCCACGGTTTTTGTTTGTATTAGGAAATCACCCTGTCAAGCGCGTGTCCGAGGGACACGTACGATTGGAGAACTCGGCAAATTTCGGGATGCAGCGCTGTGTTCTCGATGCGTAAATTTTGGGACGTCCGGAAACTGCATGATCGATATGCGGATCGGGCGATCGTTTGTATATCTACGAGAGAGCGTAGATTCCCCTTGAGGGTTTCAAATAATTAACGGAGTTTAGTGGTCAATTCAAATTCGACAATTTACGAAGTGCTCGGATGATGAGCAATAACAAGTTACACTGAGAAAAAGTATTGTCGATTCGATTAAAGTCTATATTACGGGCTGTCACTAACATAAGTAATTAATTCATGTATTATATATTTTTATTGACATAAAGGCCTTGATTATTGAAATCATAATTTATGCTTTTAATTGAATCAACAGCAATTCTTCTCACAATCAGTATAGAAAACTGGTATTCTATTTGTCGCATTGATCTCTGTGTGCGAGTGTGCACCGTTATATTGACACACATTTACACATTTTCAGAATGATCTATGAATAAAGAAGTATTTTTTCATTTTCAAAGTTCCCACAATGCGCATCCCCGTCTTTCTACCAGTTTCACGGTTGTAACTACGATTTGTGCTTGCGTGCCTTCTCTCACTCGCTCTTTCTCGCGAGAGAAGCGGCCTTTAAAGTTTCGACCCTAAAAGTGTTTTACGCTTGGCGTCACCCATTGATCGAATTTAAAACTGATGCGTGCTCGGGCACCCGTTCGAATGACATCGCTTTGACACCCGGATGTACTGATTTTACAAGCAGGCACGCGGCGGAAACGGATTCTGGGAATGAAATTTAGGGTTGAAAAAAGGATAGACTGGCAGGAAGGGTGAGAGAGGGAGAGAGCGAATATGTGAGAGTAAAAGCCACACGAAGGGGTGAAGGGGTACGCGAGAGTGCTGCTCTTCGTGCACATTCGACGTAGATAGGTATACGCCCACGTGACATCGCTACTGACAAGCGTAGCGAATTATCTACTTTCGTGCGATAACTCTGTACGTTGATTCTAGAATTCTCTAATGCAGAAAACTTGTTCTCTTACAGATTCAATATAACAGCATATGTTCTCGCTACGTAATATTGTATATATTGTACTAGTATTTTACAATCAACAAACTCGACATCTTATAACAGTATATTCTCTGAAGACACAAACTAAAATAAAAAAAAATCTTAATTATAAAAATAATTCGAGGTTATACAACTTAAATAATTTATTCAATTGTTTTTTGACAATTAAGTTGATTTTATTTTTTGCTTAAATTTTATTTTTTAAACTTAAATAATTAATTAATTACTTTAATTGAAAATAATGAAATGTAAAATCTATACTTAAAGAAAATAAAGATTATTTTTATTTTTTGTAATAAGACAACGTGAAAATTAATTCATTATTATAATTGTTTTCTAAATTTCTCTCTTCTAGAATGAAATTCTTACTTTCAAAAAGCTCTTTGGTTTTTTAAAGGTTAATGGCACGTATTGTATTTTACGGAATTTATACGTTTGAAATATATATACGTGTGCCTACACACATACAGTAATGAATTCCGATCGTATATTTTCGGATGGTCCATCGCATCTTAATTAGCCATTAATTCGATTTTATTAATCGTACAGTACGGCATCAGGATGAAGTACTGCGCGATTTTCCAAATTTCCAAATTTCCTCTGTTATTTGAGGTTCGTTCGTTGTACCAATTTGCACGTGGTAACTCGCAAATATTGAGCAGATACTTTTCTCGCGTCGCAATGTAATGAAGAGCGCATTGCGTGCGATTAACGACATGGATGTTACGCAGAATGCCCTGCAATTATCGTATTTTGGTAATTAGTACCCGTGTAATCGTAATTAACCGTATTTTCGCGACGAATGACCATAAATACTTGCCTAATGTAATCCTCACTATAATTCAATCCTCTACTTTGACGAACAAGGTTCGATATGATTACAATATTAAATTTATTTTAGACGTTTATTTTACGAAATGAACATAAGGAAGAAAAAGTAGCTTCTCTGTTATTGATAATTATTTAAATTTATTATCATAATTATAAAATTAAAAATACAAGATTAGGAGAGTATTCAAGCAATATGTTTTTATTTCTATCAGTTTACGAAAGACTGAAATCATTGAATCTAATGCACAAATCATTTGAAGTCTATTACACTAGAATCAGCAAAACAGGATCAACGTTTTTGTAGCTCATTCATGTTTGTATGCGCGCTCACACAACACAACAGACTTTGGCATGCTGTCGATTGTCAGCGAATGATTATTCACGCCCGAACCGTTTGGCTTCGCTAGATTACTCGGGCGGCGTATTGACAAACGGATTAACGTCAAGTTGACTTAGTATCGCCGATAAGGAACCGATAACCGGTACGTAATTGCGACGAAATGGTCGGTGAGAGTCGCGGTCACGGTGGGCGGTCTTTATCTTTGGCCGTGCGCGGCTTCTCGCGGTTTGTATCGACTCTCCGTCAAATCGTAAAATGTGAGAACGGCCCTTTGCATATGGCGCGACGAATCGCGAGATTGGATGTGTCATGATTTTATGTGTGTCCAGACGACGATCCTTATCCCCGGTTCGCACTTTCGCCCGATCGTTACTGAATTTCCACGCTGCCTTTGCTGCGTATATTTCACGAGGAATCTCACTCTTGCATTTTCGTGACGATCAGTGATCAGTTCGTGCCTCTCAATAGGCGTGACGATCTAACACGAGATACGTGTCACTTTGAATATTGCAAGAAAGAGAATGAAAAGTAGGAGACATCTAAATTATGCTACACGAATATTGAACTTTCTCGCGTGATATAAAATTTTGTATTTACAAAAATAGACAGATATTCTAAAAAAAATTTTGTGACATTTTTAATTAGAGTATAAAAAAGTAAAATCAATAAGCTAAAATACTTCTACAAATAATGCAAAAAATGCTTATGTGTACACATTAAAATAATTCGTCATCGTAATAGTAAAATTGTTTACTGCAAGCCGAACCGCAACGAACCGCAGGAAATGTTTTTCTGTAGAAATGTCCGTATTTGCTATCCTAACAAAAATCGCTCTCGCTTTGATCAAGTGTATTACGAGAAACCTATAAAATTCGAGGAACTCCCGGGGCTGCACGTTATCCGAAAGCCTACGGACCGCGTTTTATCTCCCGAATGTAAAGAAGCGCTCCGCTGATACGGTTGGAAACTTGCTACGTCGGACCGTATTTACCGAGAACTTTTCCTGAAGAATCACACACAAAGGGCCTTCCCGGTGGGCCACCGCGGGTTACTTTCGTGTAAACAGCAATCTCTTCTTCACGATGGCGGGGAAGACGGGCGGTTGGGACGAGCGGAACGTTATCGCGGGATTATTTCTTTCATTCATCTCGGCGACTTAAGGATTCTAAGAATAAAATATGCAGGCCGCGTCTTTAGAAGGAGCACGTCGCTCCTCAGGGCCCACGGCCGTTTTCTGGTAATTACGTCGGTTAATTGCAGAGGACGGCCTCGCTCACGCCACTTGTTATTCGCCGGAGTATACCGGATCTCGGTGCCGTCGCTGCTGCTGGAAGGTAGCGAAAGAATGTTTATGGGTACCGGGTATTCTCCGATTGTTAAAATATAATAGGACGTATGCCTGTAGGCACCTCTTTTAGGCTTCGAGGATTAACATCGCTAATTGTTAGTCTCAAAGGATGCGAAAGAGCTACCAGTAAGCCGTTCCAGGGCAGTGTCTCGGAAAATTAAGGATTAGCAGTCAGTTCTGGAGAGAGAGAGAGAGAGAGAGAGAGAGAGAGAGAGAGAGAGAGAGAGAGAAAGAAAGAAAGAGAGAGAGAGAGGGAGAGAGAGAAAGAGTGGTATTTGGGGGCGGTTATTACTTCATGCCTACGTGATGGGCGTAATACGCTGCAGTAAAATATGCCTTCTTAGAACTCCCGGGCACAAAGGGTTTAGCCTTTAAGAGGCGCGATGAAATATTGGCGGCGTAAGGCGCTTGGAAGTGATCCAGTGTTTTAAAATTTAAAGGGAAGAATATTTCGCGCTTGCGAACGCAACGCTTGCTTTTGAATCCTTGACGTGTTACGTAAAAGCTCAGCTAATAATAGCGTGACTTATTTATGTTGTTTTATCTTAGATGATAAGAGCCCGTTATTCATTTTCTATGAATGTTGGAAATGTTATATTATCGTGTAATCATGAATTATATTTGAACAGTCGATATCGATGAGAATATTGAAGTCTGAATTTACTGTGCTTTTAAGATATGTCTGGAACATTGTTTTAAAACACTGCGCTATCATTCTCACGTTACTGTTTGCCTTTGGATTTACAGAGAGGGAGATTCTCGGATTTATATACGATAAGAATACTCGTTCTTATTCATCTGCCTCCAAAATATCACGTTACGCCCACGTATCAAGTTACATTTATCAAGTTTTCAAACGCACAGAAATATTTAAAAGCTTGTATCAAATTGCAAGTTACTAAGTTATCGTAAAATGTTGACTTGCACGCTGAAATTAAATCTTGATATATAGGATCATAACATATTCAATAAGATGTGCGTAATGCGATACTTGCGAAAACAGCAATGAACATCTTAGCTTTTTTTTTTGTTATCGTATCATATTTACAAAAATTTCTAGATCAAAATGTTATAGTTATGTAGCTAACTATAATAACTATAATAACTAGTGATATTCATTCACTTTTATATCATATTTAATTTAGATTAGAATTTTTTCATTTCTTGCAAAGAATATTTGTAGAAGTAAGAATAGTATATCCTATTTTCGTACATAGATTAATGATACACGATCGTTCGAGTACATAATGCAACGTAATATGCATAATGTAAGTTACGACATGTAAAGTTTGCTTGGAGCGCAGTCTCGGTTTACCGAGACTGCTTTCGCAATATGCGCACAAAGTAATTAAGAATATATCAGCACGTTTATGAATCGTAGCTGCCGCATGAATGGTCGATAGCTGACAAGCGATAGAATCATTTCGTCGCCCTTACTCCGTTAAGCATATCTACACCTTCCATATATCAAACGATATGTCATGCGCTGCAATTACTCGAACAATAGCGCTTTCAAGAAACGCGTTTTTCCGTCAGTTAGAAACCGTTGGAACTGCAGTAATATTTGCAACGTCAAAATTGATTTGTTTTCGCGCGTTTTATTATTTGCGAATAATGTTTATGCGAATTTTAAGATGCTTCTAGAAAGTCTGCAGTAAAATAATTCCTCATTATCTTTTAACGATAACAAAACACAGAAAACTACTTTAATACGCGACTGCTCACGCTAACTAATAATTCTCTCTTAATTGAAATCAGACAGGTAATGAAATTAAATGAATTAAAATAGAACGATAATACGGCAGGCACTGCACCGGTAAAATATTAATTACTGTTTTTTATCCATGCATCTTGTCACATCAAGTTATTTATTATCGTAGTTTATCTTAAAATTATTTATTCTTAAAATATGGCATTCTTTAAATTAACTCATTTTCTCTTATTAAATTATGCTTTTTGAAAAAATATTTAATGTCAAACACGTTGATATATAACAAACATAATAAATAGAGAGTATTTAATCTGATCTTGTATTTATTTCTTATCCAATCTTATAAATTTAGAATCTCTTTCTTTCTCCTTGTCTCTTTCTATTTAAATCTGAGATCCATTCAAATTTTCCATTCTAATTTTAACATTTTATCTAGAATCTACAATGAAATGACCATCTCGAGATCGCGATTAAATATAACATTGGACTATACTCTTAATGTGATATTAATGACTCTCATTGCATAAAATCTGATTACATTACAATTATACAATCATATATTAAACATATGCGCGCTCGTCGCGATCGAAGATTACTTTCTCTCGAGTTATTCCCCTTCGCTCTATTTATCGGCGCGTCTATCACGTCATCATTCAATTCGCGCCGAGCCGATTCGCGTGGTTTAGAAATGCAAATTAAACGGGACAAGGAAAACACGACGGAGCATTATCGCGCGTCTGAAGTCACTGAACGAAACGGAAGAGACGTGAGTGCGGGCGGACGACGCGCGCTCAGGATAAAAGCGATGGACGATAGATCTTCATTAGACTGCGACGGTGCATAAGTCACGCAACGGGGGGTACGACTTTTAGCCACCCTTGTAATTCTCCAGCACGTATATAAGCACGCCTACCGCACGGATACATGATGACCGCGTGATCGACACGAATAACTTCTTTGCCATCAAACAATTTAATCGATCGTCGTGTATTATAAAATATTTCTTATTTATTGTTATTTATGATATTTATAAATGAAATATATATTTGGTCAAACCTACTATGGTAAAATGGAAATAAATGCAAAAATGTTTGTATACATAGAGATATAATATTATATATATATATATATAAATATTTTAGAAATGATCTCTAGACAAATATTTAATCATTTAATAAAATAATTAAATAAAACATGTTTTTTTTAATTTAAATTCATGTAAAATTAGATATAATTCATCGATTACTTATCTCTATCTAGAAAGGCGGTATCAGTAAGTTGGGGATGTAGCTCAGTGGTAGAGCGTTCGCTTTGCATGTGAAAGGTCCCGGGTTCGATCCCCGGCATCTCCAATCTTTTGTTTTTTTTGTACTTAATGTATGTATAAACGATAGATTCTATTTTTGAGATTACATTACATTACATTTTTAATTTATTGTATACCATCTTTCTTATTTAGTTTTTATTTTAATAATCTAGAACAAGTAGCGTACAGAATATTTACAAATAATACCTTGCTTCTCTTTTTTATATATTTTTATAATACATATGTGATAAGTGTATCTTAACTTTTTTTTCTTTTTCTCTGTTGATCTGTTGTATCTTTATTTAAAATAAGAGTTATTCAATCGAGTTTCGAATACATGTGGATACATAAAAAATATCATTGTGATGCATTATGAATATAACTGTGCGTGAGAGACGGAATAATATTTTCTCCAGTATTCTCGTAGCCTGTGGTCAATCAAATCTTTTTTTTAAGAAACCTTACAACTGAGGTTCGTTATGTCTATCTACCGTCCGGCTATTTTACGTTTCACGAAGCCTGAAAATCGCCAAGTTCACGGAGTTTGTTAAGGTTTCGGCGTTTAATTTCCCCACAATACCAGTCCGTCCACAACTGAGGCTTTCCGTTTTTTTTTTTGCGCGTAGCAGAGCGCAAGAACGCGTGCCTTGAGTAAATTGGAACGCGCGTTTCTACGTTTTCCACGTAAAAAAAGGCACACGTGGCGTCGCGCAAATATAGGAAACGTTAAAAGTATCGGATGATTTATTACAACGGGTATCGTACCGTAAGACAAACGCAAATGAGTAACGAGCGAGACTTCGAACGGCAGTGGACGGCGTTTATTTTCTCGAATACTTACACGTGAAAAGAGCTAAATGCCGCAAGCGGCGGATTTAATAACTCGAGCGGTTCGGTGTACCACGATGAAAAGCCTTTTGTCCCGTACATTCGAAAACGAGGCAAACGAGCAAGAGTAGAAGGAGAAAGGTGGAGGAGGAAAGAGGAGGAAGAGAAATAGCCGGAATATCGAGGCCGCGACAGAGTAAAAAAGGGTAACTAGAATAAAAGAGAAGAAGAGAGAGAGAGAGAAAGGGTGAGTTTGGTCGCCGATTGAGCGTGCGTAACTCGCCTCGATGGGTTTGTAGCAGGCTGCTCGCTTTCTCGACTGCATTCGAGCCGGTGGACGACGAGGGAGATGCATTACGAAGAGAGGGAGAGAGAGAAAAAGAGAGAGAGAGAGAGAGAGAGAGAAGGGAAGAGATGCATATGACTGCGGGATTGCATTGACTTGCGGAATAACGCGGTTTCGAAATCGCGTTCGCGTTCATAATCCACTCTCATGCTGGAGACTGCATGTCCGGGCGACGCCCACACCACTTACACTCGTTGCAAGCGCAAGCTATGCACTTCTAGTCCATAGGACACATTTATCGCTGATGCATTTATTGCCGATGCACCAAGGGAGGAAATTGTCGGCGGCGCCCATTGTCGCCGTACGACGTCGCGAGCTGGTGACCGAGCCAAGGGGTTGACCTGCTGAGACGAGAGGTAAAGGGAGCCATTTCTACAGCATTACGTCATACATCGATTCTCCCGGGGATTCCCACGGAGTCAACTCGCCACTGGGAACTCGTTGCATCACCGCCACTGCAGGTAACTACTACGCCGTGCAATTGTGATGTTTGATGCGTAATTGCTGCGTATTCTATAATTTCACGTGTCTAATGTACATGTACAAGAAGACGTGTCTGTAGAAATACATTACTCTTTGATCAATTATTATTTATTTATTGCATTATTGAAATTTACATCTAGGCAAGAATAAAATATATGTTCAAAATGAAAAATATGATACAGATTATCGGCAACGCCTCATATTTTCTAGTCTTCCCTTGAATTTGTCATTTATTTATTTATTATTCATTATATTATTATGGCTAATTTATGATCTATTATTTATTATTGAATTAAAAAATTCAAGTGCCGAAATCTTCGTTCTTGTTTGCACAGATTATGTCTTTGCAAAAATAATTAAAAACTAATAATGTGTTAACACTCTCTTTGATTTAATGCTGTTGTTTTACATCGTATCGCGTACTTCACAATATTAGTGCGATGGAAAAGTACCGTAACCGAGAATGATTTGATTGAATTTAACTTCCGAAACGGGCAATTAAAAAAGCAATTTCAACGCGCGTCATTGCCGGGTCGAAATTCGTCGGTGAACGAATTAAAAAAAAAAAGGAAGCAATCGGGAACGCGTGGCGCGTCTCGCTTTGGGGATAATTGCCGTCGCGTGCCTAAAAATGAGACTGCCACGACTGATTAATCATCGGCAATCTCGCGCGAGAGAATGGCGAAAGGACGCTGCCATTAGCGGCAAATGACGAAAACTCCGTCACCGGGTGTATCCATGCTGTGTGCTCGGGAAACGCGTTATTTTTTTCCTCCCTCTCTTCGGTTCGCTTCTCCGCTTCTTCTCTTCGCCATTCGTACACAACCGTGCACGAGGAGGAGAGATACCGCGGCGTGCGGAGGGGTGAGTAATTTAATTGAAATTCCCCTCTGTGAAATTGTGGAAAAATCGAGTCATGCGATCGCCAGGGCCTGCGCGAAAATGAAATTACAGGAGGAAACGAGGTTTGTTCGATGATGCAGGTGAACGCCGGTTTCAGGGGACATGGCCGGAGATTGGGGGGCGGGGAGGGGGAGAGAGATGGAAACAGAGGAAATATCTGCACATGGGTGAGCCTAGCTAGCTAGTCGACGTCGGCTTTGCGTGGACAAATTTTTCGGTTTTGAATTTCTACGCTAAATTGGCCTTGCGAAATTATCCTCAATTACCGCGTCGCGAGGGCTATACTTCGATACGGCCCCGAGCTCGCGACTCTACTGGAAAATATCCTATTTCGCGTGGCGTACTCGGGCTTTCCGGGCGTGCAAAAACGAGGGTTGCGCGTGTATCGCGTATACACAAATTGCAAAAATCGATCAATAATCCAACCCGTTAATTGAGTAGTTTTCCGGAACGCTGTCTCGAAACGCCGCCGCGCGCGTCGAAATATCACGCGTGGAAATATGCGAGCCCATGGCGTACACGAGCCACGAAATACGAGAGCTTCGGATTCCGCGGATAACTCCATTCGTAATGAAATTGTTTTTAATTAAGCCTGCGACTCTCATAACGCGCGAGCGACGTTAAGTCGGGAGGACCCCCGGATAATTTGATGACGACGAGCTGAAAATCTCTCATTAATATTTTCATATTTTGAAATTATTCAACTAGTTTTGTTCAACTAGAAAAATGAATGCATCAAATCTGTTTTCAACACCTGTTTTCTGCGTGCACACAGAATCATTTGTTATGCTGAAACATTCACTGCTCGAGAACAATTTTCGACTAATTTATACTTTTTGAACGATTTATCGAACATTTCTATTAATCTTTCATAAGGGGTCACAGTAGTTTATTATCATACGTCTGCACAGCGTTCGCGGTGATAGCGTGTGCAAATATTTCTTGGCAAATGAAACTCGTTGCCGTGTATATACGAAAAGCTTTCGCGGGCGAACGTAGTCATAGCCGTTTTTAATTAAACTTCCGTCCGCGATGAAACGCTGCTGCGACTATGTGCAACGCGTTCGTTAACCGCGCGTAAACTTCGGCGGGGTGTGGGAGAGGCATACCGAAAACTTGGCATTTCCGCGCGCCGCACGAGAGAAGGGGAATTATTCATCGCGATATTTCGCGCGAGATCCCCCATTAAAAATGAATCCCTCGAGCGAGCGAGGAAGCGACCTATCGTCGCGCATATTTTAGTATGCGCACTTTAATTACCGAGAGCCGGTTTGCCAAAAGCGACGAACGTAAACAGAGAGTCATGTAATTCGATTCGCCTGGCACAAATATTTGTGGCTGTGTAACGCGCCGTAACGCGCCACACCGCCGTTACGCGACCCGAGTCAGCGGGTTGCGTTACCGGAACTGCGTAATCCTGTGTGTGTATGTGTGTGTGTGTGTGTACACGCGCGTGGCGCGGGGGTTAACTCAGCCGCAGCGCATCCGGAACCGCTGCGGGTCAGTTACGTGAAAATGGCTCCGCGCCTCGGTACGTGCTATACATCGTGTTTCGGCAGATAGGACCGAGGTCCCACCCGCGCCGTAAGTACGGCATTGTGCAGTTACGCAAGGAGGATTATGTCGGGCAGAGACGGATTAATCCATCACTCGTGGACGAAACAATGGCGCCGATTGTCGATTATTTCTCCATTGTGCAAGTAATCCCACGTGGAAAAATAATGAAGTTGCAAAATCGGCGTGTGCAACATTTCCGAAATGAAACGCCTCTGTAACATTGCGTTCGAAGATAATGCAACGTGTAATCGTGGTAAATGTTGTAATTACTCTTAATTTTTAAATAAATAGGTAGCTACTGTACTCCACGCAAGATTGTTATCTTAACATTGTTCTGGAGAATAAAAAGTATTACCTAGAACTTCATTGTTTTTACATTCCTCTGTCCCCTTTAAGGAAAAGTGAATAATATAAATTTAACTCTATACATACTTGAAAAAAAGTATAACTATAAAAACAAAATTTTTGGGCTATTCTGAGCAGCTCACTTACTCAAAGTTTAATATACAATTTTTTAATACATATCGTATAATATACCGTAATAATGAGTAATAAAATATTAATCCAGAATATTGTTTCAGTTATAAAAAATAAGAACAAATTATGAAATAACGATTGCACGCATTGAGAAATAATATACTAAATTCTATTTATTTGTATAATGCCGACTACAATAAATAAATATTTACTTAATAAATAAAAGAAATGATCGTTAATTCAAATTAATAATTTTGTACCAAATAAATATATTTGTATATTAAATATTTGGTATCTAAATATTTAAATAAACATTTTATTAAAATTTAGTATATTTTTATCAGTGCGTTAATTCGCATTAATACGCAGTGCCGCGTCGGAGCTATCTCGATCCCAATACGAATACAAAACATATCAGCTACGTAGCCTCGTTTCTGTTAATAATGGGCCTGCTTTCCATGCATGCCGGATCGGATACGTGCAATTGCGGTGGAACTTGCTACAGTGGAGAGTCTGTATGCACTCGAGCGCTTCCCGAATCCGTAGGTCAGTTACGAGAAAATATTTACTGATCGCGCGTAATGGTGCATCTGATATTAACAATAGTACCCTTCCCTTGAATCTATCCCACTATCTCTCGCGCGCGGGCGGCCAGGCCGTATGCGTGCATCAACGTGCGTGAGTGCAGCATACGCACGGCTATAACAACGGGGTAAACATAGGCGTGTAGATATTAAAGCGGGCGCATTTCCTGGCTCGCATCAATTGTCATTAAACGACATGATTATTGCACATGTTGACGATTATTGCTGCGATAGACCATTACTGGAATATCCGTGCGAGCCATGGCCTCATAATGATCGATAGCCGATATATATTCATCGGGCATTTCGTTAATGGCACATTGTGCCAGCCAATGGTGCACGGCATCGCGAAAATTGCGACGTTTCGTTAACGAGGCGTTTCGAGAATCGCTGTTGACCGAAGTGTCGTTGTCTCCGGTTTGCGCGAAACATTCGACATCATAGATACGACAAATGGAAATGTACGGTGAACGAAAATAATGGAGATTTTAATGCGATATAATTTATACTTCGCGTTTCTAAATTCACAGCTAACTGAAAATGGAAACTGGAACTTATCAGCTTTTTAAAATTACAATCATACTTGTAAATCAATGTCACGTCATCATATAATACAGTCATATATGAATTATTTAAATAAGTTTCCTATTTAAATTTTTTACTTGATAAAAGTTTATTCATAATGTTTAATTTTTAAACGCCACATTACGAGAATATTACGGTATTCGATTGCTTTAACTTTTATAAAAATTAATATACATTATAAAAAAAAAAATTTGTTTCAATCAAAACTTTAGACACTAATGAATATAATGAGTATTAAGCAAATGTATATATTTTTATTAATAAAAAAGTTACAAGCAATGAAAAAAGCATTGGAAAAGCAAGAAAGTCAGGTATGTCGAAAAGGCTTAAAATTTAGGGATTAAATATTGCTTAAACTATTCCTTTTTTAAACTTTTTAAATTAAAAAAAAATTTTTTAAACGCGACATTTAATGTTTTTGTGTATGTTACTTTTTGAAAGCGTTTAGTTTATTATAGATCTCTCATTTTTACATGGTAGCATGGCTTTCACGCTGGCCCTTTCACAGAAAAGGGAAAGGAACGTAGAAAATCGAAACAGCTACCTGTTGATCGTGTAATTGTAGCCATTTAACCAATTAACGGCAGATATTGGCGATGCACTGTATGTGTTTCACAAAGAACGAAGACTTTCGTATCGAACGATGAAAAGCCATCATCTCTTCAGCGAGTTGCTTATAATATCGTTGGCATATATTACGGTACGTTACGATACATCGACGACTTGATGGCGGAGAAGAGTACCTGTTTAGCATCGCGTTTAGCAGTATCATGCCGCCACTTTGGTCCGATACTCGTGGCTGTCGTCGCGAATGATCGATCATATCGTTTCGGCTATGCGTAGTTGAGGATAATCTCGATGACTCGCACCCTCTGAATTACGTCTCGCATGTTACGTATCATATAGAGAAAATCCCTCGTGAGCATGTATCGTTGTATAGAGAGAAGGGTAGAGAGGCAAAGGAGAGAGGCGCCGTCAATTCTTATGAATAAACTGCTGGGAGCCAATTGAGGATGATAAATCTATTTTATTTTCGGCGAATCATGCAACTTGTGGGGAGAGTAATAGAGATTATTAGGAAATGCAGGTGCCGCTTATGGATATTATGAGCTCTATCGAATGGCTCCCATAAAACAATAATGGGATCGGTCGAGTGATGTGAAGAGAAAATGGAAATGATGCGAAAGGAAAATGCGTTTACCTCATTTTATCACGAGATACGCACGTAAATCTATACCGATTTTCATTATCGGCGAAAGTGGCGGTGAAAGTAATTGATTTCAGAAAATTAGACGAACACCTCTTCATTATGTGTGCAGGGAATTCTTTTTTCGAAACATTCCCATGTTCAGGTAGCAAATTTTATTTCGGTGATTTTTAACTCAATTCAATATATTTTCAATTTAATCTAGGAATAGTCACCTGAGGTATTTTTACACCCCAGCGAAAAAAGTGTGATTTGTTGTAAAATATTGCTTCGGTATGGATGTTGTTTAATATTTTTTTATTTTTTAATAGCTATTTTTTTTAATAGCTATTTACGAATCTTTAAACATGTAATTCCATTAAAAAAACCCATAATAAAAAAAATTATTATATTAAATAAAATCTTTTTTTAGAAATAGTATTTTAATAAGCTATTTAACGTGCTTATTGCATTTAATATTTATTTGGTTTCTTTATTTACCTTTTTTTGAAAATTGTTATTAAATTCATATCCATATAATGTTTTCAAATACAAATATATCGGAAATCAATTAATAATATGCAATTATTATTAATAATAAAGTGACTTTAATTGGAATATAAAAACAAAATGTAAAAACATCAAGTGATTACTCTCAGATAAAAAAATTACTTTTAGATGAAATTTTGCGCTATATAATTAATAGCTCTGTCACAATAGAAAGAAGGAGATGATTTCGCGTGTCGGCTATAAAATATAGTCGGAGCATGGTGCATCAACGGGAGACGAATTTATCTTCCTCCATTTTCCGGTGTCGTATCTCTCGCGACGGTAACGAGACGGGGGGGAGAGAGAGACTCCGGACTTTCAAGACCCGATTTCGGTTTATCACGCCGGCTTATCTACGTTATACGAGTATTCACGCAAATTTATCGATCTGTCTACAGCCGTTTCGACATAACCGAAGCGCTTCGTTTTGGCTGTCGAGCGTCAGCTTTATGCCGCGATCCCTCGGGGACGCGATAAGGAAAGGAAAAAAAAAAGAAGTCAGCGGAGTCACGTTATGAGCATGAATTTTTATATTGAGATCTTATCGTCTAGGGTACCAGCGCTACCGGGAAGGGAAAATAAAAGAGGAGATTTGCGGCGCCATAATGACGTTTTGCTATTGCAACGTGCGCGAAGTGGCCAATTTATTCATTCATTTTGACTCTTTCAAGATCAAGTTTCCTTTTAAAGCACTCGGTACTTTCTAATATCTTTTCTTTCTATGATTGTATTTATTTCAATTTGAAAATAATTTGATCTTAGGATTCGCTATCGCGATTATAAAATCTGTGTTTATTTCGATTTTGACAAAGATTTTCCATGTATTATTTAAAATGTTTTATTCAACAGAGCGTTTACTAGTAATAATTATGAAGACAATTGATTAGCTACTATTTAATTCAACATTAGCACGCGAAAACACACGTAACGGAATGATATCTTAGCTACGTTTAATTATACGTACGATGCTGACTACGAGAACAAGCTGCCAGGCAACGCGATGTGAGATATGCTTGTGACGTAATCAAGGCCAATACGATAGCACGTGCTGGGAGAATGCGAAACAATGTTAGAGATACATGATTCTTACATTTATGGAATGTTTATATTAAATGCATTATTTCTCTTATTATTGTTCTCTTATTATTGTATACAGCGCGTTCAATATATTGGAATATATCTGATCGGTGTTTATTTGAGTAAAATGTTTTTTTCATAAAAAATGAGTAAAAAATTTAGAATATATTTTTTTTTATTAGATGTATAATTTTTTTTCAAAAATGAAAAATATTTTTAATAAAAAGTGACGTGAGTTTAATTATGTATTAACGCTTGGATATATTTAATAATAAGATATATTTGATAATCATTACGTATAGTTAAATAAACGCATTATTTTTATATTAATTTTGAATTGTGCAATCATACTTTTATTAGTTTTAAATCAAAAAAATTTATTGTGAAAGAAAACTACAGTTATATGCAGTTATGATAGAATTTTAGCGAAGGCAGCGTGGCCGAGCGGTCTAAGGCGCTGGTTTTAGGCACCAGTCCGTAAGGGCGTGGGTTCGAATCCCACCGCTGTCAAATATTTTTTTTTTCATTTTATTTTTTATTTTATTGTCTTTTGGTGATGTTTAATAGAGGCGATTTGAAATTATATGGGTCATAAAAATAGTATATACGAATTAATTTAATTATTCTAGACTATGCTATAGTCATATTAGCATTTATTTAACGAAATTAACAATTGCGATATAGAGACAATATGTTTAAACAATTATCTTTTAACATTTTAAATTTCTCTTCAATACCTTACATATCAATGTTATTAATTTTTTTTATAACTTCGTTACATATCAAGAGGGAATTTCAAGGACAGTATTGCAATAATTTATATAGGCAATTTTACAGTAATGTGATCATTATCTATGCAGTAGCCAGTAATACACACAAGTTTATGTTGACTACGTAGCCGTGTATTTAATATACGTATAGTATGAGTTTATATAATTTCGTTCTGCGGTGGTAAAATTAATATTTAAAAGTGGCACTAATTTATTTGGTGTAATGAATGTGTGAAATAAAGATCGAAAAATCAAAAGTTAAGGTCCCACCGAGATTTGAACTCGGATCGCTGGATTCAGAGTCCAGAGTGCTAACCATTACACCATGGGACCTTCAAAAATCTCTACTGATAAGAGAGCTAAAACGCACTTGGCCTTGAGACATTTTTTAATATAATTGCGTTTAGGTCAATATCTTGCAAGATAGCGATGTCATTCAACCTCTTAGGTTTGAAGTATGGATTGGTATCATTCATCATCACTCGGCGCACTCGGCGATATTCGCACTATATGGATGTTCATATTTAACGTTTAACCATTCAATTTTTTATCGAATAAATTTTTCTTACATTAATTAAAATAATCGACAACGTTATACGAAACAGATTGCTACTCTCGTGTTAGTTGGAGCTCATCCAAAAACGGGGATGTAGCTCAGTGGTAGAGCGTTCGCTTTGCATGTGAAAGGCCCCGGGTTCGATCCCCGGCATCTCCAATTTTTTGCTACAGTAAATTCTTGACATATTTTATTTTGTCTTTCATAGAAAACAATTCATTGTTGTATACTTATATTATTTTGTTCGAATCTCAATACGAATTTCTGAATGAAAGAATGAAAAATGTATTATTTGTTTATTTTTAAAATGAACATTAAATTTTTTATGTGTGTTACAATATTACGTCCTCGTTTATATCACAACTTCTAACACAACATTTAACTTGTATCTGTTAGTGCATTTCGTTTTA
The DNA here is from genome assembly GCF_000204515.1 of Acromyrmex echinatior. Next base: position 2,194,907 of record NW_011627850.1, read on the forward strand.
CACATAATTCACATAATGAGCAACAAGAATAAATAATGCATCATGCACATATTATTTAATATTAATATATTGAAATTAATACTGGTACATTGAAATTAAATAATTATTTTTGTTAGAATTTTTACATATCGTTGAAAAAGACTCGACTTAGTACGTATCGTTTGCAATTTTTATTGAAAGCACACAATCGCGAACTTGTCAACATTGGATCGATCGTCGCGCAGTGAAAAAATGGCGCGTATTTAGAACGTCAACCGACGGCCGTGGCTGTATGTAAAGCGTGACAAGGGAGACGATAGCATGCAAATGAAACCGCGCAAAGAGATTGAATGGTAATAGTCTTCGATTCGTCATATGCAAAAGTTCCGCGTGTATCCGCGAGCATAGAGCCGTGGTCCCCTCTCTCCTGTCGACGCGAAAGAAAGATGCTATCATTTGAATTGCCGTCGTCATCATACGGGTAGAGATACGTTATGCCTATCTCTATCGAATATACCCGGGAATAATCGTGCGAAATATACTGCGACAGGCTTTCCTTTTTTTTTTCCCTTTCTTTCCTTCTTTTTCTCTCTCCCCGTGGGGTGAATGCAAGCGCTGTGCACGTGGGAATTAATCATCGTTGGAAAAAAAACGACGCAATAAGGCAGAACGTATAGCGCGAATCGCTGGTTCTCTAATGTAATCGCACGTCGATGAGTCGTATGAGAGGCAAGAAACGCTAGTGGATAACGGCCTTGATTGATCGTAAGCGTAGTAGTCCGTGCTCTATCGATGGTACGGTATATACATGCAGCTTTGTTGGCTGTGATTTATTTTTCTTCGCTTGTTCAATTTGAAATATATATTTACACTTATATATTACAAAGAATAGAGAAATTAATATTATAACTTTTTATTTATTCTGACTTTATATGTAAGACGTACTATCATTATATACTATATACTATATACTTTATATGAATAATGTGCATTTAATTATATATTTATTAATTTTATAATAAATATTATAAAAATATTAATTATATTAATTTTATATTTAAATTATATATTATATATGTTTCAAATAAAAAATTTTACAAGTTGAT